>CAKNYM010052346.1:604831-621561 GCA_932195095.1 Andricus curvator | reverse complement strand
TTATAAAATCATTCAATTGTTTTGGTTCAGTCGTGTGTTAGTGCAATCGAATGCTTACTCTTGATCGGGTTCATCGATTGCACAACTGGGAGGGAGTTAGTGTGTGATTAAGCGAGAATCCTAGATTAGAATGGCGCTGGCGACCAGCAGGGACAACGATATTCCTAATTTCCCATAGTGTTTTCAAGTGTTTACAGTAAAACGTCATTGCAAACAGTTATTTTTTCAGTAAACCTTGTTTTTTATTGTGAATGTGCAAGTCGATCAAAGTGACGCTCCTTATGGCTTTTACAAGCCCAGCTCAGAACAATTTATATTTCATAGTGTATTTAATTTTACAATACAAAAAAGAAATTGTATAAAGAAGGACATATTATAATAATTACAAATGAACTTGGGTAAATGGACTATTTGAAGCTTGGAATATCTAGAAGCGATAATGTTCAGTAATAATGTACGTAATATACGAACATCAAAAAGGCATTCTGAGTTATGAAATTTCCCTATTTCTCGGTTTTTAGGAATCATCTTTGCTGGATTCAACATCGGAAAGAGTAAACTGGAGTGGTTCGGAGAGAAATCGGAAACATTTGGAAAGAGTTGACAAACAGGACATTTGGAAATGATCGGAAAGAGATCAGAAAGAATTCTGAATCTTTCCGTTTAGAAAATAAAATTAAGCCTGAACAGCCAAATTTCCTCATTTTCCTATTTGTTGATCACTGATATAAAAACAAATAACTGAATTTCTTAATTTTTCTTTGTCTTAAACCACTGATAAAAAACCATAATAATAGTTAAGTGAATGAAAATATTTTTCTTGGAATAACCCACATCAGGTTAACATCCATGGAAAATTTGAATTCCCCAGCACAAATAATGTACGAGCTATTGGCAATAGTTCAACTGCGATATGCCATTTGGTGCCAAAAGTCAGAACTAGAAGAAGTATTTAGAATTTTAAAGATGCATTTTAATTTTTATAAAAGTGTTTTTACGATTTATTCTGGAATTTAAAGTATTTATTGCATACCAAAATAAGTCTTTATCGAAAAAAGTGTTCAAGATGGATTTACATTTTATACAGTGAAAAAACACATTTTTTGACAAAAATGTTTTAATAAAAAAAGAGAAGTATTTTAATATTCATTTTTTATTTCAACAAATTATAAGCTTGAATTAGCTACTTCCGACGCAAACATGGAATCAAAGAAAATTTTTAATTATTTATACATGAAATATTTACTATCTACAAAATCTGACCTAAAAGTACGGTTAGAATTCGTATTTCAATTCCAGTCGTCTATTATTTATATTTTCTGTACAATCTGGAACTAATTTTTCACTGCAGACATTGATTAATGTTTATTCAAGCTTATAATGCATTAAAACTTACCTGTCATCGTAAAATAATTTTTTTGATTTGTAAAAAAACGTTTTTGACAGAATCGTGTTTTTTCACTGTATAAGATGAAAATTATATCTGAAACGGTTTGTTTTGAATAAAGAGTTATTTTTCATATTTAATCATTGTTTCAAACTTTACGAAACAATCGTAAAAAACTCTTATTCCAAATTAAAAATAAATCTTTAAAATTAGACTTACTCTTTCTAGTTTTAATTTTCGCACCAGATAGCGAAATGGTCTACCACTATTCCCAATAATAGTGGTAAACGACGAACGGACATCCAGCCGTCGTTCCATACTGGATTTCCAGCGTAGCCTGCAAAACCCTAAACAACTAGAGGTTTTTGAATAATTCTCTAATATTTCTTTCGTATTATATTTTGGTTACCTTGTACAAATAATCTTCTCATCTGTCCATAGTTTGGCGTGGTCAAATGAGCTGAATCTGTAAGAAGAAATATAGGCATTTTTCATTAAAGATTTTTTCAATGAACACCAAAGTTAATAGTTTGATTCACAAAAACATGTTTTTTACTGTACGCAAAGCAGATTCGTACAAAAAATTTAGAACACATTCAGAACAGTATTTTGGAAAATTTTTTTAGTTCGGTGCGTGTCAAGAGTTTCAGTTTTGAAAATTGGTAATAAAATGGGACAGAATTTTTAGATGCAAAGCTCAAGAGTATTTTAATCAATATGAATTAGGTTTTCTATAATAAGTGTTTAGATTGAAAGTTATTCAAAAGTTAGTTTTTGCTGTTGCGGCCTATTTAAAAAAATATGCCGGCCCCAATATAAGTAATCTCCTTGATCATTATTTATCTAGAACACTTCAAAGTGTCCAATCAGGAAATTTCATTAAAGACATTTGTAAATCCTCATTTTGAAAATAATTTACATTTTCGAACTTTGGTCCAATCGAAAAGTATACAACTTTTCTAATTTGCATCGAATTCAAAAATTTAGTTGAGATAATTTGTCTATTTGCATCTACCAGATCATTTAAGAAGAATTTCAAAAAGTCTTGTAAAAAACTTGTTTTATATATTGAAAATTCTCTCATTTTTTTAATTGTCTATTTATGGGAAAATTCAATTGGGATCATTTCAAAATATATCGGATGTGTTGTATTAATGTCAATTAGAATTTCCTATTCTATGAAAAAATAGATTTTCCTATTTTTTAATTTTTTCTTCTAGAAAATGTTGAAAAACGCATCACTTTTTTAATTTTTATCGAATTTTAAAATGTCTCAGAGACAACTCGCAACTCTCATTTTCATATGGTAGAATTTTTATTTGAGTATCAATATTAAAAATCGTCCTCCTTCCTGAAATCTGTAAAATGATACCCTCACCAAATATTTATCCTGTGTATTTGAACAAACATTAGTCGATTTTTATCGATCGAATGCAAGATAATATCTAGTAAGGGTATTATTTTGTAGATTTCAGGAAGGGGAATGAGTTTGAATATTGATTTTTCATATTTCATTTGAAAATTTGTGTTAAAGCACACAATATAAACATCTGGTGAGGTCAAATTTTCATAGATTTTGGAAATGGGAACAATAAAATGTTAGAGTTCGTTGAATTAAATGATATTTTTGTTGATTTCGATCGATTTTTTCTATATTCTTTGAAAAATTTATTGAATTAAGCAATATAAACATCTAGAAAGGCTACAATTTAATAGATTCCAGGACTTCTCGTTTCGGACAATTGACTCTATCTCCCTTGAAACGTTCGGCAGGGCAGGGTCGCGACCAACACCGTAAGACCAAAAAGATGGTAACAAAGCACTCTTAGGGCCCTGATGATTTGAGGTAAGCAAAAGTTTGCTCCTTCGACGAGGACTGTTTTTCTACATTTTTGTGAAAGTTTCCGTGCATTTTCTTGTCGAATAGCTGTTGGTGAAATTTTCCAACCTCTGCTTTCTTTACTTCGGCTTTTAGAAGTGAAGCATCTAGATGGAGTAATGCACTTTCCTCACGTCTGATGTTAAAATTCAGGCCAACGGTCTAGGCAACTTGCTCCGCGGCTTTGTAAAGGAACACTCCTTCGCCAATCATCTCGTGGTTCCTGACCGTCTTTAGGAGAGGATCTTTGCCATTCGCAACGATGTAAGCTGTACTTAGAACAATTCGGTTATGAAGACACTGGAGATTCAGAAGTCCGCGTCCGCCTTGACGGCGTGAAATGTATAATCGCGGAACTGACGAACTGATATGCAAGCTTTTATGCATATACATGATCTTACGTATGATGACATCAAGGACCTTAAGCTCGTTCTTCGTCCATTGAACCATCCCAAATTAGTAGAGTAGAACCGAGATGGCAAGCATGTTGGTGGCAGATACCTTGTTTAACGTTCACAGATTGGAAGACCAAATCTGTCGAAGAAGATGCTTGTATCTGCTTCGGAGAGATTCCTTCACTGATGCTACGTCCTGAATTCGGTTTTGAGGCACGCCCAGGCATGTATAGGTCTCTCCAGTATTAAGATTTCTTATAACAGTTATATCCACAAGCTCAGGGCCCTTGGGAACGCCAGTAATCTTTCCTTCCTTCAGATGAATTTTGGCACACTTGTTCAAACCAGAGTTCATCCCAATCTCTCCTGTGTAGGTCTTGACAATATTTATAGCAGTTTGAAGTTTGCTTTTACCAGAGGCATAGATCTTTAGGTCATCCGTATAGAATACATGTGTGACCTTATGCTCACGCTGCACGGTGTGCCTGAACCAACTTTAAATGCAAGGTCATAGCACATCCAATTTTTTCTTTGGATTCGATTTAGGGGATACTTTCATCTTCAAATTCCATCAACATGTGTTTATACATTTTGTTCACAACCCCGAGCATCAGATGTAGTTCTGGCGGTGGAATTATTTCTAATGTTTCTGTTCCAGCGTTTTCTGAGAAAATTATAGGAGTATTTGTACAATTTTTATACTTCTTCGCAGATGATGTTTTACTTCCACTGTCTTGCCACGCAAAAAAATTTTGCTCACAATTTCCAACAGTTCTGTATTCCCCAAACGTGTTTAATTCATCCTTTGATGCAGTACACCATGTGCAAGGAAAACTGCTTGCATGTGACATGATGCCCGTTAATACGTTGGCAAGTTTTAAATCAGTTGCTATTGTCCCTTTTAAATCCTTCAATTTTAAGAGTGACCACATCAATAGAACGTTTTCATATTTCTCTTGTGTATGTGCCACTATTCCAAGCAGTAGTAATTTCTTGACACCAGAATCCTTAAACTTTTTTGCGACAACGCCTTCGGTATACTTCTGTCGACCTTCTACATTTGCAACTTCTAATTCATCCAAACATTGCATCGAAAGGCAAACTTTCAAAAAACCTCCGCCACTATCTATTCCGAATTTCAACTACATTTCATCAACTTCCCTTTTTTCTTTAACAAACTCAAATAATCCTTTCACATCATTGCAAAACACTAAAGTTTCTGCAGTAGTTGCAGTATCGTTATTTTTAGTGTTAATCACATTACACTCTTTCATACTGAAATACAAATCAAGAGAATTGTTCAAAGTTTTTATTTTTTGTTTTAAATCTGGTTGAAATAATTTTCTGTCATTCGTAGCGACGCGAAGAGCTGCTGTAATACCATGTACTTGATTCGTTGAAAGCCCATATTTTATTCCAATTTTTAAGACATCCTCAGCAGAAACACAATTCCGTTTTTTGCTTTCTGATTGCTGTTCAGTCAAAGAAATCTTCAGAGGCTTTCCACGTTTCTGAGATAAAGCGATTACAGTATTTCTATCTGATTTATTTTCCTCAACGTGTGTACAAGAAAAATGTGATTTTCCTACTACTAATTCTGAATGGCACTTTTTGCAGTATCTTGTTTTATTTCTTTCTTTCGCATCTGATGTGCAGGCATTACAAACAACTACAGGGAGGCGATTATCTTCAGAATCATAGCTCACAATCTTTTGAATAAGATTTTTCAAATGATTACTAATCTTGAATAATTGTTTCTTTTTTTTTAAGACAAAGAAGGCAAATTTTCGCACGGTTTTTATCATGAGTTCCAGCATGGTCTTTAGATCTTACAGATATATTTCACGATTTTTTCACAACAACGCACTTTGTCAAAATATTCAAAAACACTAAACAACTGCAGACTGCGCGGTGCACTATTGGCAAAGATATCTTGCCTACTAATAAGTTGCAAAAATTATTTTCACGGAACTTGTTCTAGATATGTTTACATTAGGTAAGAGAATTTATCAATGTTTACATTCACGTGTTGTTGTGTCTTGTTGTCGTGTTCACACAGGCATTTATGATGATAGGTATATTTCAAGACGTACTTCAAAGACTTTATTAGATTTTAGGAATTTATTATATTTTTTATAAAGTTTTATTTTGAAAAGTTGAAATTTTAATGTCTTAAGATTCTTTTTTTAATTTTATAATGTTTTTCATCAATAAAATGCAGAAAAAAATCAATTCATTAAATTTTTTGAAAAATTCTATTTTTCACCCTTAAAAAATATTTTTCTAAAAAATGGCTCAGAGGTCCAGGTGAATTTCGTAGTGTGAGAGATAGAGGCAGAAGTGTGATGCAAAAAAGCAAAGAGCTCATGGTATCACCTTGAAAGATACCCCTCTGGAAGGTGACGTTGTTTGTTGTCAGACGATAATTTCTAGATGAGATAGTAAGTCTAGTTTTCCAAAGAGGCATCAATCTCTCTATGCATCTCACTATGTGTGGATATCCCTTCAAGCTTTCCAACAGACAGATGATAAGTCTATGAGAGGTTGAATCGAAAGCTTTCCGGTGGTCAATCCAGGCTATTGCCAGGACGCGCTGTTGAGCTGCAGCGTCTTTTCAGACACACCTGTCAATTAGCACGTTTTCTCGACAGCCTGCTACACCTTTTTTTGAGCCACGTTGTTCGTACATCTCTCGCCATACAGGCTCAATTCGTCGAACAATCCTGTTGTTTAGGACAGCTGTCAAGATCTTATACAGTGTGTTCAAACAAGTTATTGGCCTGTAATTCTCTGGGTTGGATAAGTTACCTTTTTTCGGCAGGAGTATAGTGCCTCCTAACACCAGCCACTGCGGAATGGGCGTCTTCGATTTTAAATATGAGGTGAATATGCGGGCCAAATGTTGGTGTGTAAAAGTAAACTTCTTCCACCAGAAGTTCTTGATACAATCTGGTCCAGCAGCAAAAAAGTTCTTCATGCCTTTAAGTGCTTTTTTTACCTCTTCGGCAGTGATTGGTGGACATTCCTCTCCAGATTTTATGAGGTTGTCGCAAAACTTCTTGAAGCGGATGATATTGTCAGTATCTTCTTCCAACTCTAGTGTTTTCGGGATCTTGTACACCTCTTTGCAAAAAGTATCTACCCCCCCTGGGCTTGGGTGGATTTTTTACAGCAACAGGGAGATCGTTGATGAGGCGCGATGGGCCAGCGAGAAACTGTTGATTCTCCCTGATCCATCTCTCCTTCTTCTGTATTCTTAATACTTTTTTGACTTTGGAATATATTATACATATATATATATATATATATATATATATATATATATATGTATATCTATCCTAATTGCATTGTTCTCTGATTTATGCTAAAGTTCGTAAATAAGTTCCAAAAATACAATGAAATTCATTATAAGCATTTCAATTAATCGAAAATCACCTATACACTATTCAAATTGTAAAGAATATATATATATATATATATATATATATATTGTATATATATTTTTATATTCGGTTTCGGTTTCTATTCCTCTAGAATCGAACCGAAGGGCCTATGACAAAACCACCGAACGCGTCCTTGGGTTGCGGATAGAGAATCCCTGTACCAAGGGTTTCTACTGAATATGGTTACAATCATTATTAAGCAGTCGCGTACAATTGTCCAGGGATGGTCCCGCAGAAATAACCCGTAAACTGAGGCGTAATAAATGTGCCTAAAGCGGAATGGCACCTGGGCGCGGTGTCTTAAACAATTACTCTGGGATACCGGGCACCCTTTCAGAGTATTCCCTTATCTTTGCATGTGGGGCTCTAATGGGATGGAAGAACCCTTTCCCTAGCTGCTCCTGGGAACAACAATAAGACCATCAAACCACCAAAAAGTTGTAGATGCGGTTCAAAACGATGAAACGCTCAGAGGGTAGATTTGCTAGACTGCAACGATTCCAGCATTATCCCTGTTTGCGGAGGCTTTATGGCGCGTATGCACACTTTGTGGTGCCAGAAACATCCAGAGCTTCAGCACGTTTTGCATCAATCTTTGCGAAATCAACGTGCCTATCTCTTAAAAAATGGATATTTACGCGGAGCGCTTCCCCAACCGCTGCTTGAACAAGCTGCAGACGAAGATGAGGAAGCAACATTAAGACCAACGGCGGGAAGCAGACACTTTTTGAGAGATGATAGCGATTTAAGGACAAGGAGGAACATTGATATAAAGTAGGGTGTGTCGAAAAAATTAATTTTTTGAAATTCAAATTCCACGGGGCCTAAAACTTTGCCAAGATCTGGCTGAAATGGATGCCTTCCTTCGTGTGGGTATCTCGGAGGTGTCCGACCTCTGGACCATCAATTGTTCAGTTTATGGGGCTGCGAGAGCATTCGCGAATTCAAATCGAAGACTGAAATGGACGATGGATCAAAAGACCAAAAGATGCTTGTATCAACTGACCAAGAAGATTGGATGGGCAAGACAGAATGGATTCCGTATTCAGTGTGTGATTGACTACATAACATCTGCTCGGCTGTCCACGGAAAGGGGTTCAAAACTTCGCTCAAGAACTAATGATCTTCAGTCACACACTGAAAAAGTAAAAGCTGCTGACAATCAAGCAGCACATTGTTGACAAAATACGGGTGTTATCTGACGCAAGGAAGGGAATTCTGGAGAGGGAGGGATGGATCAGGGAGAATCAACAATTTCTCGCTAACCCATCTCGCCTCTTCAGTGATCACCCTGTTTCTGTCGAGAATTCACCCAAGCCCAACGAGGTAGATGAACTTTCGAAAGAGGTATACAAGATCCCAAAAACACCGGAGTGAAAAAAAGATACTGATAATATAATCCGCTTCAAGCAGTTTTGCGATAACCTCATAACATCTGAGGAGGAATGTCCATAAATCACTGTCGAAGAGCTAAAAAAGCACTTAGAGGCACAAAGAACTTTTCCGCTGCAGGACAAAACGGTATCAAGCACTTCTGGTGGAAGAAGTTTACTTCTACACACGAACATTTGGCCCGCATAATCACCTCATATTCAAAGTCGGAAAAGCACATTCCGCAGTGGCTGGTGTTAGGAGGCACTATACTCCTGCCAAAAAAAGGCAAATAACATGTTTAAACACACTGTATAAGATCTTTTTCCTAAACAACAGGATTGTTCGACGAATTGAGCCTGTGTGGCGAGAGATGTACGAACAACGTGGCTCGAAAAAAGGTGTAGCAGGCTGTCGAGAAAACCTGCTAATTGACAGGTGTGGCTGTAAAGACGCTGCAGCCCATCTGCGCGTCCTGTTAATGGCCTAAATTGACTACCGGAAAGCTTTCAATTCAAACTCTCATAGACTTATCATCTGTCTGTTATCTATGCGTCTAGTAAAAGCAAACTTCAACCCAATATAAATATCGTCCAGAAGTACACAGGAGAGCTTGCGATGGACTTTGGATTGGATACATGTGCCAAAATTCATCAGAAGAAAGGAAATATTGTTGGCTTTCTCAATGACCCTGAGCTTTTGGATATAATTGTTATTGAACACCTTAATACTGGAGAGACTATACATACCTGCACTGTTAAAAATGTTCTTAAATTTCAGTTACAAATTTTCCTGAAATTCAAGACACACTTTATTGAAATTCAAGTTAATGGAAAAGTATAGTAAATTTCAGATTTATTTCGTATAATTAAGAATAAAATTCAAAGTTCAGAGACTGTTCTTTAATTTTCAATGCAAGTATTGAGGTATAAGAACAGGTTTGTAAATTCAATACCCAGAATTGAGAGCCTGGTTAGGTTCCTGGAGTTTCAAGCACCCCGTATTGAATCTGCGTTTCAGGTATAAGTCGGCCTAAATGAATCGTTAATGTATAATACCTTAAAAGAATTTTCCAAAATTGTTAGGGAAGTTTTAACTTTTATGATAAGAGTATTAAATATTCAGTATTCTAGTTTAGAATTTATGTTAGTGCAACTTGATTTCCACTGATGAACTAAAAATTTATATACATGCCTTAAATTTATGAAAGTTAATAGTTTCGACATTCTTATTTAACAATTAGCTAGTATTAATTGAAATAATAAAATTCAATAAACACAGACTGTTGACTTATTTAGTATCGTTTAAATAACGTTTTTAAAACATCGGAATGTCCGTGAACCCGACGTATATCACACGTAATATGGAACGTAAATACAAACGCCTAAGTTGTTACGGCCTTATAACGTTCAAGTAAAACAATAAAAATATGTTCTTAATAAAAATCCTGCTGAATAAAAAAAAACTTTCTTAAATTTTCCAGATTCTTTTTCGACATATGTTTAAATCTTCAAAACTTAGGATTACTCCTCTAAAATAAAACCTCGCTGTCTAGCGCGTCGAGACTCGGAGAGTGGGAGTCGGAAGTTTCGTCTGCTGACCGCTTGAGTCGCAGCGCAGTCTTTCGGGATCTCTCTCGCAATCAACATTTCGCGTAGTGTGCATATAAACGGGGCAGAAACAACGTTCAGTATCGCTTTTCGGCCCTATGTTTTTGAGTTTCAATATATGTTTCGTAACTTTCAATACTATGGTCATAAGTTTCAATTGATGTGTATTAGGTTTAAATAGTAGGTTATTAGGTTTCATTCCTAGGTTCTTAAGTATCAATATACTCGGTTCTTAGGATTTGATACTAGGTTCATAAGATTCAATACAAGTTTCTTAAGATTCAATACTCGGTTCATAGGTTTCAATACATTGTTCATAAGTCTCAACACTAGGTTCTTAAGTTTCAATTCTCAATACTTAGGATTCAATACGCAAGGTTCATAAGCTTCAATACGCGGTTCTTAAGATTCAATACTCGGTTCTTCAGTCTCAATACAAGGTTCTTAATTTTCAATACTTGCTTCTTAAGTTTCAACACAAGGTTCTTAAGTTTCAATACTCGCTTCTTAAGTTTGAATACAAAAGTTTCAGAACTTTAAGGTACATTTAGCACTGTTCCGGGCTTCACATACTTTTCACTTAAATTTACGGCAAAAATTTTTAACAGTGTGGGCGTGCCTCAAAGCCACATTCAGGACGTAACATCAGTGAAGGAGTCTCTCCGAAGCAGATACAAGCATTTCCTACGGCAGATTTGGTCTTCAAATCTGTCGGCGTCAAACAGGGTATCTGCGACTAACATGCTTGCCTTTCGGTTCTACTGTACTCGGTTGGGGTGCTTGCATATCAATTCGTCTGGTCCGCGATTATACATCTCACGCCGTCAATGCGAACGCGGACTTCTGAATCTCCAGTGTCTTCATAACTGAATTGTTCTAAGTACAGCTTACATCGATGCGAATTGCAGAGATCCTCTCCTAAAAATGGTCAGGAACCACGAGATGATTGGCAAAGGAGCGTTCCTCTACAAAGCCGCGGAGCAAGCGGCCGAGACCTTCGGACTGAATTTTAACATCAGAAGTGAGGAGAGTGCATTACTTCATCTAGATGCTTCACTTTTAAAAGCCGAAGTAAAGAAAGCAGAGGTTGAGAAATTTCACCAACAGCTACTCGACAAGAAAATGCACGGAAACTTTCACAGAAATGTAGAAAAACAGTCCTTGTCGAAAGAGCAAACTTTTTGCTTCCTCAGATCATCAGGACTTAATTCAGGTACAGAAGGTTTTATTTTCGCATTTCATGACGGTGTAATGTCCACCTTAGCATACCGTGACCGCATTTTATATCAAGACGTTCCCAGTGATAGATGCAGAGCGTGTCATGCCCACGTTGAGTACCTAGAACACATACTATCGGGGTGTCCGACCCCGATGCAGTCTTTGTTGCTCATTCGAGGCCTCACATCCTTCTCCAAGACTTCGAGAAAGAAACTATATAAGTGATCGAATTCTCGGCTCCGTCCGAACACAGCATCACTGCCAAGGAGAAAGAAAAGGAGGAGAGGTATCAAGACTTTAGAAGACAGCTGCAACGACTGTATTCAAAATATTCGGTACAAGTAATTGTCCTTGTGATAGGTGATCTCGGAGGTGCGGAACTATCACTGGTTTGTAACCTTAAAGCCATACACGCGTGCCAAACATTTGCCAAGGCACTTGCGAGATAGATGCAGAAAGCTGTCATCCTTGGGTCGCTTCGTGTCGTCAAGACACACGAGGGTTTCGCCGGCCTGTCGTTGTGATTTCATCGTGACCTCTGACCGCCCATCTCAAGGTTATGAGACGTGTCCAAAAGTGTGATTTATTGCGGTTCTACTGGAAGCTGGTGTCATTTTTTAGATGGAAGTTGCTCCCAGTGGGACCTTGCGGTGGTGGTTTAACCTTTTTGCTTCCTCATGGAGGAAGCTTTGTACTGGCGACTTCTTCCAAAATTTTCAAATTCATTAAATTAAACCTTCCCCAATTTAAAAATGTCCAAATCGATGTTCTAAGCTATTGTCCGGCTATGTGCGTGTGGATGCGTTTGTGGATTTGTGTGGATGTGTGTGTGTGTGTAGATGTCACACTTTTTTGTGAACACGATAACTAGAAAACGGTTGCAGATAAATTGATGGAATTTGAAAGGCTTATTTTCCTCACTAACATCTTGAAACCGATCGAAGGATTTCTAAAAATATTCATTGGATTTTTGTAGCACTCAATAATATTTTAAGAATCGGTTTTTTATAGTAAAACTTTTTCCATTAGTATAATTCAAAGTTGATGCAAGAATGTGAAAGATTCCTTGTTTCTAGACGAATCGATTGACCTATAATATTAATACATTTTATTAAAGGGTAGGAAAGTTATAATTTATGTATTTTGAAAATCGGTTTTTTATAGTCAAACTTTTTCCATTAACATAATTCAAAGTTAATGCAGGAACAGGAAAGATCTGTTGATTTGAGTCGAATGGTTTGACCTATAATATTAATCAATTTTATTGAAGAGTAAGGAAGCTATGATAATGCATAATATTTGAAAATATGGTTTTCTATGGTAAAACTTATCTCTTCAACATAATTCAAAGTTTACGCATGAATGGAAGAGACTTTTCGATCATAAATTTTCAAATAGAGTAATTCTGACTATTTTTGTAGAGAAATCATAAGCTGGAAGAGGGATAGGGTGCGACAGAACTTTTCCCTCCACTTTTCCAGCTCGGAAAATTATCATTTCGAATACAAAATTTTATTTGTCCCATTTGGCTTTATGTAAAAAATTTTGTTTGTAACGCACGCACAAAATGTTTGCTTTTCAAGACATGTATTGCGTGCGGGAAGTGATCAATTCCAAAGCCGTTGTAAAAAGCAGTTATAAAAAGACTTTTTCGAGCTGCTGCGCTTGCGCTCTTCGAGCAAGATTACTTTTTCTAGCTGCTGCGCTTGCGCATTTCGAAACAGATTCACTTTCCAGGACTGCCGGAATAATAACCTCACTTCATTATGATTTGACGCTTGAGATGATTGACGCTTGGATATTTCCATATCCATATTCCAATTTTCCATAAATTTCTGGAAATTTTTTCCAAAAAGCTTTGGCTATCTGAAATTTCCGATAATTTACCAATTTCCGATAAATTACCGAAAATTTAGCAATTTTACATAAATTTTTGTAAAGCTTCCAAAAAGCTTTGGATATCTGAAATTTCCGATGATTTAGCAACTTTCCATAAATTTCTGGAAATTTTTGAAATTTTTGGATTTTTTTCAAAAAGCTTTGGATACCTTGAATTTCTGGAAGTTTTCGGTAATATACAAATTCACCGGAAATCAAAAATTTCCTGCATTTGTTACAAAAAATATCGTGTGCAACAGGTGCGGGAAGTAGACAGTTGCAACTCTTGTGAAGTTTACAGTACTTGCCATCGGCTCATCTTCGGGTCGTTTCCGGCTTGTCTTCGGCTCGCCTACAACTCCCCTTCGACTCGCCTCTGGCTCGTACAGCAAACTTCACACTCGTGTGGAACTGCCTACTTTCCGTACTTGTAGCACAATATATTATTTTGTATTATTTTGTAGTTTTGTATTTTTTATAAATGTCTATTTTTAAATTGATCAAAATGAAGACTTTGCTTTGTCTATTATAAAAAAAAAACGTATGCTTCCTCTATGAGGAAGCAAATACATTTTCTAACGGGAAGCAAAGTGCTCGTGGAATGAGCACCATACAATTATAAATACAAACAAAGTGGAAACACTCGAGATCAAATTCGGATTTAACCAACACCCTTAAATGAACTTATTTCGCAGCAAAAATGAACATAAAGTAAATTTCTTATTATTTGTACGTGAAATATTTAATATCTACCAAATCTTCCATAAAAGTTGGGTTCGAATTTGTGTTTTTCAATTCCAGTCGATTATTACACATTATTATTTTTTTTTTTCAAACTTTTTCTCGGGTGATGATGTTGTAGGTACAAGATTAGGAGGATGGTGTAGTTTGCAGTGTTGGAGATGACAGCAGTCGCCTATGGATGCTTCCTTAGAGCTACCATGTATTATTATTAAAAAAAATTAATGTCTCAGGCTTAAGATGGTTACAGCCCAATATGTCGAAGGCATTTTTGGTTAAAGTTGGATTTTATTTTTTTATTTTTAGACTTGTATGCACGGGGCTGTCCCGGTATATATTATCAGTCACGGACGCATTATTATAATGCAATCAAGTGATCTGATAAGAGCGTGTGCCTTGACATATTGGGCAAAGCCTGGTTTTTACCTCATCATTCACGGACTGGATTGCAGTCAAGTGCATGTTGGGGGGACCTACAGCTTAAGGTGGGATCCGAACCACCAGAACGTCGGTAAAGGTACATAGAAAGATTTCAAGAGGTACCGGCTCAGGGATCGATCCCCGGACCTCTAAGGTGAAGTCCGAACGTCTAACCAACTGAGCCACCGAGGCTCTTTATTATTTTTTTTTTTTTTACTTTTTCTCGGGTGAACCCGGTTTTTCATCATAGACACGGACTAAGTCAAGTGACTGATCATATGAGGATGTTATAAATTATTTTAATACGATGTTTGAAATCATTTGCGATGATGTTGTAGGTACAAAATTAGGAGCATGGTGTAGTTTGTAGTTTGCAGTTTGTCTTTACCGCTGATGATGTTAACCATGAGTTTCACTGGGATAATGTTGAAATTTTACACAGTGAAAATAATGAGAGAAAGAGAGAATTCATGGAAATGCTTTATATATGAAAAAACAAAATAAGTTGTCTATTAATTTAAAAACTGATTTGGATAAATTAAACAAAAGTTATTTTAGTATGAATAATTACATTGAGCAATAAATTTTCATGGGTCTTGACTTTCTCTCATTTCTTGTTTGTTTATAACGGATTTGTCTTTTGAGCCACATTCAGTTGTCAGGTATCTAGGTGATAGCGTCGTTATTTCGTCGCTGTTCCTACCTGGTGTAATTTTTCTTGCCTTGATAAGGGTTCTATGTGAGCACCGAAACATTGTTAAATATTGTGCATGCTTTCATATTGAAATTTGATAATAATAAAGATAAAAAAGACGAAAGAAATAAAAAAGAGAATGAAGGGAATTTGGTTGGTTGCCTTCTCTTTTTTTTAAAGTGTTTGTCCGAATTTGATCGTTGAATTCTTGTTTTATTTTCAGGAATTCTATACATTATTATTTATATTCTTTGCATAGTCTGGATTAAATTTTTCGCTACACACATTAATTAAAGTTGATTTAAGCTTATTCTGCATAGAACCTTACATTGCATAAAGCCTTACATATCATAGTAAATAATTCGTGTCTTTTTTAGAAAATCACTTTTGACAGAAATGTGTTATTTCACTGTATAAGATGGAAATTCTATTTGAAACGCTTTCTGTTAAATGAATACTGATTTTGAAAATTTAATCATTGTTTTAAACTCCAGAGGACAATCGTAAAAACATATTCATGCAAAAATTAAAATGAATGTTTAAAAATAGGCTCTGTCTAGTCGTCCCGAAAAATTAATGGAGTTGAAAAAGGGGATGGACTACTCGTCCCGAAAATTCGGGATGACTAGCGAAGCTTATGAAAAATATTTGACCACTTATCCCGAATTTCGGGACTACGAGAAACTTCGTTAAAAATATACCTGCCTTTCTAGTTCTGATTTTCGAACCACATGGCGAAATGGTCGACCACCCTTACCAATCCAATTAGGCTATTTCAGAATCACTACCTGATCACAAAACCATGACTTATCGTCTGCCATCTCGAATACTGTGTATGCAAAATGCATTACTATCCTTAAAAAAATTATGATTAGTGCAATTTTTAATTAAAATATGATAGATTATCGGTTGTTAAATTTATACTCGGAAAGAGGAAAGATCCTTTTTTTAGTTACGTGCTATTTCAAGGTTATGGCCAAATGAATTATACTAAACAATCGACCGAAAAACTGCTCAGTAAAGGTTACGTAGAACTTCAGAAAGTAAACAAATACCAAGACAGCAAAAAAAGTAAATCCAATGCTTTTTTGAATTTCTCATCATAAAAAAATAAATGCATATATCAGCGCAATCAAAATCTGCTCTGATTTTCAGATTTAGGAAGGGTATTTATGTTTTTCTCTGATAATAATAGTCACAGCAGTTATAATATAATTTTTTCAACATAGCATAGCTGCAAACCACGCTGTAAACTTTTCAGTTATTCATGTAACATTATTTAATAATTTTTTATTAGTAAAAAAGCACTATACACTATCTTTGTTTCACATGTGTTACTTTTTGAAGGTTTTGAAGTTCTACGTAACCTCTGTCAAAGATCTTCTCCGCCGATTCCTTAGTATAATTTATTTTCAATAATTAATTTTATCCATATAATTTACTTTAAAATAGCAGGTAACCAGAAACAGAATTTTTACTTTTTCCGAAAATAAATCCAACAACCGATGTAATATCACATTTTATGTTTTAAAAAAACAAACATTTATGATGATTTTCATAAGAACAGAAATTCGTTGAGCATACCTAGTATTCGCGGTAGCAGACGATACGTAATTATTTTCTGATCAGGTAGTGATAGTGAAACAACCTAATTATTATTATTATAGATTAGCAGTTCGAACTCGAAAGTTCAT
>CAKNYM010052346.1:566792-599831 GCA_932195095.1 Andricus curvator | reverse complement strand
TTGCCAGAACCCACCCATTGTGTATGAACGCGAATGGGTGGGACCCCTAGGAGTGGTAAACAACAGACGGACGGACATCCGACCGTGTTTACATAAGGGTTTTCAACGTATCCTACGTTACCCTAAAAAACAAGAGGTTTTCGAAAAACACTGCAATATTTGTTTTGGAATTTATTTTAGTTTTTAAATTACCTCGTGAACGTCGTGACGATGATCCTCGACGCAAAGGCGCTAGATTTATTGGTGGTAGATTCATTGGATCTGTAAAAAGAAATATAGGAATTATTTATTATCGAATTTTTTCAGTGAATTTCATTGTTAATGGTTTTATTTAAACAAAAATTTTTCTTCGTATACGCAGGAAAAAATCCTACAAAGAAATATTTGAAGAAAAAAAAAAACATTTATGATGATTTTCATAAGAACAGCAATACGTTTAGCATACCCAGTATTCGTGATTATTATAATAGTAATTATTTTGTGATCAGGTAGCGATAATGAAATAACCTAATAGAAATGGTAAACAACAGACGGACAGACATCCGACCATGTTCATATAAGGCTTTTCAACGTAGCCTGCGTTACCCTAAAAAACTAGAGGTTTTGAAGAAACACTGCAATATTTGTTTTGGAATTTATTTTATTTTTTAAATTACCTTGTGGAGGTTGTGACGGTGATTCTAGATTCATTTGGTTTAGATGCGTTGGTATAAAGTCAATGAAATCTGTAAAAAGAAATATAGTTATCATTTATTAACGAATATTTCCGATGAACTCCAATGTTAATGGTTTCATTCAAACAAACATTTTTCTTATCATACGCAGGAAAAATTCCTACAAAGAATTTAGAACACAAAATATTTTGAAACAAAATTTTAGCTCGGTGCCTGTCAAGAGTTTCAGTTTTAAAAATTGGTAATGAAATGGACAAATGTTTTTAGATATAAAGCCAAAGAGTCTTTCAATGCAATATGAAGTAAATTTTCTATAATAAGTTTTTCGGTTAAAAGCCATTCAAAATTTAATATTTGCTTTACATTGTTGACTGTAAATTATTATAAATTGAATTTAAAGAAGCATTCTCAAAAGAATTAAAAAATGTAAGGTGTTTTATATATTTTGTCGTCATCCAAATGAAAACGCTTATTTATCACGTTTAATTTGTAAGTTGAGTAGGGATAGTGTGGGTAACATCAGAATAGATCCTCTGATCGTTGTGGCAGCCTATTAAAAAAATATGCTGGATCCAATATAGGTAATCTATTTGATTATTGATTATCTCGAATGATTTAGAGTGTCCAATCGAAAAATGTTATTAGGGCTGTTGGGAGGGTTTCCGAAAAATGGCGAAATTTGTGAAGCACTCAAAGTTTATCACCAAGATTCGATAAATCGGGTTTAAGCTTCTGAAAAATCATTTTTAAAATTTCCTGACCACGGAAAGGGTTTCGCGGTGGCTGGTCATAAGGTAAGTATCTGCGTTTTCGAAAAAATACCGTAACTGCTGAGAAGTGAGTGTGGAAAAATGTAGCAATTACGTGAAGTGTGAAGCATGCCGTCTTACGCCATCATGCGTTGAGCGCTAATAGCTTGACCGTACTGCAAAAATGCACTGTCGGTAACAGTCGCATCTGCATGCCGCCACTTGAATTGGCGGGAATGTTAAATTTGAATAAAAAATGCAATTTGTGATTTTCCTTTTTTGTTTTGTTTATTGGAAAGTCCGGATGATTAAATAAGTACTTAATTATTTCTTAGTATAATAAGCTTGTGCTCGGAAGAGGAAAAGTGTAAAAGTGAAAAAGGATGCCTTTGTGAACTCACTGATCATAATTGATAATAATTTCTTGATATTCCTTAAAATTATCTATTGAATTATTTCCAAATCTTGTCTCAACATAATTTAGAATAATTTTATAACTTATTATTACACGATATAAAATTATGGACTTTTCGTTCTAACTACTTGTTGTGTTGTAACATTTTTATGCAAATTCAAATTTCCCGCCAAGACAAGTAGCAGAGTGCACATGCGACTGTTGCTGAGAGTGCATTTTTGCAGTACGATCAAGCTATTAGCTGTCATCACGTGATGGCGTAATTCTGCTTCCTTTACTGTTCATGTCGTTGCGACATTTTTCCAAACTCACTTTTTCATCGTTTCATTCGTCACTGCGAAACCTTTTCCGAGGTCGAGACAATTTTCAAACTGTGTTTTTAAAATCTTAATCCCGATTTATCGAACCTCAGTAATAAAATTTCAAGTGCTTAAAAAATTTTGCTATTTTTTTGGACACCGCTGCAACAGCCTCAGGGTAATTTGTAAATCCTGGTAAAATCTACTGAATAGTTTCAAAATATATTCGATGTCTAGTAAAAATGTGGATTGGAATTTCTTAATCTATCAGGAAAATAGTTTTTTATATTTTCTGAAAATTTGTTAAATGTTAGAAAATATCAAACCTTTTCAATTTCCATCAAATTAAAAAATACACTTAAAATAATTTGCAAGTCTAATTGCATCCACCAGATCATCTGAGAAAAATTTCGGAACACTTCAAACAAATGTGTTTTAAATATCAAAAATTCTCTACATCTTTCAATTTTGTTTTTATGGAAAAATTTGGAATAATTTAGAAAAATATTTGATATCTTGTAATAATGGCAATTAGAATTTCTGATTCTACCAGAAAAATAGTTTTTTCTATTTTTTAATTTTTTCTTCTAGACAATTTTTAAAAACACATAATTTTTTTACTTTTTATCCAATTTTAAAATTTCTTTGAGATAACTTGCATGTCTCTTCTTCGTCTGCTAGAATCATTCACAAAGATCCCGGAAACAATTAAAGAAACCAGGGTGGCCGATGAACCGGGAAACCCGGAAAATGACCAGAGATGCACATTTTTTTTAATAGGTCCGTTTGTTTAAGCAATTTTGTTCTGAAAAAAATCTTTCAAATTTATATTTTTTGTAATGAATGCGGTAATTTGTCATTGTTAAGAGCACAGTTGTTTATTGAGACCATTATCAAATTGCTTAATCAATTTAATGAGGATAATTTGGAGGGGAGACTGGGGCTAGATGATCATAGTTATCATTTTCAGCAAAATATTTGCAATCCATAGTAGTTTTTCAAAATGCAAGTGGTTTTGTACATTGTATGAACCTTCATCTACCAATTTCATGAAAGACGAAGTGTTTCAAAAAAAGTAAATGCAATAAAAATATGAAATATTTAAATTCTGCACATATCTATTCTCGCTCCATGCTCTGGGGCGAGACGAGACTCGTATTGGGGCGAGATGAAACCCCTCGACTATTTATCAGTTTTTGTTGATCGAAGATTATTTTTCCTGTTTTTCGTACACATAAAGGATTATTTAAATTATTCTCAGAATATAACTATCACGACAAAATATAAATGTTTTAAATATTGAGCAATATGATTATTCGTACCTACTCATGTTCTTTGAAATGTTCAACAAATATTTTTGTAAGGTATAATCAAGTCTTATTACGTAGAAGAAGGAATATAGAAACATTTGAAAGTATGAATGCATTTAATGGTCAATTAATTCAAATTTCCCCTCATATATTATAATTTTTCCAATTTCAAGCGAATAAATCAGAATCGTGTCGAATTAGCATTTATTTGAAAATGTTCATTATTTATCAATCAGATTTTACAATAGCAGCCATATACTCTTCTAACCACGAATGCTAGTTTTTCATTTGTAAGTATTCACTTTTGCAACTCTCCTTTAAATCTGTATCTATTTTCGAAAATTCCACTCAAAACGACTCAAATCTTGTGGACAAAACTTTCCTGCCAGCTCCATAAATAGGTTATGACAATCAAGACCCGGCTCATTCCGCCCCAAATCACAATTATGAGTAAAACTTCAATATTACCTGTCTTTATTGATAAATTGCGTATAAATGCGATAGTACATTAAAAATAGTTGAATAAACTTCACGACAAACCTTAGTTTGAAAATATTATCTGTTATTTTCAATCATTTCTTTCCATTCCATGATATCATAGAATAACAGGATTCAAGTGTTGAAATTTTAATCAGTTTTTCACTGTGTCTACTTCACTTTTTTATTTTTTTTATTTTTCCGAGAAATTCAATCCCATTATTTCTGTTATTTCTGGAAACAACAGCAACAAAAATGACATATTTTTAGAGAAAATTCCGTGTCTCTTTCGACCCCGTATGCTCATCTCGCCCCGTGTCCCCTAAGCTGAAGTGTCAGAATTTTACGCAACTTTGTTTAGAAATTAGAGATGAAAAAGTAATAATAATAAATAATATTTGTTCAACCAATTTAATTTATACTGATCATGAAAACTTAAAAAAAATTATAGAAAAAAACTTACTTTCAGTTTCTAGAGGACCAATACTTATCAGCCTATGGGGTTTATTTTGAAAAAAAGGAAATAATGTGAGAGCAATTTTTATAGAACAAAATCTTACTTAAAAAAAAAATTACTGAATATTAAACATTTACATACATCAGAGCGAAATTGTTTTAACAAAAAAGTATTTTAAACAAATACGAATTTTTTTAAGAATGTGGTATTTTCCAGAGGATGAGGGTATTCGACGGCATTTAGTGGTTAAATACACACCTCAGCAAAATGATGTAACAGAAAGAGCCAATCAATCTATCGGCAGAGGTTCTGAACGCAGCTGCCATTATACGTAACCGATTTCTGTCGAAGGCTTTGGACTCAAAAACGCCTCCCAAGATGTGGATTGAGAAGACTCCTTACTTTGGATTCATGCGAGTAATCGGAAGCGAAGTGGTTGCTTTGAAAAACAAAATCGGTTGTAACAGACTTGATCCAAGGGGCAAGGGATATATCCTAATTGGCTACTCGCAAGAAGCAAAGGCGTACCAATTATGGGATAAGCAAACTAACAACATTATAAAAGGGCGTGATGTTCGTTTGTTTTAAGAACTGACAGTCCATGTGCCCTCCATAAAGAATCAAGAAAAATAAAATACTGTGGACTCTGTATTGGATCTCTTCGAAGTACCTCTCCAGACAATGGGGTATCAGAAAGCGGATCAACTTAGGAACGAGCAATTTCAGGAACGAAATTTCCCGGAGAATCCAGAATTTTTTGAGGCATCTCTCACACTACCATTATCATGTGGTCAAGCAAGCATGCTCAATTAGAGTGACATCGCGCTGGTAGCGGGGAAAAAATAATCGCCTGAAACACGCAATGAAATTCTCGACACATATGACATATCACGAGTAACGTATCATGAGGCAAAGTTACGATTCATAAGAGGACCAAGTCGCCCCAGGATTATTCGAACGGGCTCTCAAGGGAGGCCTCGGTAATCGTATCCAGAAATTGCGAGTCTGGCAGCAGAAGATTGAGGCAGCGAACCACTTACTTACTGTGAGTCCGTGAATAGTCAAGACCCGGACGCCAGACTCGAAGCGATGAGCACAAAGTACTCATTCCTTATTTAAGGGCACTTAATGACAAAGAGTAATGAGTTGATTCATTAAGATTAATGACACTTGGAAGTTAGTCAATAAAAATAAGGATGAAAAAGTTCTTTCATGCAGATGGGTTTTTCGAATTGAAACCGGAAGTGCGAATAGAGTTTCAAAAAAAGTTAATCGAACGCATAGATAGGGCAACTTGGGAAGCGCTCATAAGCAATGAAGATATAGAGGGCGCGTGGACTTTGTTACGGGATATCATTGTTAAAACTGCAATTGAAGTGTGTGGTACGGCGGTTGTAGGAAGAAAATCTGGTGATACATGGTGGAATGATGAAATTGAGGCAGCCCAAAAAGAAAAGAAAGAAGCGCACAACAAAACGCTGAACATGACAGGTCTTAGCGATGAGGAGATAAATAGGCTCAAAAATGATTACAGGCACAAAAATAGAATATATATATATATATATATATATATATATAAACAATAAATAGATAGACATCAACATCCTTTAGAACAAAATTGTTTGAACAAAAAAATATATTCAAAAAATAGGAATCTTCCAATGAATGGGGTAATAATATCTGAATTACATAGATATTTAATAAAAAGCAGTATAGTTAACTAAATATAAAAAAACTGGAATTTTCTCCCAATTTTCAAGAAAAAGTTACAACTAAATACTAATTATTTGTTTAAAAAATTGCTCCTCCGGTCAACGAATGATTGTCCGATTAAACGTAAAAAAGTATTTTTCAATACGTTAGTAGGAAAACAAAATTATTTAAAGAAATAGAAATTGTTTGCACGATCACAAATTAGTGAAAAATTCCGAAAAATATCTTACTTATCGAATAAAAATAATTTATGACCAAAAAGGGAGAAACAGAGCTCATATGCATCATATACCTCAAATGCATATTTTTTTAAATCTTAATTTCCCCTATAAATCATAAAATGTAAGTATTTTTCGAATTAATCACACAGACAGTGAATTTTGAGAATTATATTTTTTTAAGTTATTCCTCAATTGTTTAAAAAATTTATATTTACTTTCATTTTTGTTCTCAAACCAAGTCGTGTGAAGTTTCTGTTTTCTGGAATTAAGGAAACAGTTAATGAATTTTAGAAAAAATACTTTTGGTTGAAGACATTTTGTAGTTGTTCAAAGAATTTGTATTTGCTTGAATTTTTTTCATGCCATATCATAGCAAATTAGGACTATCTTGAACTATGTATATACTTAATGGATGTTAGAAGTAATATTTATTATTTAAGCTATCATTAAATTATTTATGAAACATTATTAATCATTCACTTCTAACTTTTCATGGAAAAAGTGGGAAAATTCTGGTTTTTACAATTCTCTTACATCATGTCGGCCCTTATTAGGATATTGTTCCTTTCAGAAACTATACCTCAATTGTACAAACTTCAAAAAATTATTATTTGTTAAGTACATCTATAAGAATTTGTGAAATCACAGTTGGCCAAGTGTTGTTGTGTTGTTAAGGTATGGAAGACAAAGAATTTGAAAGAAGGTATGTGTATTTGTTGTGGTTTTGGTTTTAATAAAGAAGGTTATTTTGGTCCAACTATTTAACTTAGAGACTCATTGTGGTTTCCAAAATTGAACATAGATAGTGAGAGTACGTGTTTTTAGTTTTTCGCTTCTGTACAATGGATAAGAAAATACTTGCTGTGCCTATCTTATCTATGAGTCAAATTTTGGTCCAACCAATTTTCCGACTGTTGCAAAATAAGAATAATGTTATAAGATAGCAGTGGATAGCCTGCAAAAGTATTTACTTCTTAGATGCTTTCAACACTTTCAAGAATATTACGACCAGCTTTTAGTGCTCTTAACTCATGTCGCATTTGGTTCAACTAACTTGCGACTACATGAATTATAATTAACGGATTCCGAGTTTTTTTTGTATAATGAAGAATTTTTATCGTATTTTGTTGCCATGTGGTAGTAGACGCCTTCATACGATCTGGAATCTTTCTGGAAGTCGCTCACAAAATCAAAGTCATTCTCAAAGGTGCTCTTTAATTTGTTCACGTCGAAAAACATCTTTGAGTCGTTCTGTTAGGCGATGTAGTTATGAAAGAGATAACAGGTATAAAGATGATTGAAGTTCACGGGACATGTAGTTTAGAGGTTATGTTCAGCCTTGCTATGACTATTATCTACCGAGAAGCCAGTAGCAAGTGTTGATAAAGAGGATAGAGGACTTGCAAATACTTGATAAACGACTGATTCCTGATCGAATCTCAGTTCCTCCGATACAGGATTGCTTAGCAGAGGTTTTGAACAATATTTTGTTTAAAGGGCTTCCGACTGAGGAGAGGAAGAAAATTTTCAAGGATTTTCCTCCTTCTTCAAACTGTTTAGGTATGGATCCTCCCAAGCTTAACTTGGAAGTGAAAGCCGTGGTGGATAATACTATTCAAAGAATGGATGAGAGGATAGGTGTCTTGTGGTTGTTGCTCATTTGGTTCGGATTTGCGCACCGAGACGTGCACGAGAGACCTTGATAGTCGAGGCTAAGACGTCTTGTTGACAAAATTCACTTATGTATTTATATTGCTTTTCGAAAAACACACAAAAGACCAGAGTCTTAAGTAGTCCAGGAGTAGTCAGAGGAGTTATCACAATGATCATAGAGTAGTAGCTTTCGCGGTCTGTATAGCAGCTGAGTCCCAGAATTCTCAGTCCATAGCCCCGCGATTTCTGCAGCCTTTGGTGGTATTAACAAAAGTACAGAACTTGTATTAAAGCCTAATCCATCAGAGAATATGTTTTTGGAAGTAATTAGCGGCATAATGGGACTTTTGGCTGATCTCAAACATGATGAAACTTATGTTTGCCGAAGTTTAGTTTTGTTCAATGTCGCAGATCTCGTACGAGATACACTGAAAGATTTACCATTTGATAATAGGCTTTTCGCTAAGTATTTATCAGAGCAGGTGAAAGCTGCTGGAAAGAAAGAAGGTTCAAAAAAACTTCAAGGGCCAACCTTCACAAGACCAGTATAGACGGAACTTTTACTCGAGGGGTAGCAAACAGCAGAGATACAACTACAGCCGAAATGAGAGGCCAGTTTTTTCGGGGAAACCAGTCAATCCGAGGTAGGATGAAATCCACGAAGCAAATGCAAGGGAGAACAACTAGAGATAGGTTTGTTAACGGGACTGTTAGCTTTATTTAAGAAAAGTTGTGAACGGGTTACGTCTAATGTAATCCTAATGTAATGTAATCCTTGGCTTAGTCTAGGGTGATGGAATGCATTTTTCAGAGAAAGTGATGCAACAATCTCTGTCGGAAGGGTGCAATAGATGAGTATGAACCTATCCTCAGCGGTAATTGTCTAGAATTTTTATTATTCTCAGGTGAGATGGCTCTGATAGATTAATTTTGAACTTGGTGATGGAATCAGTAATAAGCGGCTTCCGAGAGAGAAGTTACGCTTCTGTTATCTACCTAGACGACATTTCATTTCTTGGAAACTCGTTCGTTGAACGTCAGAATAATGATAAGTTTAGCATGCAATGCTTTTAACTACGAAGCATAGCAAAAAGTGCCAAAGTATAAGTATTACTCAGAAGGTACAAAGGTAGTATATGTGACAGTCCAATGATGATGTACATAGAGAAATAAAATTCTATTCTATTCTACATTTTCAAACCGTTGAAATATGAATATATGTGACACGATTTGAAGGAAGACCCCTAAGCGGCCGAAAATCGATTCTCTGATTTTTAATGTTGTACGTAGATTCGAACTTGCTCTTTAAGATGGTATAGTTACACAAAATTCCATCATTAATAATTTATTCAGTACAAGCGTGTAAACATTGTTGTTCTATCTTTCACAGAAATGTGGAAGATCAGTCGATGTCGTATGAGCTAACGTTTGCTTTCCTTACATCACCCAGATTGGAGTCGGGCACGGAGGGCTTCATTTTGGCATATCAAGACGGTGTCATTTCCACTCTAGCATACCATCGCCACATTTTGAGCCAAGACATTCCCGATGATAGCTGCAGAGCGTGTCATGCATCTAGGACACATACTAACTAGTTGTCCAACTCATGCGGGAACGACCTACATCCAAAGGCACAATACGGCACTACGAGTGCTTTATCACCATCTCTGTCACTCTTACGGCGTTATCCCGAATAGCTCTCCGCTAAACGCTCCTAAAAGAATAGAGTCAATGGTCGAAAATGAGAAGTGCCGCATATAATGGAACTTCATATTCTCGACAATTGTTTCTGTTGCGCACTCGAGACCTGACATAGTTCTCCTTGACTTCGGGAAACGAACCGTGTTCGTTATCGAATTTTCGGCACCAGGTGACAAAAACGTCACAGCCAAGGAGAAAGAAAAGAAAGAGAGGTATAAAGACCTTATAAGGGAGTTGCGACGGTTATACCCGGAATATTCTCTTAATCTAATCGTCTTGATCATCGGCGCTGTTGGAGGTGCCAAAGTTTCACTGGTTAATAGTCTGAAAAGCATCCCTGCGTGTCAACAAAATGCTGAGACACGTGCGGGGGAAATGCAGAAGGCGGTCGTCCTTGGGTCGATCCGTGTTCTCAGGGTGCACGAGACTTTTGCCGGATCATCGTATTGCATTCATCGCAGACTGTAACCACCTATCTCACGGTCATGAGACGTGGTTACAGCTGAAATTTTACCGCGATGTCGCTGGGGGCGGGTGCAATTTTTCAGATTAGCACCCGCTCCCGGCAAAATCCTGCGGTTGTCCTTATGACAGACTTTTATATATATATATATATATTGTAACCGCCAACTTTTAGGCTTTGTTAACTAATAGCTTATTTAATTACTTTTCGTGATTAATTAAAACATGTAATGAACAAAAAGGGCTTCTCATGGAGAAAAAATAAGATTCCAGTGATAATATATATATATATAATTAGCATGCATCAATTATTAGAAATATTTTGTAAAAAATTGACTGTGATGTTAACAAAAGATGGCTCACTACTAATATATTTGCTATTCGTAAATTGGTTCCAATACTTTTCTTTCTATTCAGAAAAATTCGCATTTCAAATATAAATTAATGTTTGAATAATACGTATTGTATCAATCTTTGAACGTTATGGTATGTCTCCTAGGAGGAGGCACCAAACAATCTACGATGATCCGCTCGTATTGGGAATGTTTCAACTGCGATATGCCACCTGGCGTCGAAAATCAGAACTTGAACTGACACTAAATTTATTTAATTATCTTTAAATATTTGATTGTACGAGATAACTAATATATGTATTATATGCAAAAATTACACTGTACTCAAATTAATTACGGTAAAACATGTTAAAAAAATGTATTGTCAAAAAAGCTAAAGATGAGTGCCAACAATTGTGTGGGTGCAAAGAATTGGTGCTCTAACCCTATCCGTAGAATTCTTTTCTTCGGAAAATGAACATTTTCCGTCAAGAGAATTATTTTTTCGGCAAAAGGGTTTATCTGTCAAAATTTTATTGATACGAGGATTACGTAAAGCCCCCTATATTAGGTAATTTGTCCTTCTTTTGTTCTGAAATACTTGAAATATATATATATATATATCAAAATAATTTAAATAAAATAATTCAAAATCGGATTCAACCAACACCCTAAAATGAACTTATTTTGAAGCAAACATGAGCTTGAAGTAAATTATTCATTATTTATACATGAAATATTTATTATCTACAAAATCACTTTGGACAGAAATGTGTTATTTCACTGTATAAGATGGAAATTCTATTTGGAACACATTGTTTTGGATGAAGGCTGTTTTTTGCGATTCAATCATTGTTTTAAGCTCCACAAAACAATCGTAAAAACATATTTATGCAAAAACTAAAATGAATCTATAAAAATATACTTACGCTTTCTAGTTTTAATTTTTGGAATCAGATGGCGAAATGGTCGGCAACCTTTGCCAATCCAATTAGTCTATTTCACAATCACTACCTGATCAGAAAACAATGACTTATCGTCTGCCATCTCAAAGACTGGGTATGCAAAATGCATTGCTGACCTTACGAAAATCATGATTAATGCAATTTTTAATCAAAATATGATAGATTATCGGTTGTTGAATTTATACTCGGAAAGAGTGAAGATCCTTCTTTTAGTTACGTGCTATCTCAAGATTATGGCGAAATATAATAAAAAATAATAAAATTATTATAATATTATAAATATTATTATATTATAAATAAATATTACCCACATAGCACACTTCCTGAAAACACCTGGCCTTTTCTTAGGACTTCGTCCAAGTGACTGAGAGAAAAAACCAGGTCTGCCCTAGGTTTAGACCTATACTTAAACCAAGGTTAAAACATAGGGTCATGTCCGCCGCGATTTTTTGGTTTAACAAAAAAGTGAATTAATGCGACAAATTTTTGACAGAGTATTTAGATTTAGACTATTTAGATTAGGGAGCATTCACGTATTACGTAACATTATTTTCTACCTTTTTAACCCCCCCCCCCCCCCATGTAACAGACCATGACATTTCCTTTGTACCCGCCCCCCTTCTGAATATCCTTTAATCTTACTCAATTTTTTTCTAAAATTACGTAATATGGCAAAATTGCAAAATTTTGCTTTGAAATCTTGTATACAATCTTTTTACAAATTTTAGGAAATAACGAAAAAAAAATTTGTAATTTTTTTCTCAGATTTCTCTTAGAATTCGTTACAAGACAATCATTTTAAATTTCCCCATGAATCTTAAGAATAGTTTTTTCATTCTCTTGACATCCTACAAAATTTAGTTTACCTGAACATTTTTTAAATTCAGAAAAATTAAAAAAATTGATTCAAAGTCTTCCATATTCTTTTTCCACACATTTTGAAATCTTCAAAACTTAAAATTATTCGTTTAAAATAAAACCTGAACCATTTAAAATTTTTCCAGAAATCTTGAGACAAATTTGATCTCCTCAAATGTTTCATAATTATTAAAACGCATCTGATTATTTTCGAATTTTTCAAAAAAGTTTTTGCCCATAATTTAATTTTTCTCATCTTTTTGAAAATATAAGAAACTTTACAAATTATAGTGTAGTAGCGAAATGCTGAAAACAGAATCTTTTCCCATTATAAAACAATCATTTACAATTCAAATTTTCTCTTCTATCAATAATGTTTAGAAAATAAGAAACATTTAGAAATAAATTTTATGATGAAGTGAAATTATTTATTCAGAAATTTTGATATACAAAGTTGATAGTCACACTATGCAACATACGAAAAAAGATCAATCAACAAAAACTATGCACCAAAAAAAGAGCCGAAAAATTTGTTACAAATCACTTTTTGATAGGATGCGTAGTTTCTATTTTAATCGTAAATATAACATAAAAAATGTAGAAATTTTTTTTTTGAAAAACGACACAAGCTATGAAAAAAAATGACCAGAACAAAAGTTGTTCACCCAAAAAAGGGCTGCAAATTTTTTATAAATTAGATGTTTAAAAAATGCACAGTATTGAAATTAAATTGAAACCTTATATATGTTGAACTGCTTAGATGCAATTGAGTTAATACAATCATTGAATCATTTTCTTATTGCTATAATTGACCATTACTAAAATTTGTTCCCTCTAAAGGCTTAAATGCTCTTTCATATATTTACAAATCAGAAAAATAGGTTTAAAATACAGAATTTTGAGAGCATTCAATCCTTTAGAGAGAACAAATTTTAGCTCTGACATAATTAAAATTAAGAGAACTTTATCAGTCATCAAAAAAGAGGTGGTCGTAAACTTTTGCAATATAGTGTATTTTTGAACAAAGTCATGGTTTGCTAATTTCCAATTTTGTAACTTCAATTAGATTTGGAATCTGTAAATGATATCATCTTTATACTGTGTGTGATACTAATTTAAATTTCCCTCGACTAACGCCCCTTCAACCGCGCAGGCCCATTGAGAACATTAGTTCCGCATTTAGTCGGTGTGCAGCGCTAGTGCTACCCTTTCTCGCAACTGAGAATAATCGCCAAGGATATAAGAATGCTTCAACGTCGAACCTCGAATTAATTTGCGAGGCGGCCGCGGCTTGCCGATCGCCATGCCTTTTTGATGTTCGGGACGTTAATTAACGTTTTTCGGACTTAACGAAAATACATTTGTTTTCGTAGCGACATGCTCTTGAGTGAGGAAGGTTGAGGAATTATTAAGAAAATTTGATCATTCTTCACTAATGTTTCAAAATCCCCCTCCCCCCCCAAATTTAAAATGTATCAGATAAAATGTCTAGGTCTACCACTTTTTTAATACAAATTGTAATAAAATTGATTTCTATGAATCAAAGCTACTTTCATGAAAAAAATTGGATTCTCTGTCAAAAATTTGACGCATTAATTTACTTTTTTTTTAAACCAAAAAATCGCGGCGGACATGAACCTATGTTTGAACCTAAGTTTAAGTATAGGTCTAAAACCTAGGGCAGACCTGGTTTTTTCTCCCAGCCACTTGGACCAAGTCCTAAGAAAAGACCAGGTTTTTTCGGGAAGTGTGCTATGTGGGTTAAACAATTGAACGAAAAGCTACTTAGTAGAGGTTACGTAGAACTTCAGAAAGTAAACAAATACCAAGATGCCGAAAAATGTAAATCCTATGATTTTTGTTCATTTCTCATCATGAAAAAAACAAATGCAAATATCAGCGCAATCAAAATCTGGTCTTATTTTCATATTTAAGAAGGGCATTTATGTTTTTTCTAATTATAATAGTCCCAGTCTTAATAATATCATTTTGACAACATAGCATAGCTTCAAACCACGCTGTGAACTTTTCAGTTATTCATGTCACATTATTTAATAATTTTTTCTTTATACTTCGGTCGAAAGTACGCAACTTTTGCACCTATTTTAGGGCAGAAAGTTAAAGATTTGTGCATCGGTAATGCACTGCTCTTATTACCCCGACTGTCATCACTTTATTTAATTAAAATATCAGTTAATAAAATGATCTCAAGTAATTTGTTTTTACATTCTCATTCTAATGAGAAGGTATTGGTTTTATGTAAAATTTGACATAGTTGGTTTTCATCAAATCTCCACGTTTTGAGACCCCCTGAGCTAGAAAAAACGATTTTTAAGAAGGTGTCTGTCTGTCTGTAGTCGGTCTGTCTGTCTGTCTGTCTGTCTGTCTGTCTGTAGCCACGATAACTTTCGAAAAAATGATCAGATTTGATTGAGCTTTGGCACACTTTTTTATGGCCGAAAAATAGAGAACGAGTTCGTTAACCAGCTATTTTGGATGAAAATCCAAAAAGTGAGCACATTTTGAAAATTTTTGAGACCACTTTTATTGAAGATTTGAAAATTCTATGTACGGTTATTAGTAGTACGCAAAATGACGAACAAAATATTCTCATGACTTTTCGTGATAAAAAAAAAATTACTGGAGTTATAGCATTTTCAAAATTCCAAAAAACAAACGAAAATGAACATTTTAAGCCGAAAAACGCACGATATGAAAAAAAGTCAAGAGGAGAAAAACGTTGATTCCTGAACACCCTATAATATTTTCATAACAACTTTTTGAATTTTTTGAAAAATAAAAAATTCAAATTTTGATCGCACAAAAAATTAATGAAAAATCAAAAAAGCCATTTTGCTGTCAAACTATGCAAGATACCAGAAAAGATCATCTCACCAAAATTATGCACCTAAAAAAGATCTACAAATTTCTGATCATTCACCTCTTGATATGACGCGTGGTTTTTGTTTTATTCGTAAAAAACAGCATTGAAAATAGAAAAATCAAATTTTCAGACGAATATTACCAGCTACGAAAAAATGACCAAAACAAAATTTGTTCATCCAAGGAAGAGGTACAAATTTATTGTAACTCAAGTTTCGATAGGATGCGTGGTTTTTTTTTTATTCGTGAAAATAACATTGACAGTAAAAAAAATCAAATTTTTGAAAAAACAATGCAAGGTACGAAAACATATAAATGAACACAAATTGTGCATTCAAAAAAGACTTACAAACCCGTAATCAATTTTTGTGGTAAGAATATATTGAAAATGAAAAAATTAACTTTTTTGATAAACGGCACAAGCTAAAATAAAATGTTAACTAATAAAGTTTGTCCCCTGAATTATATCATTACTTTCCATTTGAAATCAAATACAAATTTAGTAATTTGTATATGAAGAACATATAACACGAAGCACAAAGTGCGCGCTCAGTGTATTTAGCAAATCGCACGCCGTAAGTGCGCTCAAACTTTTTTGTTTCTATCATACGGTGCACAGAACCGAGCGTGGAACGCAAGGTTCAAATGATTTTCAAATCAAATATCGAGCGCGAAGCGCGAGTGTCTGCATGTGAATGTGTTCCTTAAGGTCGATAGAACCTTGAGTAAATAAATGTCCTTTTCAGTCTAAAATAAAAACAAATTTAACAATCACTTAATATGTAGAGGTTTTGATAATTTTATAATATTTGCAAACAAACTTTTTCTTTTCATCGAAGTCGAACACGAAGTTCAAAAATCTAGAGGAGCCGAGCGTAAAGCGCGATGCAAATACGCCCGAGCGCGTAGCCCGAGGTGAATACATAATCGAGCGCGAAGCGCGAGATAAATATATGATCGAGCACGAAGCGCGAGATCCAACAGTCGCGCGCCCTAGGCGCGCTCAAACTTGCGAGCGAAGATTTTTTTATTTGATGCCTGCTCCCCCGGGGGCAGGCATCATTTTTTTCGATACAATACATTTTAATTTAATATTTTTCCTTCGTACTTTCGACCGACTATAAAGAAAAATAGTATACACTACACGGGCAGACGTTTGCGAGCCCTAACAGTGTAATGTACTATTTATTACTAAAACAGCACTACACTATATTTGTTTCAGATCTGTTACTTTAAAAATGCACGTAACCAAAAACCGAATTTTCCACTCTTCCTGAAAATAAATTCAACGACCGATGTAATATCACATTTTACATAAAAAAACAAACCATTCATGGTGATTTTCTTAAGAACAGCTATGCGTTAGCATACCCAGTATTCGCGATAGCAGATTATACGTAATTATTTTCTGATCAGGTAGTGATAGTGAAAAAACCTAATAGGGGTGGTAAACAACAGACGGACGGACATCAAACCGTGTTTATATAAGGGTTTTCAACATAGCCTACGATACCCTAAAAAACTAGAGGTTTTGGAAAAACACTGCAATATTTGTTTTGGAATTTATTTTAGTTTCTAAATTACCTTGTGGATGATGTGACCATTCTTGTTGAGACGTTGATGCTGTGAAAATAAATATAGGAATTATTTATCAACGAATTTTTTAAATCAACTTTAATGTTAATGTTTCCATTTAGAGAACAATTTTTCTCAGTATAGCCAGGAAAAATTCCTACTAAGAATTTAGAAAACAAAGTATTTTGAAAAATTTGTTAGCTGGGTGTGTGTCAAAAGTTTCAGTTTTAATAATTATTAATAATATGGGACAACATTTTTAAATATAAAACCGAAGAGTATTTTAATGCGATGTGAATAAAATTTTCTCAAGTAAGTGCTGAGGTTTAAATCTACCCAGATAACAATGTGGGCGCACAATGATGGCGTAGTGACTCACACGCGTGCGGATTATCCCGCACGCCGCGCCATCACCCGATCAGACATATGCGTCCTCAATTGCGACGCATATCGCTCCCACGTGTGAAGATCGCATGCATGACCGTGATATGTGAGATTCAAAATTCATGCTGGATTTAAAAATATATTATTGTAAATATTATTATTGAATGAAAATAGGAATAATTGCAATAAAAAAATTTATTTTTCTGACAAGTGTTTCATACAATTTGAGATCTATAAAAGCAGAACAGGCTATAACAAAACGATATCATTACATATTATTTGCTTAAGCATTATATAACCAAGTGATGAACAATATTATAAATTAATTAAAACGTATTAACCAGGCGATAATTATGCAAAAACACCACAAACACAGAGCGCGGTAGCGTGCTGACAGTTGACAGACTTGGTGGGCATGCACGTCGGCGGCTGCGCCATCATCATTTCAACACCTAAGCGCGCTTTTTAAATTTCTTATCTCAACTTGCAAACATTAAAATCATTAAAACTGATTAGAATTCAATTGAAACTCACAGCTCAATTAAAGTATTGGAAAAATTATTAAAAATGAGAAAATCTTAACTAAAATCCCATGTAATCTTGTGTAACATATTGTGATATTAGGAAATTTAAATTAAAAATAATGTTTGAAATTACAGTTTTAAAATAAATAAAAAACATAGAAGATTGTATTAAAATTGTATAATCACGCGTTTTAGGCGGTCTTTTTACAGAGCAATATTTCAAAGTTCAAACTATTTTTTCTAATTACAACTCCGATGGACTTCGTATTTTGCCATTAATTTTTTTTTGTCCAAATTAATTTTCCATGCAAAAAAATAATGGAGTAATTTTTTTATTTGGAGAAAAATAATTAATGATCCCCCTCCGGCTATTTGTGTTGGAAAAATTAACTTGGACATTATCAAAATTTGGAAGTCAGAAACGAAGTCAATGGGAGTTGTAGTTAGAAAAAGAATTTGGAACAATATCTAGGATTCAAATAGGATTCAATTAGATTATTATTATGGAATTATTTAATAATTATCTGCAGGATGGACGCCGTGATGGCGATATGAGACGCATTGTGCACGCACTCTATCTACGCATCACAGCATTGCGACAGGTGATGGCAGCATGTGTGCGTTATGACTCGCACAGCGTGCGTGTACTGTGCGTCTCACGATTGTTATCTGGGTGTTTAAAATTTAATTTTTGCTTTACATTGTTGACTGTCAATTATCAGAAATTAAATTTATATATAAGGTTTTTCAACGTAGCCTACGTTACCCTAAAAAACTAGAATTTTTGGAAAAACACTGCAATATTTGTAGTGGAATTTATTGTAGTTTCTAAATTACCTTGTTGATGATGTTGCCATTGTTGTGTATTTATCGGTGCTGTAAAAAAAAACAGGAATTATTTATTGAAAATGTTTGATTCAAACAAACATTTTTCTTAGTATATGCAGGAAAAATTCCTACACAGAATTTGGAACACAAAGTATTTTGAAAATTTTTTTAGCTCGGTGCTTGTCAAGAGTTTCAGTTTTAAAAGTTGGTGATAAAATGGGATAAAATTGAATTTAAAGAAGCATTTTCACACAAATTGAAAAATGTAAGGTGTTTCATATATTTTGTCATCATGCAAATGAAAACTCCAATTTATCATATTTAATTTGCAAGTTTAGTAGGGACAGTGTGGATAGCTTCTGAATAGATCCTCTGATCTGTGTTGCGGCTTATTTCAAAAAATACGTTGTCCCCAATATAAGTATATATACGAATATACCTAATATACTTTATAATTAATTATCTAGAACAATTAAGAGTATTCAATCGAAAAATGGCATTAAAGCTGTTGAAACGGTTTCCAAAAAACGGCGAAATTTGTAGAGCACTTAAAATTTACCAGTAAGATTTGTTCAATCGGGATTAATGTTTTAAAAACGCAGTTTGAATTTTTTCTGATCCCGAAAATAGTCTCGTGGTGGCGGGACATTGAGTAAGTCTCTGGGTTTCTGGAAAAAATACGGTGACTGCTAAAAAATGAGAGTGAAAAAATGTAGCAACGTCGTGAAGTGTGAAGGAAACCGACTTACGTCATCACGTGATGACAGCTGATAGCTTGATCGTACTCCGAAAATGCACTGTCGGTGACAGTGGCATCTGCATGCTGCCACTCAAAATTGGCAGGAATAATAAATTTGAATTAAAAATGCAATTTGTGATTTTCTTTTCTGTTTGTTTTCAGCAAGTTCGAATTATTGGCCTGTGCAATAGTATTACTGTAATTTGAATATGTAATTAATTTATGCTTAAACTAATAAACGTGGTTTTGAAAAAGGAATAGTGTACAAGTGAAAAAAGGATGCCTTTGTGAACTCGCTGATTATAATTGATAATAACTTTTTAATTTGCCTTAAAATTATTCATTGCATTATTTCCAAATGTTGTCTTGACGCAAATTCTTATAATTTTATAAGTTATTATTACACCATATAAAATTATAGACCTGTCATTGTACCTGCTTGTTGTGCTGTAACATTTTTATTCGAATTTGAAATTCCCGCCAAGACAAATGCCGCATACGCAACTGTTACCGACAGCGCATTTTCGCAGTACGACCAAGCTAAAGCTGTCATCGCGGTATGGCGTCAGTTGGCTTACTATACACTTCACGTCGTTCCTACATTTTTACACACACACTTTTTAGCAGTTATCGTATTTTTTCCGAAACATCAGAAACTTAGTCATAGCCTTGCCACTGCGAAACCTTTTCCGAGGTCTAGAAAATTCTCAAAGTGCGTTTTTCAAATCTTAATTCCGACTTATCGAATCTTAGTGAGCATTAAATTGCCTCATTTTGAAATTGATCTAACTTTTCGAATGTTGGTCTGATCGAAAATCAATAGAGGGTAGGTACATGTTATTTCACGTGTATCCATTTTTTTGTAAATTTGAAAAATGAAGGGGATTAGTGGAGAAATTTATAGTTACTTTTAGAGAACTTGAATTTATGTCTTTAAGCAAGATACAACGAGTTACATTTTTTGCAGTGTTACTTAACTGTAACGAGTTACCTTAAAAAAAAAGTTACTTGCCCAATCCATGTGTGTGGGATGATCCGCTTTGTTGATTTGGAGAATATTGGCCTGCCTGGCGATCAGGCGATGGCGGAGGATATCCGGGTCCAAGAAAGAAATTATAAAATTGATTATGATTATTATTCCAACCATCGTCCATCGGGCTTAATTCTGTGAAAACAAATAGAAATGAATGAATTTTTAATTCTGAATACTTACGTTGCAGATTTTGCAACGCACAACATTCAATCGTGAACATAAAGCGAATAGATGTCTAGCAGTTCAGGTATCGCACGATGCTCCACGGCTTGATACGTTAATATTTTCATAACTTAATTCAGGCTGATTTGTTTCTATTTTTATTTTTATTTGTATGTATCGCCTCCTCGAAATCAAACTCATCGATGAACAGCGAAGAACATCGAGAATCGCAAAACTTTGAGACATTTAACTCTAACCAATACTTCAAGATGAGCTGAAGCAGGATTCAAATGTTCGCGCTAGCGCGATCTTTCGCTGCCGCCAACCTAACATCTATACACTGTCCAGATCAATAATTACGTAGATGCCGAGGGCCTGATTTGCTCCAGCCAAGCAACGAGGTTCTAGAGACTTTTCTACCTGGCGTAGAACTCTACTAAGATCCTAGATACGAGAAGATTTTGTTGTCGATACCCGATATACGAGAGGTACCACTATAGCTCAGACCCGTACTACGTATTCTACCATATTGTTAGTAGAGCTACTGATGAGCCTGCTGATCAGTGCTGTGTATAGATCATATAAGAAGAGTAAGGATTACGATTTCAGCTTGAAAAGTTAAAGGCAAGCATTAAAACACTGTGCACCCGACTCTTGGTTTAGGAACTCGCAGTTCAGGAATTCCTAGAATCGCTGGCCCACGCAGTTTCTCAGCTCAAAGGGGCGAGAGACGGTAGCGACATTCGCCTCGAAAGGGCCGCAGTGCGCGAGTACTCAGTCTAGTATATTGCGAAATATTATGCATTCCAACTGGAAACAGTCCAGACGGTCCTAAATGTATATGTTTCGATACTCGCGATTCAGGAACAAGGCTTCTTGCAGGCAACCCCGACATTGTTCCTAAACCGAGAGTCGGGTGAACTAGAATATAAATCCTACGACAAAGGTAGCGTTCCCAAAATCTACGCTCCAGTCATAGTCGAAGCTCTCTCACGCGTCTCACTGGAACTAAACAGAGCCGGGTCGACGCTACTTTGACTTTTAAAGTCCTTCTCTGGAGATATCTTCTGGAGCATCCCGACGAGGACGAATCCAATTTGATTCTTAATGTCCATGTTGAATTTATTTAGTCCTCAAACATATACGGGGAACTTTTGGTTACTGGGTCTTCACTAAAATTTAATTGTTTAGCGCACGCGCATAACTATGTATAGTCTAGTTCTAATTCGTCTTGCTGCAGCTAGAGATCAATACAATGCCGTGCTTCTGATCTGATATTGATTTGCCTTTTATTCCTATATAACTAAGTATAATTTTTGCATATTGATCTGTGTAATGTTTTTTTTTACATATACTTTATGTAAACACGATAAATTTCAACTAAAATGCGGGTGTCACTTTATTTGCAACATTAGAAAGACGATAGTCCAACGAATCCGCCCGACATGTTCAATCTTACTCAATTCGTGCGAAACCTACATCATTTTATAAACCTGACCCTCAGAAGTGAAAACCCAATTTCAATTGGCCCGGAAATTCAAATTTATTTACTATGCACAATATCAAATTGTTGATAGCGCAAGATTCTTGCCAATAATTACCGATGAGCTTAATAATCAATGTTGCGTATGCATCTATTTCAATTTTGTGAAGTTTGAGTTGACCCGCGAGGCCACGAGGTTTTTCACGACTCGTTATTTTTGAATGCACTGCTATTATTTGAAATTCAATAATTTTGAATTGCCTTTACAATCTTTTATGTAAATTATTGTTTCTTTGATTTTGAAATATATATGGTCCTTTTTCTTATTGCACTTCAGAACTGAATCACAAATATTTATGTTGCCCCCTGAAATTGCCGCACACCAAGTCTGTTGATTCACCAATTATTACTCGAATATTATAATTTTCGAACCCCCGACATGCTTTTACAAAATGAATTAGTTGCCCCAACCCTAACCCCAAATCCTCGAGCATATAGAGTGTCGAGAAAAGAATAAAATTAGGTGTATTAGGGTTGTAATAAGCTGTACGAGTACAATACCTAGTAATCTTCTATTTGAAATCTTTGTGAATTGTACATTTACGTTGTTTATTTTTTTTAAATGTATAAGATTATAAAACACTGATTTTGTTCCCTAGGAGTAATTCCGAATTGTTCCCAGCTGAAAATTCCTGTACAATAACCTCGGAGGATCCTGGACATGTTTTTGGACAAAAACCTGCACACGAACCTGTACAGGTAATACTGAAGGTTCTTGTGTAGGAATTTGGGGAAGGAAACTGATGCTGCAACGAAACCTGTATGCAAGCTAATCTTTGAAAGATCCTGCACAGCTACCTTCACACAGTGATTTGGGATGCGGTTTTCATATACAGGAACTTGTTCAGGATCCTATACGTGAACCTGCATAATAACTGATCCGCGAGGGTTCGCTAGTGGCTTGGCTCTCTCGATAGTAAGTCGGATCTTCAAGGGAATAAAAGGAAAGCAACTTATTAGCTGTAAGCGACATGAGTTTTCGCGACGACTTTCTGTGAAAGACCCCATACGTCTTTATGTACAGAAAACCGCGCCTCAATTTACTTTGCGAAGGAAACTGTACAGGAATCTATACTGGATCATTGAAAAGTTATTCTGTCAGTGCAGGTTCCATTGCAGGATCAGGTACAGGTTCCTTCGCTAAATTCCTGCGCAGGAACCGTCAAAATTACCTGTGCAGGTTCGTGTGCAGAATCGTGTCCAGGGACGTGTCCAGGAACCTCCGAGGTTCCTGTACAGGAATTTTCAACTGGGTTGTTCAATAGTTAAAATTCAATTTATTTTCGTAGAATATTGTAAACAAAGAATACTCTACATTTGTCTTGAATAAACTAGATTAGTTCATTGCTACCTTAATTAACTGTGTCATTATTCATGAGAAAGAAACCTTTTTTGTTACATCCCGAAATTTTACAAAATTCGATGTAGCGCCTATCTAGGCGCAACCTACATTACCCCACCTCTTTTAGGCTAACTCCATCAACTACAAGCAATAGCAATACCGATCTTCTCTGAGTTTCAACCTAAGCATGGTAACTGCGCTACGGTCGGTAATATAGAAACCACAAGATACTTAAAGTATTACCATGAGGGGATAAGAACTTAGAGAATAACGATAAGTTAGCATATGCTTGATCATTGGGAGACTGTAATTGCAGACTCTACCGTTATAAGATAATTATAATTATATCCATTATCATGCGAATGTACTTATAATCTTAACAATGTAACAAGTAAGAAGTTCAAGGTTAAATCCAAACATAGGGAATATAAGTACATACGTGTGACTAAAAACTAAAACAATAATTTTAATGATACACTTTACAAAATGAATGTAAAACCTAGATAGTAATTAAAAGAACATATATATAGTCAGACAATGCAGTAATCAAAAGTGTCTGACTAGATATATATGGAAACACAGTTAAGTTAACGTATAAAATCCGAACTCCTGAAAGGTCATGAGTAGAGGTGTGTGATCGCTGGCCGCTGCGGTAGCTATTAGTCATCTCATGCAATAACAAGACTCGCGCATATCAAATGACCCATAGCCGATCTAGAGAAGACATAATCGGTAACCGAGAGCGTCAACAGAGAACTTACATATTTGTCGTTTGCGTAACTTGATACTCATTAGCGAGATTCAATCTTTTGATCGCACGTGATCTTTCCACTATTGACATTGTACGTGCTCTTTACACTTTTGGACAAGCTTTCCACTATTGACATCGTACGTGACTTCTGCGAAGTCCAAGGTGTATATAAACGCCAGCGCAACCCTTGTCAATTGTCTTATGTTCCTGGCCGTCACACCGACAAGTTCGATCTAAAAGTCGCGTGCTTTTAGTCTTACGTTCCCAGCAGTCATACTGACAACTTCGATACACGAATCGCGTACTTCAAGTCTTCGAGAACTAAGTAACGAATCGTCAAGTTGCGAACTAAGTCCCTTCGGTTTCGATCGTCGTATGAGTCTAATCCGGGTAAAGTCCGCTGTGTTATACGTCCGTGAAAAGAACTCAAGAGTGGATTCGGTAGCTGATATAGGACCGTGTATCGCTCTACCCAAACCAACTCTGCGAGAGGATCTTGCCGTTGTCCTCCGATTATAGAGACGCAAGCGACAAACCAACTCTGTGAGAGGATCTTGCCGTTGTCCTCCGATTATAGAGACGCAAGCGACAAACGACTACTCTCTCTTGCCCTTCTACGAATAAGAAGGTACATGTAAGTCTAAATTTATGTAACTGTCAATCTTATCCATTATCTTTATTATAAATCGTTTACTATCATAACTATCTTTTCGTTGTATTGAGCACTGATTTAACGCAGTTCGGATAGCCTGACATAATGAGCTCACTAGCCTCCCTCCTTCTAACCATTTTCCAACCTACCCTCGCCTTTAGCTCGGGACGTAACATTTTCAATTCTAAAACCACGTCCTCTACCCAATTATCTTATTGATTTGAGCTATCGATTTGAAGTATATGATTTGAACTGATTCGAGGTTACGGCGGCGAAGCTGTATTACTTCTTCTTTCGCAAAGAGGGATTAATATTACAATATTTTCTATTTTTAGATAATTTCAGTTGTTCGGACCATTTCTAAACCTCCATGAGGTGAAGTAGGGGATATCAAAATTCACGATCCCGAATTTAGCTATACATATAGATTTGAAGATTGCGGAATTCATTTAAACAAAGTTTTTCGAATTAAGCAAAACAATTATTTGCAAACAATTAAATTGTTATAAACAATTCGGAATTGAATATAAACAAATGTATCAGTCTGATAATTTTAAGCACATTAGTAGATAATTCCATAAAATACCACCCGCAGTTTTTTCAATCACCGCAAAAAATAATTATTTAAAAAAATTCAACGTTTATATCATTTTTTAAGTTTTTGGTTGTTTAATGTACAATAAATTAAACTGACACATTCAATGGAACGATCTGTGCCTACTTGAAGGCTTCGGAGCCGCCATTTTTTAGGGATGTTTTGGTTCGGGACCATTCGGAACAGATCGGGATATGCGGGAGATTCAAATATAGTATGGAAGAGAACTTAAAAATATTAATAAAAATCATGTAAAATTCAGTTTATCGTCAATGAGTGAATCGGCCTAAACTGGAAACTAAATAAAACTTAATAAAAAGTAATTACATAAATAAAAATAATCGAACAGTACAAAAAAAGGAAAGTCGGTGGGATTTTAAATTGGTGGAATACACATTTTGTAAACACGTGGTTTAGAATATTTATCAATTGAATTATTATGAATTCTGATAAAACCTGCAACTTGGCTAAAATTGCTAGTTTTCAATTAAAAATTTTAATCTTTTTTGTTGAAAAAGCAAAAAAAAAAATAACAATAAAAGTATAACTTTCGACAATTCAAAAATTTTTATAACTTTTTATTGATAATATGTGTTTTACTTTGTCGTAAAAATCTACAAGGTATTACAGAAAACTACAGGATTTTACATTTTTTAATTTGGGTGTTTGACGTCATAAAAATCTTTTAGTTATAGGTAAAATTATTGAAGAATGTTACAAATCTTTACAAAAAAATACAAGATTTCACCAAAGTTGAAATATTGGGAAACTGTACTTGAAAATTGTGTTATATATACTAGTAGTTTATTGTAGAAATGTACAAATTTCAAAAAAATAAAAAATTACAAACTATACACTTTCAGAATTCACATCAACGTTTCGACTTGTACTTTACTGTCAATTTTTGTAGGATATGTAATATATAATTTTCTACAAGGAACTACAATAAAAATAATTTTTCACTTTTACCAAGAACTTTTGCTATTATAATAAATCAGAATGAACTGTAGTGCGATTATTGAAAATTTAACAATTATTGATTTTACAAGACTCTCTGAACAGATTTTAACGTTAAAAATATAAATTTTTTAATTTGAAAGCCTCAGTAGTTAAAAAACGTGAACTTCTGATTGAAACTTCATAAACTATTCTTAATTCTAAAATAATTTCAAATTAATAAATTTATAATTAAACGCTCTTATTCAATTTCGAATTCTATTTAAATGTTGTTTCAATCTAAAATATTCCATTTTTAACCATTTAATTTGAATTTTTTTAATTAATGAAGACTTTTTTGGGATATTCAGCAATATTTTACTTTCCATACAATTTTAATTGTCCTATTCAACAAATTTTTAATATGTGAGTGAAATGATTGATTTTTGATGCATAAATAACAATTTAACAATTATCAATTTAGAAAAAAATTGATTTAGTTTGCGAGATATTTACAAGTTTTGAGAAGATCCAAATTCACTTCAAAACTGGACAAAATTTCGAGAAATAAAAAACTAAATTTAGATTCTTGAAGATTTCGAAATAAAATTTTGAAGCTTTTTATGGATCTTTAAAGGTTTCAAGAAAACAAAATAATTTTTAAATTTGCTGGGAAGATTTAAAATTATTTTTTATTTTGAAAAATTAATATTAAGAGCAAAATTAAAAAAGATTGTAGACAGAATGCAGATGTTTGAAATTTTCAAACACAAAATTTGTAAACTTTTCAAGCACTTTGGAAGGTTTTAAATAAATAAAAAATTCTTATTTCTTTAGTTAATTTTAAAAGAATATTTGATAAAATTTTCAACATTTTCAAAAAAGAATCAGAATAATTTTAAGGTAATTTTTTTACTTTTGCAGGATTTTCAAAAAATTGTAGGAAAAATTCGAGTTGGTTAAAATGATATAATTTTGAAATTTTTTGATTAATTCTTCAATTCATAGCACTGAGAATGATAGCATGGATTTCTGTTTTTTTTCAATCTTTTAACTGTACAATGTATAAAAGTTAAAATTTAAAATTTTGCAGTTCAACGACTTTTAATTTAAACAATTTCAATTGAAAAGTGTTAAAAGCTTCCATTTCATACGCGTCAATTATTAAGCGTCTGAATTAAATAAATTTCAAGGTTCAATTTTGTAAGTTTAAAATTTTTAAAAACTTAACTTTGAGTGCTCGAATTTGCAGTTCACTCTTTGTAACATCAACAGAAAAAAAGTTTATCTTCAAGAGTTCGAATCTTTTAATTTCAATGACCGTGATCAATTCTTTCTCAATTGTTCAATTTTTATTTGCAGTCAGAAACTTGTTCTTTTTCGACCTAGGATGACAAATATTGAGAATATTGAAAAGAGATAATGTTAAATGGCATACATATGGTGTCCAATCGATTGCTATATATTTGAAAAAAACTTCAAACTTAAAGTTTTTTGGTGTTTAATAACGATTTTTCATTATTGTCTTTTAATATATTAATATTGCTTTGAAGTTTAAACATAGAAGCTTTTATGTAATAGCGATCAGGTCTACATCTTAATTTAAAATTATCTCATTGTAATATTCTTCAAAGTTTTATTGTACTTTTCAAGAGAAAAAAAATCTAAACCACGTATTTACAAAATGTGTATTCCACCAATTTAAATCCCATCTACTTCCCTTTTTTTTGTACTGTTCGATTATTTTTATTTATGTAATTACTTTCTATTAAGTTTTATTTAGTTTTCAGTTTTAGTCGATTGTATAATTTATAGGTTGGTCGGTCATCAATGTTTATCTAAATTACATTTAATATAACCTGAACTATTTTGTAATTTTTAACATTTTTTTAGACACACGTCTCGTAGATGATGAATCAGAATATGCTTGTTGAAAACACGATAAGAAACTAGCCATAGCAGTAAATCGGTAAATTCTTAAAAATTTTAAAACCTAAGTTTGTTATTTAAAAATAATTTATAACACTTTCTTAAGTACTGTTATACAAAATTAATTACTTCTTCGATTCCAAAATATCACTCTGAAAAAACTACAGATTTGCTTGAGTTAAAAAATAAACATTGTTAAAAAGGATTCATAAAATCAAGGGAAATATTCTCGTTGTTGATTGTATTTAATTTGGGAAGAGAACTGGAGGTTCTCTAACAATAGTTACTTCCAGTTTTATGATTTTGCTTTCTCTTTAAGTAGAAGTTGCATTTCTGATTTGATCCTAATGCTGCAGGGATCATTTTATAACTTGAAAGATTTTCTAAAATTCTCTTTGGTATGTTTTGATTAAAAAGTTGTATTTAAGTAAAACATTATTTATAAAGATCACAATTGTATAATTCCTAAATAATTAAAAAAGAATTAAAACGTACCAATGAGCCTTACATCATTTGGATTGAATAAGAATTGCAACTTTTTTACCTAAAGAGAAAGCTAAATCATAGAACACTATATAACTATCTTCAAATAAACAATTTGAACCTGAAAATTTGTTCTAAAGTTCGCCATTAGCTCTCTTCCAAAATTAGTTTTGATTACGTGTGAGAATATGTTGCTGAATTTTATAAATCATTTCTAACCATGTTCATTTTTGAGCTTGAGATAAATACAATTACGTTGAACACTTTTTTTAAATCGAGGAAATATCTTTTGAATGCCGAACATGCAAAAATGTATTTATTTTCATTGTTCGAAATTATATTATCGTTTAACCTCTCTTGAAAATTTCCTGAGTAATAAAATCAGGAAGATTCAAAATTAAGTGGTTTTTCAGTACAAATGATTTATGAAATTGAGGAAAATTGCCGCGTTTTTAAATATAAGAAAATTGGAAAGAGAATCTATTTTTTTTAAATGGTTCAATATGTAACTGTCATTTTGAAATGAATTTTTTGGCATCTCGTGTTCTTTCTTTCGCTTCAGATATCAGTTGTAATTTTGATTCAATTTTCAGCATTCACTACTTATTGTATCCCTAACAAGATTTTTTACCATTCGGTTTCTGGGAGTTTCATTAAAAATATGCAAGCGAATTATTATAAAAAAGTTGATTATCAATTTCTTTTGTGAAATTGTAACTTGTGTAAAACTTATATATTTTAATAAAACTCCCAGTATAACAGAATATTGTAGATAATCTTTTCAGGAACAAATGAATTTCAATTTTTATTTAAAGCGAAAGAAAAAATCCAGAAAACGCCAGATACCTAATTTTAATAAAACAATTAAATATTGAACTAAGTTTTCAAGCCACTTATAGATTCTCTTTGAAATTTTCATATATATATATATATATATATATATATATATATATCAATGCAATGTGGCTATTTGCCTCAATTTTATAAAGCAATCTTAATATTAATTTCATAAAGCATATCCTTAGATAGATATTTTCAATTAAAATTTCAATTTGTATTTACCCTGAAAAAATATGTGTTAAATTATCACTGAATCCCTTTAAAAAAAAACATTTAGAATTAAACTTGTTTCAGGCCATGAACGTATGGAAGTGGATTCGACAAGATGAATTTTTCACAACACAGGCAACCAGACTCAGTAAGGATGGATGAATTTGTTATGACAAAAATATTTAATATTTATATCTGTTATCACGTTCTAAGTTCCATAATGAATTATTTCAGAATTTAAATTTTTTTATTATTTTGAAATACTTGTATTAATATATTGTTTGATTATTTAATAGCAAAAATATTTTTATTCAAGTATATTCATGTATCATTTTAAACTTTTTTCAAACACTTTACTCTATCTGGATCAAAATAATGAAATAATAGGAAAGAATTTTTTTACAAACACATACTTCATTAGAAATTATTTTTAAACTATTTTCAGGAAGTGAAATTTCCAAAGAAAATAAAAAATGTCACTACAAGTGATTTTTTTTATTCATGTGTTTGTTGAAAAAAATCCTGTTGTTTAATTATTTTGATTAGGAAATAAATAAAATTAGTACTGAGAAATTTGAATTTGCCGCCAAAAGTTTCCACGCAAAACTGCTGTAATAAGTGATCAACTAACTTGACAAAAACGTAAACCAAATTTATAAACATTGTATTTGTCTCAATAATTATTTTTTCGCTGTGATTAAAAAAGCATCTGGGGGTATTTTATTAATGTATCTACTAATGCGCTCGAAACTATTTTCAGACTGATAAATTTATTTATGTTGAATTGCGAATTGTTCATAACAATTCAATTGTTTAAAAATCATTTTTTTGCATTATTCGAAAAACTCCAACAGATATGGCTGAGACGAATACAGATAATTTTTTCAGATTTTTTATAGGACAATCACTTTTGTTTAAATAAATTCCCTAATTTTGCAATCTATATGCACAGACAAATTCAGGATCTTCAAAATACAATGTGTGATCAAGGAATAATTTCCACCCCATGACTTTCAATTTTAACCCCTCAATTCCCTTTTATTGTGCCAAAAAAATGCAAAACAGCAGTTTTGTATCAAATCCATGCTAAAGACTCTATTTTTTGAAATTTTTGTAACATGTTTATTATTTTCTGGAATTGATGACACAATTAACGAATGTTGAAACCCTGTAAATTGTGAAAAGTTATTCTTTTCTGAAATTAATGACATAATTAACTAATGTTGAAAATGAGATTTTTTTGTTCAAGGTTATTCGCAATCATTGAAACAATTAATAATCACTAACTTGCGCCTGTTTATAGGGAAGGTGGTGAAAAGTCTAGTTTTTTTCGAATCTCTTACACTATGTCGCTAATTATCAGTATTTCCTTATCTCAGAACGTATACCCTATATTGTTTAAACAATTAAATCCAATTTGTCCAAGAAAAGTATAGTCCTTTTTTTCCTTCAAATTACTTTTCTGTTCTGATTCACTTGTATATTTTACGAAAGATCTGCATGCAAATTATTTTTAATTCACAGATTTCATTTATCTCAGGGGGTAATTTTGAGGAAAAAAAGACTATACTTCACTGAAAGCAATTTAATTTCATTGTTTTGGGAAATTATTATTGTTTAGGCAATATATGGTCTACGTTCTAAATACTGAATAATAAGCGATATAGTGTAAGAGATTCGAAAAAACTAGACTTTTCACCACCTTCTCTGTGAAAAGGCGCAAGTCAATGATTATTATATTTAAATAATTTCTGGAAATCTTAAACAAAAAAAATATTACCCTTAACATTCTTTATTGTGTCATTAATTGAAGAAAAGAATAACTTGTTACGCTTCACAGAGGGAAAAATTGGTAAAAAAATTGCTCAATGTACTTAGGAAAAAAATATGACTCTCAAGATGCGTTAATTGTATCATTAATTCCAGGAATTCATAACTTTTCACGCTTCACAGAAGAAAAGAAAATTTCAAACAAATGAAAATTGTTTAAATATTTCCCAAATATCCGTAAGGCCATGTGAGCGTACCCTAAAAAAATTTTTTCACATTTTTTTCAAAACCAATTTACGTTTACACGAAACGCGATATCGATTTGAAAATACGGGAAACTAAATATAAAGCACTAAGAAATGCAGGTCTTGTCCTAAATTTTTATAATTATGAAAAAAAAAATTCAAAATTATTCAGATCAAAAAGATCTACAAATTTGCTTGAGATAATTTTGTGATAAGATACATAATTATTGTTTAAAAATTCAATTTTCCAGAAAAACTTATGCAAGATAAAAAAAATGTTAGGAAGTAAAATTGTTCTTCTCAAAAATATCTACAAATTTACTTCAGATTCTCTTGTAATAATACGGTTAATATTTGTTTTAATCGTGATAATGTTTAAAAAAAAAATTCATTTCATAGCCAAACTATGCGATATACAAAAGACAATAAGTAAGAAAAAAGTCTAAAAAATAAATTATCACTTTTGTATATATATATATATATATATATATATATATATATATTCTAAAAGTAATAATAATAATCTTTATTTATTTTTTTACTAAAAGCAAACCTTAGGTTTTTTCCTTTTAACGCTTTCAGGTTAAAAAATTAAAATTGTATTATTTCCTCCCAACAACAAACATGCAGTAGGTTCGAACGGATAATATAATCTTCAAATATTTCTGACTCTTTTAATATCAACTCTAAAAATCTTTTTCAATACATTTAAAATAGAATTGGTCATGCTCTTTCTATTAAACATATGCATCATTATTGACGTACAAAAATATTTGATATCCGGAAAATTACTAGAAATTGGTTCTTGGAGACTATCCGGATATATTTTATATGCATAATGAAAGTTTAGCTGCAAAAATACAATAATGCCTAATTGATAGCTTTAATAATTCAACCATTTTAAATTGAAATTATTCTAAATCGATAATAGTTTCCAATTCATGTTCACGTTTGTAATCAACGCATCGAAATACACCAGTATATACAAGACTTTGAGAAATGTTGTAAACATAACATTTTTCTTTTTAAAACCGTGCTTTTTTTAAGTTTTGAGATTAAATTTTTTTTGCAATTTTCGTGGCCATATTCGCAATCATAGAATGAAAAATACATCGCTACACGATTTTCGAAACTTCACACCCAGGGGGAAGAAACAGCCGGGCCACATTGTTTGTTGCCGGCGCCAGCATGCTGACCACTACGTTTTATATTACTGACACGACGAGTCAGTAATATAAAACGCGCTGTACACAGGGTACACTAAGGTGGTCCAAACTTATACCTGAAAAAATTAGACTCTCGATTTTTTTTCATCGACCCCCCCCCCCC
>CAKNYM010052346.1:544185-566392 GCA_932195095.1 Andricus curvator | reverse complement strand
TACCTTGAAGAAGGCCTGCAACAAGGTCGAAACGTACGTTGGTTTGAATAAAATTGACCAAAATAACACATTCTTATATGAATTGACGGTCGAAGAAAATTTCACGGTGTGGATAATATAGGAAATTGGATACGCACTAATAGAACTTAAGTTAATCTGAAGGAGCAACGCACTTTCTTAATCAGATGTAGAAAAGAAACTCTGATTCCAACACATTCAACATCAGACAAACGAATGTAATATAGATAATTTAAATTATAAATTAATTCCAAAATTTGAAAAAACTAAGTTCATTTTTCAGAAAAAATGTTTAAATTATGAAATCAGTAATTTAATTAGAAACATAAAAGATTTAGAACATTTATCCAATCATTTAAAATTCCGTTTATCAAATACTGTAAAAGACATTTCAATTCAAACTTTTTTCACCTTGCAAGATTTGAGTCTTAATAAAGTGAAATATGAAAAAAGAAATAAATGTATAAAAAAGTTTGATTTATTAAGAAAAAGAAATTTAGAGTCAAAAGTATCATATTCAGATTTTAGATTACAAAAATGTTTCAAAAATTTATCAAATATACAAATACCAAATGAAATTGCAGAAATTTTAGCATTGGGAAACAAACATGGTATTCCTTTTAATGTTAACAAAATACCGACAAGTAACATCATAGCCAATATTGAAAATTGCATCAAAAATATAGATAATGATGAACTAAAATTAAATATTAGAAAAACTACTATTCAAATAATCTCAAATCATAATTTTATAAATAAATTTAATAATATAAATAAAATTGATGAACCTATTGAAAAATTTCAAAATAAACATAAAGATTTAATACTATTGAAAGCTGATAAAGGTAATGTAACTGTAGCTGCAAATCGAAATGATTATATAACAACTGTAGAAAATGTATTAAAAAATGACACTTTATACAAAAATATCAAAACTAGTCTTGTTCCAACTTTGGAGCAAAAATGTAATGATATTTCATTTAAATGGGAAAACAAAAGGTTCATAAATGAAAGCTTGGCATACAAATTAAAAACACATAACAGTATTGTCTCTAAAGCATATGCTCTCCCAAAAGTCCATAAGCAAGACTTAAAATGGCGGTTGATTGTTTCCGCAGTAGGTTTTCCAACTTATAATTTAGAAAAATACATATCCAATTGTTTAAAACCAATTTCAGGTAAAACTAAAGCGTTTGTAAAAAATAGTTGGGATTTACAAAAAGATTTTTTTTTTAATTGCCACTAAAACAGTATTAAAGAACACAGTTTTTTCTTTTAATAATAAATTTTTCAAACAAATATCAGGTTGCCCTATGGGCTCTCCATTATCCCCTATTGTTTCAAATTTAGTCATGGAAGATGTAGAAAGAAGGGCTCTACATAACTTAACTTTTACTTTAAAATTAAATTTAAAATTAAATTAACTATTGAAAGAGAAGTTAATAATTCTATTGATTATCCAGATTAATTAATTATAAAAACTACAGAAGGTAATTCAACTACAAATTGGTATAAAAAAATATCTTGGTCAGAACGTTATTTTAATTATAACTCCCATCATTTATTTTCTCAAAAAGTTGGTCTAATAAAAGGTCTTATTGATAGATGTGTAAAATCAAGCCATATTAAATTGCGTAAAGAAAATTTAGAGCAACTAAAAATTACTCTCATGCAAAATAATTCCCCACTTCAATTAATAAATGAAATCATCAAAGAAAGAATCCATGAAAATAATAATTCATCTAAAAATACAAAATGGAATGAAAATTACAATAAATCTGAACTAAAAGTTTCGTTACCATATGTTGAAGGTCTTTCGGAACGTCTTAAAGGTTCTTTAAAAAAATACAATATTAATGTTTATTTCACCAACAACCACACACTTAATAAATTTCCTATTTTTTAAATAAAGATAAACACAATTGTGAATTATTAGGCAATCAAAGCACTGGTTTGTCAAAACATGCATGGAAATAAAATCATTATTTTGATTTTGAGATTAAAAATATCAAAATTTTAGCTCGTGAAAACAATACACACAAACGAAGAATTCTAGAGTCCATTTTTATAAATAAATTCATTAAAAATTCAATCAATTTAAAAACCAAAATTTGGCTCTCTATTTTAATATCCGCCTTTCTTAATTACTCATGAAAATATGACTTCATCCATAATGTATTTGTTAGTCCATGTTTATCTTTCCAAATCAAAACACCTGTTTCGTTCTATTTAACCAAAATGTAGTAAAATTAACAAACCTTGAAATGTCTTGGATGATTTAATGAATATCACTACAGGTAAATTTAAAATATTTTTTTGATTATTATAAATGTTTTTCAGGTTTGAATAAAATTGACGAATAAAGCATGATTCTTGACAACTGAATCCACTATTATTTTTACTGGACCGCATGACCAAAATAACACATTCTTATATGAATTAACTTCATTGTTGAATGACAAGTCGAATTTTTCAGATATGGGGATAATATTTTTAATGATGAAATATCAAATAAGAGACTATAGATGGGTGTAGAAAACTAAAAATCGATTTTTTCCGCATTAGATCCCTTTCTTCGCGAACAGTCGCATATATACATATATAATCAGTTTGAATAAACATTCGAATAATTTTTATCCTATCCGAACTGGGCTGATCGACAGCCTTTCGAATCGACTATCAATGCACCTCAAATTGGGCATCAGTTCGGTTTGAATCACTGTGCACAGTTGACAAAAATTTCGTTGTAAGCTATCATAATGAATAGTAACAGTAAACGCAACAAGTTTGATTAATTATTGTAAAATAATTAGTTCCATAACCATGGTTATGTAATAATTAGTTACATAACCATGGTTATGTACACTGTTAGAAAAATCTGTACTAGATTTAGTATACATGTAATGGAAGCAAGAATGCACAACATGAAATTAAATTTAGTATACCAGCGTACAGTAAATTTAGTATATGCATGTACTGAATTTAGTATGCACGTACATGAAATTTAGTATACGCGTATACTAAATTCAGTATAAATGTATACGAAATTTAGTATACGCAGATACTGAATTCAGTATACGGATTCCGTTTCGCGTGGGTTCCGTCTTCATCATCTGCAAACATGATCAGATGAAAAATGAAATTGAAGAACAAAGGTTTAATTTTCAAACAATCATATCGTTACGCTACATTTACGTTAATAAATTGAACAAACCTTTTAAAGAGAAGACTTCGCAGATCCTCGCAGAAAGAAGCCGAACTTTTTAGCTTTACAAGGGACTCAAACAAATGCAGCGGCGTATGAGCCTACTACCGGCCACGTTGCCCGACTCGCGTAAATCGAAACGCGCTTGCGCAGCTGAATATAGTAAACACGTATATGAATTTTAGTATACAGAAACTATGAAATTCATATACAAGAAAGAAACTTACTGTACACTTAATAAATTTAGTATACATATAACTTCAGAAAATAAATTTAGTATACGTATGTATACTAAAATTACAAAGTGTAATGAATTTAGTAAACATATAGGAAATTTAATATGCCCATGTATACTAAAATTGCAAACATTTCTAACCGTGTAACTAATTATTTTACAATAATTAATAAGACGCTTTATTTGGCAAATGAATAATTATCATAAGATGAAATATAATCACAGAAAAAACAGAAGTGATTTTTTGTTGCGGTTAATTTTCAAGTAGATAAAGTCGAATTTTATCGCATCGAAACAAAACAAGATTGAATAGAGTTGACATGGTAACCATTTTCCATGTGGTGGGTACATCTCAGCCCCCTGGAACTCTGAGTTGAAAATGTACAATGTGTTGACGGTGACCGTGTGATGGCGCCAGCTATGCAGTTGGCCTATGATCGTTGCAAATGAATGGCTAAATAATAAAATTGAATTTGATAACGCATTAAAAGTAATTTACGGACAGTATTAAATAATCTTTCGGTTTTTTGAATGATCTTTGCGACATTTTCCATCTTCTAAGCGAAAGAAAATTGAGAAAAACTGTTTTTAGATGTAAAAATCTGCATCTATTTACAGATTCTCCAAAACATCCACGGTGTTGAAATTTTGAACTTTAGATGCTTTAGATTATAAAAAAATTGTATCTTAATATATTTTCAGGGTGACCGCTGGACCGGGAAATGACCGGGAATTTTATGAGACCGGGAAATGACAGTGAATTTATTTTTTGACCGGGAATTTCACAAATATTTAGAAAAAAAATCGGTCCAAGTTTGATTTCAACAGTTTTTTAAATAATTAGTTGAATTGTTATCTGTTTCAATTATGATATCATTCAGTGTACAATGCGTAATTCAAAAATCTCTCACTTAAAAATTTATATTTTAGATTTCAATTTTTAAGCGTACATTTTTCATTAAAAGAATTTAAAAATGCAGTTTTAAAGACTTAAAAATTTTCAAATTAGAAGCATTTGAAATCGAAAATTGTGGATAAAAAATATTTTTAGTTGATCAACTGTGAATATAAATTATAATAATTTTTAAAATTGAACTTTGCATGAAGGATGAACAAGTGAATAATAATTAACTTTACAAGACGATTCGAAATAAGTTCAAAATTTAAGATTTTCTATCAGATTTTAACGCTAAAGATTAAACTCTTCAAATTGGAAAGTCTTAGTAGTTAAACAAATGTGAAAGTATGATTGAAACTTTATGAACTATTTAAAATTCTAAAATAACTTCAAAGCAATATATTCATACTTGAAGACTTTTATTAAATTTAAAAATATTGTTTTAGTCTAAAATTTGAAATTTTTTAATTATGAAAAATAACAATTGCTGAATATTTAGAAATGTTGACTGTTCATTTAAAATCAGTAATTGTAAATCAAATATTGAAAATTGCACAAAAAAAATAAACTTTAAACGTTACAATTTTAATTGTTCTATTTCAAAAAATTTAATTTGCAAGTAAAATTGCTGAATTTTGATGTGTAATAACTATTTAACACCTATTATTATTCCTAGAAAAAATTGAAGTAAGTTCAATTTAGTTTCAATTTGAAATGATTTCAAATAATTTAAACAAAGTGTCTACGTACACCGACAAAATTTGGCTATTGGTACCGAAATTTCGGTATAAACAGCCAACGGCCTAATTTAAAACAAAATATAGATTTGTGCAGGTTTCGAACAGAAAATTTAGAAGATTTTTAAGAATTGTGAAAGGCTTCAAAAGAATAAAAAACATTTTCCTAAGATTCCTAGGAAAATTGAAAATTACTCTTTATTTTGAAAAATTAATTTTAAGAGAATATTTAAAAAGATTTAAAAAGATTTCTAAAATTGTCAAAAATGAATCTGGAAGATTTTAAGGAAATATTTTTTATTTTGCAGGATTTAAACAAAATTTTAGGAAGAATTCGAATCATTTTGAAAGATGGTTAGAAGGTCTCAAAAAATTTGAAAATTAATTCGTAATTTGAAAAAGTGTAAAACAACGTGTAGATGTTTCAAGATTTTGAAATAAAATTTTGAAGCTTTTCAAGAATTTTTAAACTATTTAAAATAAAAATATTTTAACTCTCGAATGGAAGGCAAGGAATACAAAGGCGAGCGTCCCGTCGGTTATTGCATCCGGACCCTCAATTTGCTTTTCGGCATAACTATTTTCATGAAATTTAGCTTAAGATTTAAGACGAAAAGAGACTTTTCATTATACTTGTTTTTAAATTAAACATGAACTAAAGTTATTTCAAGCTATAAAATAAACGTTGTTAAAAATGAGTTATAAAATCGAGGAAAATATTTTATTGTCAATTATAACTAGTTTTGGAAAAAAAATCGAGGTGAACTTTTGAAATAAATATTTCACGATTTTCATTGTTTATTTAACAATAGTTTTTAGGGTTTAATGTTTTTCTCTCTCACTTTAGATAAAAGTTGCAATTATTATTTCATCCTAATGCTGTAGGGCTAATTTTATTCCTTAAAAGATTCTCTGCAAATCTCATTGGTACGTTTTTATTGAAAAACTTATTTAGGAATTATAAAATCGTTATTTTTGTAAACAATAGGTTTTCATAAATTAAATTTTTTAAATAAAAACGTACCAGTGAGATTTGCAGAGAATCATTTAAGGAATAAAATAAGCGTTACAGCATCAGAATTAAATAAGAATTGCAACTTTTACCCAAAGAGAAAAAGAAAATCATTAAACTCTAAATAGTTATTGTCAAATAAAGAAAACCCGAAATATTTTTTTCAAAAGCTCACGTCGAGTTCTTTTCCAAAATTAGTTATAATTAACATTAGCCTATTTTCCTAGATTTTATAAATCATTTTTAACAAGTTTAATTTATTGAACTTGAAATAACATATGACAAATACTAAAAGGCATAAGAAATTTATCTATAGTTATACATATATAAAATTGATTATTTTATTTCAAAAAAATGTTATTAATTTGCTGTTGCGGTGAAAGCATATGTATGTTTAATACTTAACATTCACAAAAAACTTATATATGTATAAAAAATGTTTCATTATATAACTTAGGCATTATTTTATTAATTTTACCTACCCCCTTTATAAGAAGTTCATTAAACACATAATTTGTTTATTAAAATATTTGAAAATCGGAAATAAATTTAAATTAATAAATAAATAAAGTAAATATTATATTATAATAAAAAATATTATAAAGTGTAGACTATTTTATTTTCGGATATTTAAAAATTAGACAAATAATTACATGTCTGATTTAATTGCGCATGAATAATAATTGGTTGTATTTAGTAGGAATGCATTGGGATTTACCTCTAAAAGCAGTAAATTTTACGATTTTCGCAAATTATTTTTAACTCAAAAGATTTAAAAAATCTTAAAGATCATTATCTTTTACCCAGAACTATCAGAAAATTATTTTTCTTTAACAAACATTTTTTTCAACACTTCCGCCTTGCATTATTTGAATTCTAGGCCAACTGCATAGCTGGCGCCGCCACACGGCGACCGTCAACTCTCATGACAATATTTTCCACAGGCCTCCACAGAGAAGTGGCATGGGGCTGGTAAATCTCACTGATATATATAATACACTGGATGCAGGATTCAATGGAACGATCTGTGCCTACTTGAAGGCTTCGGAGCCGCCATTTTTTAGGGATGTTTTGGTTCGGGACTATTCGGGACAGATCGGGATATGCGGGAGATTCAAATCTAGTATGGAAGAGAACTAAAAAATATTAATAAAAATCATGTAAAATTTAGTTCATTGTCAATGAGTGAATCGACTAACACTGGAAACTAAATAAAACTTAATAAAAAGTATTTTCATAAATAAAAATAATCGAACAGTACAAAAAAAGGAAAGTCGATGGGATTTTGAATTGGCGGAATACACATTTTGTAAACACGTGGTTTAGAATATTTATTTATTTTTTCTCTTGAAAAGTACAATAAAACTTTGAAGTTTTTACAAGTGAACAATATAATAATTGTAATATCCTAAAAATCTGTATACGTTAGAATTGTGAAACACTTATTGGAACCTTTAAAAGCTACCAATTTGTACAAAATAATTTTTCTGCGGATAAAAATAGTGGGGTATAATTGTAAATATGACTAGTGGATATTAAAAAACTTTGAATTAATGTTCAATAAAAATTACATAGAAAAAAGTATAAGGTATTAATATATACAGTGCTCGGAACTGCTCAAGCTTAAAAAAATAGTAAAATAGTAACCATACTTCTCTCAAAAAAGTACCCGAAAAGTAACAATAATGTGTCAAAAAAGTAATCAAAAAGAAGGTTTTTTCCACCAAAAAGACGAATTTTCCACAAAAATGATTAATCTTGAACAAAAATTATATGTTTAAGAAAGTATTTCAACTTTTAACCAAATGGTTGAATCTTTCTGACTAAAACAAATTTAATATAAAAAATAGGAGAATTCATTAAAAAAGACGATTTTTCAACAAAATAGGTTATTTTTCAACCAAATTGTTGACTTTTTATGCCGCCAAAAAGATCAATTTTCACAAATCAGTTGAATTTTCAATTAGTAAATATGGATTATTGATAAAAAAGTTATCTGTCAACCAAGTAGTTGAATTTTCTACGAAAACAGAGGAATCTTCAACCGAAAAAGACGAATTTTCATCAAAATAAGTACATTTCTACCCAAACAGATGAATTTTCAAATAAAATTATGTATTTTCAAACAAAAGGGTGATTTTCGATCAAGAAGATTAATTTTCTGGAGGAAAAATTTTTACAAAAAAGTACAGAAACCTAAAACTATTTTTACAGCAATCTACAAATAAATACAATAAATTACAACCAAAAATACAGAAAAGTACAACTTTTTTCTATTATTGAGACGAATTTTGTACTTTTATTGTATTTTTTTACATTGTTTTACTTTGTTGTAGTTTTAATTTCCTACGAGAATTTACAACTACAAGAATCTACAGGAATTTACATGTTTTGCAGCCAAAAAAATGTTCTTTTTCGACCCAAGATGACAAATATTTAGATTATTGCAATGAGATAATTTTAAATTAAGATGTGTACCTGATCGCTATTACAAAAAAGCTTTTAAAGCAATGATCAAATATTAAAACACAATAAGGAAAAATCGTTATTAAACACCAAAAAACCTTAAGTTTGAAGTTTTTTCAAATATAGAGCAATTGATTGGACACCATATATATGCCATTTAAAATTATCTCTCTGCACTATTCTCAATGTTTGTCATCCTAGGTCGAAAAATAACAACTTTCTGACTGCAAATAAAAATTGAACAATTGAGAAAGAATTGATCACGGTCATTGAAATTAAAAGATTCGAACTCTTGAAGATAAACTTTTTTTCCGTTGAAGTTACAAAAACTGAGCTGCAAATTCGAGCACACAAAGTTTAATTTTTAAATTACAAAATTGAACCTTGAAATTTGTTTCATTCAACCGCTTAATAATTTACGCGTATAAAATGGAAGCTTTTAACAGTTTTCAATTGAAATTTTTTAAATTAAAACTCGTTAAACTGAAAAATGTTAACTTTTATACATTGTACAATTAAAAGATTAAAAAAAACAGAAATCCACGCTATCATTTTCAGCAACTCGAATTTTTCCTACAATTTTTTGAAAATGCTGCAAAAGTAAAAAAATTACCTTGAAATCATCCTGATTCTTTTTTGAAAATTTTATTAAATATTCTATTAAAATTGACTAAAAAAATAAGAATTTTTTATTCATTTAAAAGCTTTGAAAATGCTTAAAAAGCTTATAAATTGTGTTCTTAAAACATTCAAAGATCCATAAAAAGCTTCAAAATTTTATTTCGAAATCTTCAAAAATCTAAATTTAGTATTTTATTTCTCGAAATTTTGTCCAGTTGTAAATTACGTTAGAATCTTCTCAAAACATGTGAATATATTTGTGCATCAAGATTCAATAATTTCACTTATATATTAAAAATTTTTTAAATAGGACCATTAAAATTGTATGGAAAGTAAAATATTGCTGAATAGCCCGAAAAAGTCTTCATTAATTAAAAAAATACAAATTAAATGGTTGAAAATGAAATATTTTAGATTGAAACAATATTTGAATAGGATTTGGAATTGAATAAGAGCGTTTAATAATAAATTTATTAATTTGAAATTTTTTTAGAATTAAGAATAGTTTATGAAGTTTCAATCAAAACTTTACATTTGTTCAACTACTGAGGCTTTCAAATTGAAAAATTTATATTTTTAACGTTAAAATCTGTTCAGAATCGTCCTGTGAAATCAATAATAATTGTTCGATTTTCAATAATCGCACTACAGTTCATTGTGATTTATTATAATAGGAAAAGTTCTTGGTAAAAGTGAAAAATTATTTTTATTGTAGTTTCTTGTAGAAAATTATATATTACATATCCTACAAAAATTGACAGTAAAGTACAAGTCGAAACGTTGATATGGATTCTAAAAGTGTATAGCTTGTATTTTTTTTTTGTTGAAATTTGTACATTTCTACAATAAATTACTAGTAAATACAACACAATTTTTAAGTACAGTTTCCCAATATTTCAACTTTGGTGAAATCTTGTATTTTTTTGTAAAGATTCGTAACATTCTACAATAATTTTACGTACAATTAAAAGATTTTTATGACGTCAAACGCCCAAATTAAAAAATGTAAGATCCTGTAGTTTTCTGTAATAGATTGTAGATTTTTACGACAAAGTAAAACGCATATTATCAATAAAAAGTTACACATATTTTTGAATTGTCAAAAGTTATACTTCATTGTTAATTTTTTTTGCTTTTCTACAGGAAAATACAAGAAAAAATTAACTATTTGTATTGAACTGTATTTTTTTGTTAAATTTTGTACATTTTTTACAAAAAAGTACATGTTTTAACCAAGAATTACAGTTATAGAAATGTTGTACTTTTTTGTAAAAATTTTTTCCACCAAAAATTGTTAACACAAATTGTTCAACTTTTAACCGAATTTCAATCAAAGAAGGTAAATCCTCGTTGAAAAATATAATACATAGTTCGATATTTCAACAAAAAAGATTTATATTTTTAATTAAAAACTAACAAGCAATTTTAGCTAAATTGCAGCTTTTATCAGGATTCATAATGATTCAATTGAAAAATATTCTAAACCACGTGTTTACAAAATGTGTATTTCACCAGTTTAAAATCCCATCGACTTTTCTTTTTTTGTACTGTTCGATTATTTTTATTTATGTAATTACTTTTCATTGAGTTTCATTTAGTTACCAGTTTTAGTCGATTCACTTATTGACAATAAACTAAATTTTACATGCTTTTTATTAATATTTTTGCGTTCTCTTCCATTCTACTTTTGAATCTCCCGCATATCCCGATTTGTCCCGAATGGTCCCGAACCAAAACATCCCTAAAAAATGGCGGCTCCGAAGCCTTCAAGTAGGCACAGATCGTTCCATTGAATCCTACATTCACACTGAAAGATATAATTCGACGATACAGCCATAATTCTGGTTACACCAACCATAATGTATTGCTCGCTCAGCTACAGCGATACGGTTTGCGTATTTTACCCATACTATAATTGCTGAAGGAATATTACTGCTTGAGTCATTTGTTTCAATAGATATTTCTAAACATAAGATGGCTGTAGTAGAACGAATTTGTACGGCTGCGTCACACAAAATTTGGTTGGGCTAAATCAATCATACGCGGGACTGTCTGAGCTGCTCCTCCCGTTGAGGAGATCTAATAATACCGTTCGGATGGTTTAATGTTATGCATGTCTGATATACAATGCTAATGAGGGCCATGCATCCTCCATACTGCAGTGCACTTAAAAATTATTTAAAAATTAGATTTTTTGGTACTTTTGTTATTAATAAAAATATAAAACTATAATTTCGTTGGAAACTATTTTTCATAGATATCATATTAATTTTAAAATAATAATATAATATATTGATTGAAAGAAATTCACTTTTGGGTTAAAAAACTGAATTTATTTCAATTTATTAATTATGTTATATATCTGTGAGAAATAGTTTCCAATGAAGTTATAGTCTCATAATATTAATAATAACGAAAGTACGTAAAAATCTTGACGTGTTGCATACACAAAATTCAAATATTATTCTTAAGATACAAAAATGAAAGGCAAATATATTTTAAACACAAAATTTATTTAGCAATTGTTTATAGAATAACACAAACATGGAAGTGGAAACTAGTATTTTTCAAAAAGTTTTTAAAAATACCTATTACATGTACAATGAAATAAATCTTAAAATTAACGTTGGAAGAAACGCATCATTTATACAATAGAATTTTTTACAATTCTCTTCTAATCTGAATTACTGAAAAGAAACCACTTATTTGTACCTTAGTATGAATTTCTGTACTGACTAATAATTAGTTGAAATGTTCAGTAAAGCAAATTAGTGGCTAACTTTTCACTAATCTAGACTTTTAGAGATCAAAGCCTTCGGTGCTCATATTCTTTTAAAGAATACTCTTTAAGTGAGATTCTTTAAAGAATCTCTTTCAATGATTTCAGAAGAAATCTGTATCCAACTTGTACATTTTGTACGTTTTCAAGGTCATCATCATCACGAAATCGTCGTCACTTTCTCAATTTTTAAATTTTCATAAATTTTTCGGTGGAGTTTGGAAGAGAACGATGAAAGTGAAAAGAATCTGAAAAGAAAATTGAAAAATCTGGATTAGATAAAAAACTTTGTAATTTAAAAAAAAAAGAATTCGTGTATTTCTTTTTGAATAAACGTACAAATTTAAATACTCGTCATCTTATTAAACATTTTTTTCCTAAATCAAAAAAATACGTGTCGCCTAATTTCCTCTAAAAACACAACATATTTTGTCACTCAAAGATTTTGCTACTGAAAGTGTGAAACCTGCCTGATTTGAAATGCATTCGGTCAGAGGAATGAAACTGTTTTTAATGATAGTTAAGGGGAAAGTCCGTGAAGCCTTAAGATGAAAGTCAATATTTACATTGACAAAAAGGTAATTCGATTCAAAAGGTACAAAATATATTCTTACATTTGTTAACGTTTCTGAACGCTTAAGAGCAAGAGTGTCATTTTCTTTTTCAAGCAGAGAGGACTTCCACTTTTTCCACTTGTTAGTGAAAATTGCTATAGGCCCAGCCTTATTCATAAATAACTCTTGAATGAATTTTGGAGTGAGGCATTCAAAATCCTCTTCACTCACCTCATTCGCTATAAAATATTACAAAAATAATAATCTACCGTCTACACTATCTGTTTACGTTTTGCTTCGAACTTTACTAAACGTGAGGTTATGCTTGAAAATTGCATGCAATAAAACATATTTTTGACACATAATTAATAACACTTACCATCAAACTCGGGTATAAATTTCTCCAGATTCCATTCTTGTAATGTATTTTGCACGAAGTCATCCATAATTAGAATTAAAATGCACAAAACTAATAAAAATCAGAAACCTGAAGACAGAGCGACTCAAGCCGAGTCAACGCGCACCTTACCGGTTGATCAATCTCGCACAAAAATAAAAAAAACACGGTACAATACATCGATTGGCATGATCCTGATCGATTGGTATGTCTGAATCAAGCAACCAGCCGGATGCCAATGCAACACTTTAACGCAGTGCTGGTTCAAGTAGATAGTTGATAAAATTAGATGTTCAATATGGCCGTGAGACCGAGGCAGAGAATGCTTGTACCTGCATTGTAATATTTAGATATATTAATCATATTGGTTATTCGAAACTTTTCTCAACTATCGTTTTAATCAAACAAACTTTTCTTGTCATATTAGGCTTGATGATTTTCTTATTCGTAGGTGATAATGCTCAAATTCGTATGGCTGAGACAGCACAATTTTCTTTCTAATTTAGTTAGAAATTTTCAAGCAAACTCAGATTGCTACTTACCTTAAATTAGTTGTATAAATGTATATATATATATATATATATATATATATATATATATATATATATATCAGTGGTAAATCTTAACACATGAAGTTAATATTTATTGCAGGTAAAGATTACTCTGAAATCGCTGTAAAGACTACATTTTTTTTCTGTGATCCAATGAATATAGAACATATCTGGATGAAAGATTGTTCAATATATGAATGATTTGGTATTATGTTGAATTCTACTCACCAACAAAATCAAGAAACATGACGAGCAAGGAGAGCAGCGTTAGGAGAGAGATCTCCATTTCACTACAGGCACAAAGAGATTACTTGTTAAAGAATTTCTCGTACTGTAACTGAATGATTGCTTGAATATTTTTTGCTTGTATATATACTGGCCATTATATTCTTATTGTTGACGAAATTTCTCATTTGCAGGATGGGAGTTTTCCACCTCCACTGGCCTCTAGTCATTCAACTTCATGAGAGCGACCACCTCCCCAAGCCTCTGGAGCTAAGCAGATGGAAGTGGTGGTGGAACTTAAACATGTGGCTACCTGTAGGCCGTTGATTGGCGTTGCGTTAAGCGTATTTTGTTTGCTATAAAATAAACCAACTTTGTTTGGAGGGGTCATTCACAAAATACGTGGTACTTTCGAGGGGGGGGGAGATCCTTCAAAGTATCATTCTCCATGTCAGGAACAATGAAAAGTGTATCACGCAGGGTTGGGGGGGGGGGGGGGTCAACATTACTGAAATACGTATCATGTATTCTGTGAATGACCCCGGATGTGTATACTAGGGTGGCCCTTATGTTTCTCTTTTTGAATGTCTCTGCTCTCACTCCCCAGTTTTGTTCGAATGCCCAAAAAAAAATGTCCAAATTTGAGCAAAATCGGTTAATATTTAGGGGTAGCGCAAATACCATGAAGTTTCCCATTGATTTAACATGGGAAAAAGTCCGCTTTTTGTAAATCTAATATTCAAACGCGATAATGTGCCTCAAATAATTCTGTGTTTGAGTATATTGTTCAGAATTGGTCAAAGAATAAGAATCAATCATGAACTTTGATGCTGAATAATTTTAAGCCACTCTCATGGGTCCCCAAAGAAAACCCTATAAGTGAAAAATTTGAATTTTGCGTAATATTGCGCTTTATTCACGCTACTCTAAAAGTTAAAAAAAAATCATTAATCGTTAATTTAATAATACCCAGACATTTGTTAAATAATGTTCAATTGCCATGAATTTTCTTGGTACAAATAAACAATTGCATATTAAGACCACCTGTTCAGAATTTATTAATAATACATAAAAAATTGAGTGCAGACAAAATTATTTAATACATGGTTTCTATGTAATTTTTTCCATAGAATGGAATGACATTATCAGTTTTACCGCAGCTCACAGATTCAAGCATATTGTTCCAATAGTGGAAGGCTCTAGAGAAAGCACGTTGTATCCACAAAAACAGTTTCAAGGAGAACTATCTTCATTGTATGTAAGAGATTCTTGCATAATAATTTTCTGATCTGATGCGTAATATATTGTTTTCAATAACAAACTGCGTCATATAAAAAAATATTTCAAATATGATCACAGTTTGAACAAAAGTTCAAACTAAACAGATTTTTTTATAGAACCTTATCTCTGCCAAAGCCTCTATTTTTATTTGAACAATTGCAAAATCAGATTCTTTCTTATGTAATATTATCTTTAAATAAAATACTCTACGTTAGTTTCACCACTTATAATTATTGAGTTTTTTTCACCACTGAATCGCGGCTCAAATGCGCTTATATGCATCGTCAATAATACATTTGGCGTTCACAGAAAAAACTGGGGGTTCACTAATGTTGCGGCTCAAATAAAAGTTGGTATCCTTTCGAACTTGAGCTCCAATAGATACCTGCAGAGACCCAAAAGGGTTCGTTTAGACAAAGATATTATTAGAGCGCACTTGAAAAGAACAACATAAAGGGGCATTCACAAACCAACCGCTTGCAAAGTCGGGTTGATAATTTCGCGATTTACAGAATATGTCGGTAAAGCAAACACAAACGATATTATTATTTATTATGCGTACAATTTTCGGAAAAAGCAAACTGTTTACCCTTCTAGAAATAATTAATTGAAAACAATTCAGAATGATAGAAAGAAATTTGAATTGTTTCCAATCGTGTTTCTTAATCGTGTGTGCACGATTGGGAAAGATTCAGTGTTGCAAAGTTTCAATTGTTCCCAATCGGACCAATCGGTACTAGGATTTTGAGGTTATGAAGTGGCAATTTGATGGCAGCACTTTCGTCTCGCGGGAATTATTCGAAAACGTTTATTTACTTTTTTTCGAGGCAACACATTTTAAGCAATATGTTCATAAATAAAAATTAAATAAATGTTTTGTAACAATTTCCGCGAGGTGAGAGAGCTGTCATCAACAAATTCGCCAATGAAGTGAAGTTTTTTCATCCAATTATTCATTTCATTGTCTATAATTTTGTATAAAAAAATGTAATTTATTAAATAAATTACTTAAAATGTTTTAGGTAATTATTTTTTTTAATGAAAATGTAACTATTCTTCCAGTTGAATATTCCATAATTTTAGTTGAAAATTCATCTCTTTTTTTTAACATTCTTTTCTTTGCCTATGAATTTATTTATTCAATTTTTGGTGGAAAAATTATCTTTTTTAGTTGGAAATTCGTCTTTTGGTAGAAATTCATCTTCTTGGTCCAAAATTCAATTATTCTAGTTAAAGATTCATCATTGCAGTAAAAAAATTCATCTGTCTGATTTAAAATTCAACTATTTCAGTTAAATATTTAGAATTTTATTTGAAAATTCATCACTTCGTTTGTTCGGTTAAACATTAATTTCTCTAACTTGAAATATAATTATTTCAGTTTTGGTTGACAATTTATCTTTTTTAGTAAAAATTAATTTTTTGGTCTGAAAATTCAACTATTACAGTTGAATATTCATTGTTTTAATTGAAAACTCTTATGTTCGGTTTAAAATAAATTTTTTTTTTTTCACTAAAAACGTTACTATTCCATTTTTGGTTGAAAATGATTCTTGTTTTAGTTCAAAATTCAACTATTTGGTTAAAAATTTGTCTCCTTTAATCAAAAATTCGACTATTTTGTTAAAAATTCATGTATTTTGTTTAAAAATTGTATTTTTTGTACAAAATAATTCTTTTTATTTGAAAATTAATCTTCTGGTTTAAAAATTAATCTTTTTGATCGAAAATTCAAGTGTTCCAGTTAAATATTCATAATTTTAGCTGAAAATTTATTTTTTATTTTGTTTAAAATTTAACTATTCAGTTGAAGATTCATAATTTGATTTGAAAATTCATCACTTTGGTTGAAAAGTTTAACTATTTCATTTTTTTGTGAAAAATTGATATTTTTAGTGGAAAGTTCAAGTATTTTTAAAAATTCATTTATTTTGCAATGTTTTGTTCTGTTGTGTTAAAGGATGTTCAGAGTGAACGTCATGAATTAAAATAAATGTTTGAGTTTTACGGCAAATATGAATATGTTACTTTCAGTTGACCGGGAAAATTGAAAAACTTGACCGGGAAAAACCGGGAATTTGAAATTGTCCCCGAATCGCCAACCTGAAAATGTATGTGCTTGGGGAAGGAAAACCAGTTGTTGTGATGATTCCTGCATGTATTTAATACAATTTTGAACTATTGCACCTGTAAATATCACAATTTTTAATGTTTAAATTTCAAAATAGTTCAATCTGTAACAGTTATTAAATAGTTCAATCTACGAGTCCATTTATGTCAATTATTGTGTTTTTCGCTGAATATGTTTTTTTTGTGAAATTATCAAATGTGTAAATTAATTTTGTATGATAAATCATCAGTTTAGAATCAAAGAAATTAATTTTTAGATCACAAAATAGACTTTTAGAGTAAAAGGTAAATTAATTCTTTGATTTTACTCTTTAAAATTATTAAACAATAATTATAATAATAATATTATAATAATTATGTTGTAAGAAATTGATTTTCATATTTTATCATTTCAAATAAGCGCGTGATCAACATGAAGTGAGGCTGCTGGTGCGACGCATGCGCATTAAGACTTTAAAAAAATTCTTTACTCTACAGTCAAATTGGTTATCTATTTTCATATTTTATGTTAAAATTATAAAACAAAGGAAATTTTGTTTTTGCAACGACCCTACAGCACTTCTAATAATATATATTTGTACTTTTAAAAAGTGACATGTCGAAAAGTTTCTTTGCATATGAATAAGCCTTTATGTTTACAAGCTTGTTACATAACCTGCAAATCACATCTATCAAGTCATTATATCTATTTTAATTACGGTAATATTTTGTACCTTCATTGTCTTCATGAAGTTATGTCCATCAGAGTTTGATTACATGTGTGCTTTCAGGTAAAAATTGTATTATTAATTAAACAAAATGTCGAAGTGGGCAAAGCGAAAAATAGGTTCTTTAGAAATAGGCTCATATACAATTGGGATCCTTTAGAACCCCAACTGAGGTATCATTTAGAGCTCATTTATCGTTTTGGGTTCCTTTTCAGCAAGTGGGGTTCATTTTTGTTGCAGCTCCTTTGGAACCGAAAATGGGTTCTAATGGAAACCCCAGTTTTTTCTGTGTTACATTGATAACCAAGTTATCAGCAACACAAATTGGGGAAGGCTCGCGCAATTTTTCTAAAATAAAAATAAAAGTTACAGAAAAGGCGACATATGACTTCAAATGCGCTCATATGCGCCATCAAATTTGTTTGAAAATCTGGAAAATTATCTACGTTATGGAGGTTTCAACACTTTGCGAAGTGATGAGCAAATAAAAAAAAATCGTTTAATCTTAAAACTGTCTGCTTTAAAAATATTAAATTTTTCTCACTTTTCCTTCTGAATAATAACTTTTTTCTAAAATTATATCAATAAAGTACTCATATCAAAGTACAGTTTAGTGAAGCTCTTAAATTGTAGACAATTTCTCTTAGAAATTATAAATACAAAGCTACGCAAAAAGTCTGGTATATTTTAAAGCATGAAATCCTATTCAGGAAGGGAAAAAATAATTTTCTTCTGCGAAATGAAGATTGTCAACACAAAGGGAATTGTTAGGGGAAAGATTTCAAAAAAATTACGTAGAGCTGGAAAAGAGGCATTTGGGGAAAGTTTGAAATTATTTTTGTAGAGTTTCAATCTATTTTGCGTGTTAATTGCAAAAAATCGGTATGACCAAAGGCAAGCTGAACATTTATAGCTAGAAAGAAATCGTGTTTTCTCTTTATTTCCCTCTATTGGGGCTTTAGTGGTGTCTTTTTCGTTGAAATCTTTTACGGAATGTCTAAAATTTTAAAAGATTTCAAAATATTTTAACAGATCTCAAAACATTCTGAACATACCACATATTTCAAAGCATTTCCTAAGATTTCCAAAGATTTAAAACAATTTCAAAGAATGAACGAATGTTATAAAGGATTTTGAGGGCTTTCGAGGAACTTTAATATATTTGTATGCAGAGGAAGAAGCTGTTATATTGAATAATTTTTGCGTATAATGAAATTTTCAAAGTAAAGTTTACAAAAAGGGGCCTTTTATAATCTACGGTGCCAATTTTTGGCTATTTCATACCCTATTTCAAGATTAATTGAAAATATTAAAATATCAGACTTTATGGCGAAGTAGAGTAATTTTTCACAAGAATAAGGGAAATGCTTAAGAATTTATGTAGAAATATGTTACATTTTCACTGCAATAGTTGAATGTTTGACCATCAAAGATTTTCTACAAAAAGAGATAAATTTTTAACCCAAAAAGACAAATTTTCAACATAACTCGAACAAACAAATTTTTCAGAATAAAATAGAATTTTCGACAGAAAGATTAATTGCCAACAAAAAAGATGACTTTTCTACCATTAAACAGGGATGTTCAATCCAAAAGGACAAATTTACAATGAAAAAGTTGAATTTATGACCAAAAAAAGGCCGTAATCAAATATTTGAATTTTCAACAAAATAATTAAATTTTTAAAGAAATAGTTAAATTTTTAGCCATATAGTTTAATTTCTAACTAAAAAAGATGTATTTTCAACCAAATAGAGTTACATTTTCAACAATGTTAAAAATGTTTCTAAAATAATATATTTTTAATATACGAATGTATCTGAATTTTAATGCACGTTGTCCTTTAATTTGAAACAATTAACAAAGTATCGTAAATGCAATAATCATGCACTGAAAAAAGTTACTTGTACCAAGTGAATTTTAATTTGCTGGGGTAAGTGAAAGTCCTGATTATTTGCAAATCTTTCAATAGAAAAAATTTGTTACTTCTGCCAAAGAAACTGTGCGACCTATTTGTCAAAGGGGAGTACTTCTGTGAATGAAAGAAATATTAACTGAAGTCAAAAATATATTTTGTCTGAAACTTTTTTTCAACAAATTTTTCAAAAAAAACATGCTAAAATATGCCTTTCTATATGTATTTAGAATGTAGGGAAAATGTTTGAAATGTATCCCTGAAAATTTGTTTTGGAACTTTTTTTTGTGTGGAGAAAATGACACTTTCCATGGAAATGCCCATATAGTTAAAACACGAAATGAATGACTTATTGCTCTAATTGAATGTTTCATGGATGAGAGTCAATATTTCTTTGAACTAAGGAAATGCGAATTGATGGAAAGACATTTATTTTAAAGATCAGAAAATATTTTATAGGCTCAAAAAAGATTTCCCCATCTCAAATTCTGGAATATTTGAAGCAAAAAAATATATCTCTTATTCTCTTGAACAACAGTGTATATAAAACAAGTATAAAAGAATTATTAAAAATGAAGAAAGGATATCGTATAGTTGGAATTTAAAATTTCTTATGATGTTATTTTAGTGTGTTTTACATTCACAAATATTCAGGCAATCTAGTGCTTACTGTAGTACCTAGTACCATTAAATGAAAAAAATTATTTTACCTTATTTATAATTGTAGAAGTATTACTTGTAATTTACCTGATAATAGTATAGTAGTACCTAGTTATATTAGTACGTTAGTCATAAATTCACGAAATAATAATAAATGAATGAACAAATAAGAGGTCATCCACGAATTAAGTGAGGTGATTTTCTAAAATTTTGAACCCTCTCTCCCCCCATGTATGATACCGTGAGATTTGCTGAGCCCTCCACACCCCTCCAAATCTTGCTAAGATTTTAGAAACTCACGGAACAAAATTACATATAAAATGTAAACTCTGTTAATTAAATAAACGTGGAAGCTTCATGAAATCAGTTTTAGAAAATTGAATGTGTTAATAACAATAAGTATCTCGAACGAGCACTTACTGCCTGCATACGATTCATCTATGATGTACCGAAATATGAACACATTGCACTATATCGGCAACGGGCGGGATTTCTTAATGTGGCTAAGAGAAGACAATTTTTCATCGGCAATCTAATTTACAATTCTTTCATAACAAAACCCCTCCATATCTTCTAGATCTATATATATACGAAGATGTTAGTTTTTGATCTACTGATCCTTCAGTTTATTTGAAACAAGCTTTTGCTCGACGACGTGGATCCTCCTCAGGTAAAACAATTATTCTTCTCCATAATTTATCTGAGGAACATAGAACGATGTTTCTTATATAACAAAATTTTTATAGAGAATATAACATATTTGTAGATATGGAACATAACCTATAAAATTACCGATACGACGTTTACATTTCAGGGTCATATACAATTTAAACTTCATTATTATAAAAAGTTGTTCAAAATTTTTCAATTTACAATAATATGAAAATTAATACTCTTAAGACCCAAGGTTAGCATTGTAATAAACATTTTCTTTTGCGGGCCAACGCAAAATGTTATACGTAATACTTGGAGAGAGAAAAAGTTGTGACGTGACATGAGATGAGATTATATATATGTATATTATGTATATAGATCATATATATATTTGAAGTTTTATCTGATTTATCTGATTTAAAATACAAATCTTTTATTGGTTGAAATATCAAATATTACATTTTTTGTTGATAATGCATATCGTTTGGTTGGAAATTCAACTGGGTAATTTATGAATGGCCACTTGGATCAGACCATTTAAAAGTAAAACATTAAAACTTCATTGAGTTAAAAAAAAGATTTATAAAATTAAATAATATCTGATTAGAAAACCTAAACATTCCACGTGATAATCGATCATAATCTTGAATTATGCCGAATTATGTCGATAAAAAAAGTTTTTCTGTTTGAAACAGATGATTCAAATATTATAAATGAGCATAACTTCCTTAATCTTCAATAAAGTATATTAATATTATAGATCAATCGATTCGTCTTGAACCAAGGAATCTTTTATATTGTTGCATCAACTTTGGATTATGTTGAAGAAAAAAGTTTTACTATAAAAAACCGTGTTTTCAAATATTATGCATTACCATAGCTTCCTTACTCTTCAATAAAATGTATTAATATTATAGGCTACTCGGTGGGTTTCCTATCACCACTACGTAGCGCGTCCACAGGTTGCGGATAGAGGAACGGCCCGTAAGGCTGAACAGCCCCCAAGGTTAACTGCGAATACAAGAATAAGCAGTCGCGGACAGCCGATAGGAGCCATTCGTGGGTGTGGTGAATCTAGCACTGGTAAAAAATAGGTACACGAGAACCATGGCTTCGGGGGACCCACCCATTCGCGTTCATACACAATGGGTGGGTTCTGGCA
>CAKNYM010052346.1:490930-539185 GCA_932195095.1 Andricus curvator | reverse complement strand
TGAACTTTCGAGTTCGAACTGCTAATCTATAATAATAATAATATTATAGGTCAATCGATTCGTCTTGAATGCACACATCTTTTCTGTTCTTGCATTAACTTTGAATTATGTTAATGAAAAAAGTTTTACTATGAAAAACCGATGTTCAAAATATATAAATTACCATAACTTCCCTACTCTTTAATAAAATGTATTAATATTATAGGTCAATCGATTCGCCTCGAACCAAGGAATCTGTTATGTTCTTGCATCAACTTTGAATTGTGCTAATGGAAAAAAAAAGAAAAAATACAACTGTATTCTTTCAGCCTAAATTATAATTAACATTGTCATTATTATACATAATTGATTTAAACAGTTTACATAATTTGAAATCTTGACGAACCTGAATGCCCTTAAATGCTAAAGAAATTTTATTTAAGATCGAAATGAAATATACTTTCTTCCGCATAATGTAATGGAAATAAATCAGAGCATAAAAATATTCAAAATTCAAAAATAGATTTCCGATAACAATATACTCTTCGGCCCATTAGAGACAAATACATAACAAATGAAAAAGAGGAAGAAAACAGAAAATGCGAACCAATTTTTCCTTTGTTATGTATTTGTCTTTAATGAGCCGAAAAACAGATTATTTTTGAAAGTTTATTTTTGAATTGTGAGTCCTTCAAGGAGTTCTTTTAATTGAGGCCAAATAATTTTTAATTAAATGTTTTAAAAGAAACGTTTTTATTAAAATTGTTGTTATGAAGAAAGTTTTAAATATTAGTAATCTCAGAAATGTATAACATTTTGGATTGTTTTTTCTTTCTATTAGAGAAATTTAATAATCCAAATAGATTGGTTCAGAATCAACCACAAAAAAAGAAAAAGCTAAAGAAATATTTCTTCAAATAATCGAGTCGCCATCAACACTTCTATATGCATAGGTGCCCGAAATACCTTCTGTTCAAAAGGGCAAGAAAAGTACCCTGATTCGAAATATTTGGATTATTTTTTCTAAACACTTGTCTCTTTTCGATTAAACAATTTTTTAAACAATATCTTTTATTATCAACAACAAAATTTTATAAAATCACTTTTAGAATCTCTGAGTAAAAATAAAACTTGGTTGCCTCCTGCAGTTTTTTCGTTTTACAAATAATATTTTAAGAACATTTTATTCAAATAGATCATTTTTTTTAGCAAAATGCAAAAATGAAACTGATAAAAATGGTGGACCGGCTACAATATCGGGGAGGTTTATTTATTAAACAAAACAACGATTGGGATCAGCTTATTTTTTTGGTTTACAATTTTTTCTTTATTCTTGTTATAAAAAATAATTTTGATACGTTTATTAATTGTTCACAAATGAATACAAAATAAGACAGAGTAACTTTTTTTAAATATCTATGGTTCCATTTGCAGGTATTATATTATCTTTATATAGCATAAGTTTCTATTAATCAAACCTTGTAGTTTTCCAATAAATAAATAATCCCTGATGAGGAGATCTAAATTGATCACGAAACACGTTGGTTTCCTAATATTATAAATAGGACGAAGAAAGAATAAGAAGAAGTAAGAGATTGGTTTTCGGTTGACTTTTTCTTTTTTCTCCCTCTCTTTTCTTTTGTTATTCAATTTTCTCTAATAAGCCAAAATGGAGGTAGTTTGAAAATCTAATTTGGAATTGTGAATCTCTTTCATGCTCTGTTTGCATAAAATGATTCATAAGAAAGTAAATTTCATTTTGATCTTAATTAAAAATTTTTAAATAGGGACGCTAATCTCATGAATCGTTCCAATCTGCAGGGTTTACTTATGAATATTTTGAGAATCCTTTTAATCAAGGTCAAATAATTTTGCCCTCAATTTCTTAAAAGAAATCTTTTTATTCAAATTCTTGTATAAGGAATGTTTTGAATATTAGCAATTTTCGAAATGTATATATTTTTAAATGTTTTTTTTCCTATTTAAAAAATGTAAATAAATTGGATCTTTTGAAAGCAAAAAAAAGTCTTCCGATCGAATGAAAACTTCTCTTCGTGAATTGTTGTTAAATATTGCGATTTTTAAGAGAAAATCGTCTAGACTTTTCATTTGTTGATAAAAATCATCCAGTTCAACTAATCAGTTATGAATTGCCTTTTTCTGCAGGTTTCAAAAAAAGTCAAATTGACGAAAAAATCAAATTAAAAAAAAATGTCACGTGCAGTTTTGATACGAAATATCTAATACTTTGTTTTTGGAAACCTACTATTCGAAAAAGAAGCGCCAGCTAAATCGTTGACGTGGTCAAGCAGAGATGTCTAAGGTAGACATCACGTCGTCATGCAGAAAAATTTTAAGACAGAATAATTTTTTATTTTTATATTTCATGTCAAAGTTGTGTGTATTTATAAAAATTTTAGAATATATTTATAAGAAGATAACAGAACTTGAAAAAATAAAGCTCGTTACAATCACACAAGCGAGATTCGACCGGACTTTTTACCATTATTTTATTATCATTACTCCACTGAGCTTGATATATACTTTTCAGGCGTAATTCAATATTCATATGTTTATGCAGAATAGATTTCACGGTGTGCCTGAACCAACTTTAAATTCAAGGTCATAGCACATCCAATTTTTTTGTTGGATCTTAAGACATTAAATTTCCACTTTTTAAAATAAAAAGTAAATAAAAAATATAATAAATTCCTAAAATATAATAAAGTCTTTGACGTACGTCTTAAAATATACCTACCATCATACATGTCTGTGTTAACACAAAAACAACACACAACAACACGTGAATGTGAACATTGATCGAGTCTCTTACCTAATGTAAACATATCTAGAACAAGGATCAAATTTTTTTGTACACCGAAGCATTACGAAAATTTAAAAGATCATATTATAAACGGTATACCCATAAAAGAAAAAGAACAGTTGGTGCGTCATTTGATTAAAGTGATTCCAAATGAAAAAGTGACAAACATTGAAGAAAATAAATCAGATAGAAATACTGTAATCGTTTTATCTAAGAAGCATGGAAATCCTTTGAAAATTTCTTTGACTGAACAGCAATCAGAAAACAAAAACGGAAGCGAGTTCCTACTGAAGATGTTTTAAAAATTGGAACAAGTTATGGGCTTTCAACGAATGAAGTGCATGGTATTACAGCAGCTCTTTTCGTCGCTACGAATGACAGAAAATTATTTCAACGAGATCTAAAACAAAAATTATAAACTTTGAAATTTAAAATGTTACACTCTTCATTTGTAATTCAGTATGAAAGAGTGTAATGTGATTAACACTAAAAATAACGATACTGCAACTACTGCAGAAACTTTAGTGTTTTGCAATTATATAAAAGGATTATTTCAGTTTGTTGAAGAAAAAAGGGAAGTTGATGAAATGCATTTGAAATCCGGAATAGATAGTGGCGGAGATTTTTTGAAAGTTTGCCTTTCGATGCAATCTTTGGATGAATCAGAACTTGCAAATGTAGATCTGGCGTCAAGAAATCACTACTGCTTGGGATAGTGGCACATACACAAGAAAAATATGATGTGGTCACTCTTAAAATTGAAGGATTTGAAAGGGACAATAGCAACTGATTTTAAATTTGCCAACGTATTAACGGGCATCATGTCACACGTAAGCAGTTTTCCTTGCACATGGTGTACTGCATCAAAAGATGAATAATGAATTAAACGCGCGTGGGGAATACAGAACTGTTGGAAGTTGTAAGGAAATTTTTTTCCGTGGCAAGACAGTGAAAGTAAAACATCATCTGCATATAGAAATCAAAACGTTGCATCCTTTTTATCCATTTGCTGCATCAACTTGACACCTGGTAGTTTTATGTGCATGAGAGTCCAGCGTTCACAGGTTATTCTTGCAAAATGCTGTGAGAAAAAATCGACTTATTTCATGGAATATGTAGCATTGGTTGTTTAAAATATGTAAGGTGCTTTAAAGCTTTGTAATCCGTAGTTGATTCTTGTTTTTCTTCAACATTAAACCCAAAATACGTAGATTGTATATATGAGTTTCAGCGAAGTTACTGTGATTTGGAAATTTCAATTACACCTAAAGTTCACGCGGATTTTTGTCATGTCCCTCATTTTTGTTGTAAAGTTGAAAAAGGCTTTGGATTTTACAGTGAACAAGCCATGGAATCTGTCCATTCGGATTTTACAACGACTTGGGCTAAATATAAAGTTTCGAGCATACACGCTCAATAGCCAAGTAACTTACTAAAAGCTATACAAGAATACAATGCCCGACATGTATTAAAATAAATTATTTTTTGTTTCAGTATTGATATGGACTATTTTAGAGCCCCTAAATCGAATCCAAACAAAAAATTGGATGTGCTATGACCTTGCATATAAAGTTGGTCCAGGCACACCGTGATTTATCATTGCCATAGCACATTTTTTGATGACTTGAAAATTGTGGCTTGAAGGGAGCGGAGATTTATGAAAAATATATTGTTTATAAGGACGTGAATCAATAACAGCTCGTCGTACGAGAAAATGTTGCGAGAGTGAAAAGTTTTATTTTGTGTCAGAGATTAATAGAAAGATTTTTAAAAATCTACTTTCTCAATCAGACACAAGAAGAATAAGTATCAAGTTCAGAGCTTGAAGAAGTATATTTGAATTTTTAAGGATTTTTGCTCTCTGAATCAAAATTGGTTAAATTTAACTTATGACTAGTGACATTTTTCAGATTCGATTATCAAAAAGCGAGCCACTAAAGATTGGTAGAAAATTACTAATTCGAGTAATCGGGATATTTTTCGTAATTCAATAGTGGGAAACTAATTGCTTGGTGAAAATAAAATTGCTCAAAGCTATATATAACAATATAAATAAAGTTTTCAACGTGGAAAACGTGAAGAATAGAAAAGTTTAATAAAATGACGCGATTGTGTAACGTTTTTATCTCTATTAAAACAATATGAAGGTCACATTGAGACATTGTTAACATGAACTACTCTGTTTCAATTTTAAAAATACACTTGTTTCTTGAAAAAAGTTAAGGAAAATAAGAATGTTTCAAAATCCTAAAAATATAATGGATCAATATGGGATCCATGTGGATCAATATATTAATTATGCTCAGGATCCTCATGTGCTACTTTTCAAGAGTTCTGCATTCGAGTTTCAAAATTTTTATTGATTGTATATTTTCCTTATTATCCACAGAAAATTGCAATTGTTTAGCAAACTTTGTAAAAATTATTTGCCTCAAATAAGCATCAGCAAATGAATAAATTTGATTAGGACTGGATATAATAATCAAAAAATGTTATGAAAACGGAAAACGTGAAAAATAGTGAAATTTAATAAAATAACGCAATGTTGTAGCATTATCAACATTGTTGAAAAAATAAGAAAGTCATGTATTGTGTAGTTGTAAATGTGACGCAGTCTGTTTGAACAAAGTTCAAACAAAGTTTATTTAGGGTCTTCATGCGCTTCTTTTCAACAGAATTCTGTTTTAGATTTTTAAAAAATTTTCTTTTGTATATTTTCCATGAAAAATTGTAATTATTCAGCAAACGTAGTAAAAATATTTGTAAAGTATATTATATTTGCAAAAAGATACTTTGATGTTTCTCTAAATCAAATTGGTAAAATCGATCTTATTAAGAGTGAATTTTCACAATTTCGATTAGCGAAAAGTGAGCCACCAACGAATAGTAAAAAATTCGTAATTCGATTGGTCGAGATATTTCCTAATTCAATGGTAGAAAGCAACGAATTGCTTAACACAAATAAATAAATTTACTTAGGACTGTATATAAAAATTATAAAAAGGTTATACACATGGAAAACGGAAAACACTGGTTGGCCTGGACGATTTCTTACTAGCAAATAAAACCTTTCAAACAAAAGCGTCAATTCAAATGAGTTTTGATGAATTCAAAGAATCATTTCAGATTTCAGCAAATATAGACCATTTTGAGTCAAGGGAATCATTTCCTTTTATGTACGGAATATTTAATTTAATGAAGAAAATACAAGTTGATGCAGTTACTTGGTTCAAAATATTTTTTCCGGTGCATATATTAATATTAATAAATTTGTTTTAGGCTTGATATGCGTTGTGTATTAAAATAATAAACATTATATAACATTCAATATAATCATGTTTGAATTTTCATCTAGAATTATGAATCTTCAACCAAAAAAAATGTATTTCAGCTTTCAACCAAGCAACTGAATTTTATTCGACCAAAAACGATTAATTTTCAACTAAAATGAATCTTCAAGAACAATCAAATGAACTTTTAGCAGAAGCATTCGACCAAGTAGTTGAATTTTAAACAGAAAAGATAATTTTTTAAATTTAAATATGAATTTTAGAACCAAAAATGGAATAGCTACATTTTGAGGTAAGGAAATTAATTCTCAACAAAAAAACGCGTTTTCAACCAAATATTAATATTTTCAACCAAAGATATGAATTTTTGACTAAAGTGACAAATCCTCACCAAAAAACTGGATTTTTAACAAAGAAGTTCTAGTTTCAACCAAAAAAGATTAATTACCATCGAAAAATGTAATAGTTGATATTTCAAACCAGAAAGATTTATGGAATTCAAAATATTTCAGAGAACTCAAAAGAATTCAATAGAATTCAGAGAATTTAAAAGAATTCAGAGAATACAAAGGCATGGAGAAATTCTGTCTAATTAATTCTGTGTTGTACAAATTCTAAAAAAAAAACAATTTAAACATTAAAAGAATTCAGTGGTCTCATGTGAACTGCAAGCATTAAATCATTAGCAGAAATTATTTTTTAATTAAGTGAAAAGTATTTCCTGTAATTTTAATATTTGAAGCAAGTTCAGATCAAAATTCGCACGTGTGTTAATAATATGATTACCGCGCTGATACGATGATGATATCAGTATATGTATCTATAGCAAATAATAATCATAGCACCTGCTATAAAATATGAGGTTAAATTCATATCAGCTATACGAAAGCGATAATTTCGTATCTAGGAAAAGTTTAATTGAGTAAAATTTAGAATAACTGAAAGGAGAGCAATTAATGAGACTTGAAAACTTCGGTGATCACTTGATTAATGTAAACAAAAATCTTTAGCGAATATGTACAAGAGTGCGAGGTTATCGCGCAATACGAATGATTCTTTTTATGGACTTTTAAACTTATATGATTAAATTCCTTCTTCGTCAGAAATAATTTCGAGATACAAATAAGAAAGAAATTACAATAACAAAAATCCTCGAGATTGTAAAAATTAAATCCCCAGAAGCAAACGACCAAAGGACGACCGCAATAGGCGACATCTAAATTCCATTCCTACTTTTCTTTTTTTCTGGTCTTTCTTTATTCTAGCTTTTCTAATGTTTAAACAAAAAATATATATGAAAATTTACCACCGCTTCGGTGTTTAAACAACACCCTTTTTAAGGCAACAAAAATTAAATAAAAAAACATTGTGAAAATTTCAAAACAAATCTAAGGTGTTCTCTTCGAAAGTAGGCAATGAATAGTTAATCTCAAGAAACCGTAAGCAATGAAGGAATTGAAACGTTACAAATTCAAATTTAAAATTTTTAGTCTTCAAAATAGAATTATTCTAAAAATAATAAAAATTTACCAAAATATGATGTTATTGGAAATGAACTTTGATGATTGCTTAATTATATTGAAACCTTTGATTTGTAGTAGCAGATATTTGTACATCCTGGTGCTTTTAGGTCTGAAAAAATTCCCGACCATTTCCAAGTTTCTCATTTTTATTACTATTATTATTTCTCTTTTTTATAAAAATTTTTGAAATTGCTTGTTTTTTCGTTGCAACTAAATTCATGTGTCATACATAAAACTAAAAAAAACGTTAATTAAAAATTAACTGAATCGCAAAAGATCTCATTTTTTTATTAATAATCAGACACCAGAGATTTTGTTTGTTTATATATTATATTCAATTTAATTATAAAAAGTCAGGGGCAGATATTTTTGAGGGCCCATCGGACCAGTAAACACAAAAATACGTTACTTTTCAATAATTTTTAATTATTAAACATACGTAGAATTATAGACCTAAAATAAGTGATATCAGTTTTTTTGTAAACAAAACTGAAAGTGTGAAGCAATATTGGTTATCACCAATTTCGGACATAACACCTTTTGTATGATTCAATTTGAAAATATTTCAATTCCTAACATTTTAATACAAATATTGAATTTTCAACAAAATAGATGACCATTTAACAAAATAGATGAATACCTAACAAAATAGTTGAATTTTCAATTAGAAGATGAATTTTCAAAAAGAGAGTTAAATTTCCAACCAAGAAAGATTTTTCAGCCAGATTTTTCAACTAAACAGTTTTATTTTTAACCAAAAAACATGCAATTTTTTTACCGAAAGAAATGCATTTTCAAACCAAAAAGAAAACTTTTAAACAAAACAGTTATTTTTCAACCAAATAGTTTAATTTTCTACCAAAATATTTGCTATTTTCTAGAAAAAACGAATTTGAAACAAAGTAGTTAAATTTTCAACCGCAAAGATGAATTTTCAACTGAAATTATGAATCTTCAACCAAACAACTAAATTTTTAACAAAATAGTTCAACTTTTAACCAAGCAGTTAAATTTTCAAACGAAAAATACGAATTTTCAGCAAAAGGTGTAAATTGCCAACAAAAAAGTTAATTTTCAAACAAATAGTTTAATTTTTAACAAATTATTTGATTTTCCTACAAAAAAATGGATTTGAAACGAAGTAGTTAAATTTCCAACCAAAAAGATGAATTTTCAACTTAATTATGAACCTTCAACCAAACAACTAGATTTTTAACAAAGTAGTTCAAGTTTTAACCAAGCAGTTAAAATTTTAACCAAAAAAGACGAATTAAAAAAAACAGTTGAATTTCTAACAAAAAAATTAATTTTCTGCTCAAAAAAGCGAACAGAGAACGAAATAGTTGAATTTTCAACCAGAGAGATAAATTTTCAACTAAAATTATGAATCTTCAACCGAACAACTTAACTTTTAGCTATGTAATACAACTTTCAACCAAGCAATTAAATTGGCAACCAGAAAAGATGTATTTCCAAACCAAAAGCAACACTTTTCAACGAAAGAGTTGAATTTTCAATGAAAATGTGCGTTATTTTTCAATCACCTAGTTGAATTTTCTATCAGAATATTTAAATTTTTAACAAAATATGGTATAATAGTTAGTTTTATTTCTACCAAAACATATTTCGAATTGAAATCAAAGTTAACTTCAACAAAAAGAGATGAATTTTCAACAAAACAGCTGAACCTTTAACCAAATGAGATTAATTTTCTACCAAAATAGTTGAATTTTCAACCCAAAAAAACGAAAATTTGAAGCAAGAAACGAAAAAGTTTTCTCATAAATGTTTGCATTTTCAAGCCGAAAAGTCGAATTTTCGACAGAACAGTTGCATTTTTAAGCCGAAAATATGCATTTTCAACAGAAAAATTACTTCTCAGCCAAATAGTGAAATTTTCTACTAATTTAGTTGATTTTTTAACAAAATAGATGAATTTTCAACCAAGTAGTTGAATTTTCAACCAAAATAGATGAATTCTGAACGAAAAATAGAATAGTTGATATTATTTCAACCAAAAAAGATTTTTATTGAAAATCAATCACAGTTGAATTGACCAAAAAGAGACGAATTTTCAACAAAATGACTGAATCCTTAACCAAATGAGATTAGTTTTTTACCTATAACTGGCCAATAAACTCTGATGTATCATCAAGTTACAGTGAATAATGAATAATTTCTCTTTCAAATTGTTTGATGCTTGAAACAAAGATCAGTCTTCTTGACTATGACTAATTGTGCGATCAAACGTAAAAAATTACCTTTCAATGAGTTGGTAGATACATAAAATTATTTAAGCAAATGGACATTATTCAAGCTTGTTATTGTTCAAATAAATTTGAAACACAATATCGTTCTTTGCTCAAACTTTCATATTTGTCACGTTTGCCATTTTTACAAACATTAAAAAAATAATATATACAGCGCTAAATAAAATCTTCTATTTTCAGTAAGCAATTAGTATTTTTCTAATATCAAATTAATAAATATTTCGTCTAATCGAATCAGATATTTTCTACTTGTCTTTAATAGCATACTTTTCTCAACCCAGATTATTAGAATTACACTATAGTAACTCACTGAATCCCAAATCGTTGAATTTTGATCCAAAAGTGTATCAATTGTTTATCTCACACAAACGAATTCATCCAATTTTGGAACGAAATTTGACGCTTCGGGATCTAGTCTGCAATTAGTGGAAATGTTCAGTTTCACAGAGTTATGAACCCTTGAAATCCCTTCATTCTTGTAAATAAATCCTCTGCAATTTCATTGAAATAGCATAAATCTCTAGAAATCCCATGAACTTACATCAAATCTGATGATATTTGATGATGATTTATCAGCTGCATTATTCATCGTTCGAAGAAGGCTTAGTTTTTAGAGTCTTAGTTTTAGCCTCATCCTCCGTATAGTCCTGACCTGGCACCATCCGATTATTATCTATTTCGTTCTCTTCAAAACCATTTGAAAAGGAGAAACATTCAATTCATTCTGGATAGCATCATCTGAATTGAATGTTTCTCCTTTTCAAATGGTTTTGAAGAGAACGAAATAGATAATAATCGGATGGTGCCAGGTCAGGACTATACGGAGGATGAGGTAACATTTCCCAATTCAACTTTAATCATTTTTGGCGTGTAACCAAAGACGTATGGGGTCTGACGTTGTGATGGTGGAAGATTATTTCTCCACGATTAGCGAGTTTTGGAAATTTATTCTTGATTTCTTCGTTCAATCGAATCAGCTGACGACAATAGACATCCGAATTGATATCTTGGTTCTTTGGTAGCAGCTCAAAATGAACAATGCTATTATAATCCCACCAAACAGACAATTAAATTTTATTTTGATGAATTTTGACCTTTGGATTTGGTTGTGCCTGCCAGACCCCATACATCTTCGGACACACGCCAAAAATTATCGAAACTAAATTTGGAAGTGTTGCCCCATCCGCCGTGTAGAAAGATGGGAAAAGGTTATCGAACAAAATAGCTCATACATCGTTGATTAAAGTTTGTTATTTGTATTAATAACATTACTTTGAAATTCGTGTGAAAAACGGCATTAACTTCTGAACGTCACAATACTTTATTGATATATTTTGAAATTACTGAAATTTTACGAAATATGATAAAATCCCATAAGGTCCGCTTAAATTCCTTGAAAATCCTTTGAAATATTTTAAAATGCTCTGAAATTCCCTGGAATCTTTTCAAATATCTTAGCTTAACCTGATAAACATTAAAAAATGTTGAATAGTTTTTCGGGTGATGGTAATTTTAAAAACGGTGAAAAAACTTTGTTTTTCCGCAAATTTCTTCACGGAATGATGGCAAAAATAAAAATACTATTCTAGTTATACCGATATGAAATCTTTATAATATTATTACAATCTTTAATTGTGAAATTACTTAACTTTAACGTTATCTTTCTCTAAAAACTAGGTATTTCACAAAAATCTCTAAAGCATTGTTGTCGCTTTCCCTAAATGCCGATTGGGTAATTTGAAAAATTCACTGAAAGGATTATTGCCAAATTCACACACATAATTAAAAAATAAGTTTAAGTTGAAGGGCAATGTCAAAGAATGTCACATTTGCGTGCATAATAGACCTGACAAAAATTTTAGGTTTATTATTGTCAAATTTTAACATTACATTTTCAGTTAAAATAATTAATTTTCAACGAAGAAACAGAGAATTTTCAAGAAGAATCATCTTCATGTAGCTGATAAGTATCTCCATAAGCTTACTCCCAGAAGACTTGAATCTCTTCTCGACTAGGCGGATTTTTAACGACACGTGACGTTTTATTGAATCTGTTGAAACAGATCTTTTTTTTTGCGTCCAGTGCTTTTTGATGGTCAACAGTTTACACTTGTTCAGCGTGTGATTTGCTTTACTCAAGTTTCGAGCAAGTGCCCTAAATTTTGGAGTGAATTTTGTATTTGATGTTATGTAGCTAATCACGCACTGAATATTTGATGCATGCCGTCTCGCCGTTTCAGTTTTAAACTGAAGCTGTGCAATATGCTCGCGAGTCTTACTCAGGCGTACTGAAGTATCGTTACTTCTATTGTCGCTAAGCAGGGGAACCGCCTTCTCGTAATCTACACAGTTCAGATTCCAGAGATTAACAACTTTGGAGAGCAAATAGGTGGATAGATCTCCTACTTCTCATATTGGCATTATCGGCTATCTGCAAAGGTGGTCTTGCTGGAACGGGTGGAATGTTCGCTGGAGGATGTTGCTCTTCTTCTTGTTGATAAAGAGCTTCATATCCGTTTTTTCGCAAAAATGATACCTGATCTCTTAAGTACTGAGGCGTTTTATGAGCATATTCCAGGTGCATATTGACCCAACGGTCATGTAACCTCTGCATGAATCCTCTTGGCGCCGGTGAGCTTCTTTGCCAACTGGTAAGGATGTCCCTCCTGAGTTGTTCGGACAATTTAAATCGATCTTCTCGCGTTTGTCCGGGGCCATTGCCTGGTCGTCGCCTCGGTTCGGTCCTATTGCCATTCCCAAGTTAACCATGACCTCCATCCGAGAGAGGCCTATTGTGGGTGGCACTGCGCGATACTCTCGGGCGATCGGTTCGTCACATCCCTACGCCATTGGTTCCGGTACCGGGAATCGAACGCGAGCCTTCTGGGTTAAAGCCAGATATCCAGATAGCTAGAAAAATTTGGGCTTCCGAATTATCTGGGAAGAATAAAATCCAGGCGACCAATATGCTCACCGTTCCTATACTACTCTACACGTATGGTGCAGTAAAATGGAACGTCGATGAGTTGAAGCAACTTAACCGAAGCACACGCAAGATGATGCCAATCCATGGAAGTCATCATCCTAGATCTTTCGTAGCTCGAATATACCTCCCTCGAGATAAAGGGGGTAGATGGTAGCTAAGCTTAGAGTGTCTTCATCGATGAACGGTTCTGGCTGCAGCTTGCTTAGTTCTAAATAGCACAGACTCTCTCATTCGACTCGTAGATCAACATGAAGTCGTCAATACTGCGGCGTTTCCATACCGTGCCGCAGATTGGGCCGCAGAGGAGCTTGGCCTCCCATTTTATTCCAGCGACACTTCACATGGCCTAGCATCACTAACACCTTTGGTGCTCAAATGTCGTGTACAGGAAGCAGAACATACGCTTCTACTGAGAGAACATGCTGACGGGCCCGTTCATGGTAAATTCTACGGCATCATACGTAGAGAAGAGCTCTCGATGGGTCTGTCCAATATGTTTCTCGAGTCTGCTGGATTGAGATCAAAGACTGAGGGATTTCTTTTTGCCTGTCAAGACGGCGTTATAGACACCTTAGTTTACCACGAGCACATAATGAATGTACCTGTAGGCGATACCAACTGCCGAGCGTGTAAGCAAGAGCCAGAAACACTTGGACATGTTCTCAGTGGATGCTCAAAATATGCACGCTACGGATACATAGAGAGACACAATGCGGTTTTAAAAGTGTTATATTACCATCTTAGACACTTCTTTGGTGTTGACCTATTGCCCGTCTTGCCATACGCCCAGGGGGAACTCAAGTTCGTTGTGGAGAATGATCAATGTTAGATCTACTGGAATTTCTCATTTTCTACCGCTCAACGTATCAGTGCTACGAAGCCTGATATTGTCCTCGAAGATCTGAAGACCAAGATATAAGATATCAAGCACTTCTTTTCGAGCTGAGCAGGCTGTATCAAGGCTACAAAGTCCATCTTGTAGTTCTCATGATCGGCTGTCTTGGAGGTATGGAAGCTTCATTTATTAGACAACTCAACAAGATTCCGGCTTGCCAGAGTCAGGCTCATTTCATCGCGAACCGGATGCAAAAGGCTGTTCTTCTGGGATCACTTCATCTGTTCCGTCAACACTGTTCCTCATAACATTCTACAAAGATTGGTAGCTCTAAAAAAGTATCCAGAGGTGAAACCTTCATCTCCAACTGTCCCGTCTGCCGCGTAAGATCATCCGCGGCTAGAGACCTGACTCCAAGGAACAGTGCTGCACGATGTTATGTCGCGTAAATTTCCCGCTCTTGCTTACCTTCTAGGACAGAAGGAGCATGATACTGCCAGCTTTACGTAAAGCTAGCAGTACCATGGTAGCAATATTTGTTATATCAACTTTTGTCTGTCATAGAGAGCAAGGGCTCATTTAGGGCTCTTGCATGACCCCCGGCGCAATTTTTCAAAAACAACCCCTATCGCAAAAAAACTGCCCTCAAAAAATATACACGAATCATAAAAGTGAGTGCATCTTTCACGTCCCGAGCAAAGGCGAGGGTACGTTGGTAATAGGGTAGGTAAGAGAGGTCAAATAGGCTGATTAAGCCAGATTGGTAAAGCCTGACAATTTATATTATTGTGGGATCGCATGCACTCCATCAATCCAAAGGGATTGTGTAAATTCAGAATATATAACAGTAATTGAAATAGCAAATGTTTATTAGAATATGAGAATAGAAAAGGAATTATAGTAAATTAATAGATAAAAACTTACGCTACCTTTCAGTCTCGAAAGGGCAAGAGAAGATTTGTATGTCGATGATATCCCCGATACTACCCCCACTAGCCCACTACCTTATCGACCGTCGCTTATTTATCACTGGTCATGTATAATTAAGTAGTTGCGGCTAACCATATCTTAGGTGTACAAATAAGTTCTACCCGTTGAAGCAACTTTTATTTTATATATGAAAATGTAACAAAATGCAAGTATTAATTATTATACTGGCCTCTGGCTTCTACTACTTTTCCCGAACGCCCAGGCAACTGATGGGTTCCATGGCGAAAGAAGGCTTGATCGTTTGACGCTATAAAGTCATTCACCATTTTTCGCACTTCAGCTTCGATTTTAATTTGGTGTTCAGCTAAGATGTTTTGTAACGAGCAAAAATGTGGTAAAAAAAAATAAATAAAAACCGTTTTGTCAAAAAAATCCAAGAAAAGAAATCATATTATGGGCATGGACGAACATCAGTACAGCACGACAACGCTAGGCCACATAGAAGTTCCATGGTCCGCCGAACCATAGGAGAATTAAAATGAGAAATTCTGCCATATCCGGCTTACTCATTGCCTGAGCATTCGCAAACAGTAGTAGAAGCCAGTGGCCACCATATTAATTATTACTTGCATTTTGTTAGATCTTTATAAATAAACAAAAGTTGCTCCAAACAGGTAGAACTTATTTGTACACCTAATAAGCAGTTACCTACTGTGTTACGTTTACCATTCGGTGTTATGACAAAATTTTCAAATTTTGAGGATGTAACAGTCAGTCCTCTCTCCTTAAAATCATATACAACCTGACTGAACTCTACAATTTACTATCAATAAAATTATATATACATACGCTCATATAGTGACTCGTTCGCCATATTGCTGTGACACGTAGTTCGAGATGCCATACCATGGGTGTGGTGTTTAATTCTGCAGGAGGTCTTCTAATCCTTATCGCGGTCGGATTACATTTCTCGAGCCGGCGACCATCATGATTAGGGACATCGCTGTGGGCGGTTGTACTTTCACCTGCTTATCAGCTTCTCGATCTTCATTTCATTCGAATGTGCGGCATTCCTTTTCGTCATGTAGGCGGAGTCTCACTTCTGAGCTAGTGTCTCACTTACTGCGGGCGTATATATCTAACACAATAGAAAGTTATGTTAATGTTTTAATTGAATTATTAGTTATGGGTACTAATTATAGTAATTTTGATGTCGCCTCCCTCGAAATTAACATTTTATAGAAAATTTATTTCTTTTCTTAGCCTACCTTAACGAATTCTTTCAATTCGTCACATAAATTGCTTAGATAAATTACTCACTTATATGCCTTTTCTTATCAAAAGCATATAAGATAGAATTATTGTTTCTTGTGTTTTACTAAAACATATTGGTTAAACTCTTGGTTTAGAGAATTAATAATGTTAAATACCCAATAGTGATTTGATGGCTTGTTATGTGATTGTATAACAACAACAGTTTGCTTTTAAGGATTCTGGAATGTAAATGTAATCTTTATCCATATTATGGAATTTGTCATTCATGATAATTTGTAAGGGTAAATTTTGAAATGGTATGATTTTGGAGAAACAAGTCAGTTGGTCCGTAAAACTTGAATTTACAGATCTTCTTTCATTGCTATCCAGAGTGGTCTTAAGTTGAGTCTTTAAGGTTAACATCGATTTCAATCACCATTTCCTTATCGTGTTGAAGGTGTTACCTGGCCGGTGAGACCTTATCTTGAAAAGAATTAAATTTCATGTGACGAACTTGAAAGAGTATTCAGAATTTTAATGTTTCTAGCCTTTTCGTTATAAGTATTTTGGGATCGTATTTCGTCTAGGTGCCGTATGCCTATCCTTAAATTCTCCCCTCGCAACTTGTCAAAACAGCTACGCCTGGCAGCTAACTCGCACTCTGCTTGCATCGGAGGTGTATGTCGAGGTTTGAAATTCATCACCGTTTTTAGGGTTCCTAATTAAGCTATTTTTTCGGTTGATTATTGCAATGAATTTAATATGGCTTGTGGTGATTCGCCACCCTTTTGTTTTATTACTAACTTGGGGGTTGAAGGAATTTTTACAATGTTTGAGGGAGTTTCTTCTTGATCTGGGGTATTTGCATATCCATTTTCCTCACTTGTTTGCTCGTTTTCATCATCTGGAGTGTCGAGTTCATTAAGTTCATTTTCAGCCCGAGTTATAAATGATTTCATTCTTTGATCGAATTCATTTTCACTATCTAGTTCAAGTTCCTCGATGGCTTTTATTTTACATTTTTGTTTTGATCCGGTTCCTTTATAATCAGCTATCTGATCTTGCGCAACTTTTGACTCTTTATCGATAAAAGGGATAGGTTTTAACGGGTTCGAATGAGTAACTATATGATTATGCCAAAATTATATCTCAACCTTTTCATGCCGAAGGTATTCTCGCCCTAGGATTCCATGGGTATTCAAAAATCTGACGAGACTATGTGAAATTTCACTTCAGAATCTCCTAGATTCAATTCTATTGTATCTAAGGTAGAGACTGGGTTTTGTGTTCTTCCCCTTATTTCAATAGACTCGGCCTCGTGTACTAATAATTCTTCGTTTAAATAGTCTAGCCTTATCACATTAATATCGGCTCCCGTGTGAACTAAAAGTGATCCATTTTTGTTATAGAAATCAGGAAATGAAAATTTTGCGGCTGTATATTCTAAATGAAACTTTGGATCGATATTTGTTCGGATTTCTTCATGATTTTTACTCTTGTATGACGCTTCTAGTTCTCTATGCTCGTTTGATGCTCTCCTTTCGTCTCGCTCATCGCGGCGTCTGTTCGACGAGCGGAGTGCGAGTTTAAGTCTATGTAGGACTGAGGGTTGATCTCATCATACTGATAATATGGATTTCGATATCCTGTACATTGTAATAGAGCTGTCGGAAAATGGGGGTAGGGATCGTGTGTGTACGGATACCCGTGTGTTGGCATATGATTATACGGAAAATTTGAAAATTATTTTGCATCTGAACTTCTGTTTGAATTTTTATCATAAATTTGATAGAGGTGTTGATGAGGCGGAAACTGATTATTTGAAAAATGAGGGTTGTCCTCATTTATGAAATCTGAAAATTCGGGTGAATGAGAACGTTTGTGGTACGGGTTTTTGCGTGTATCGGAATTTGTCATAAACCAGACATAGTGGCTAGAACTACGGTCCCGTGACCCTGAATAATGAGGTGAAAGAGTTGGAGGGCTTATTTGTAGTCTTGCTTCGTATTCAAGCGCGACTTGTAAAGCGGAATCTATGTTCTGGGGTTACGCGCCTCTACTAGGCCTGCTATATTATCAGCTAACCCGCGTTTAAAAGCTTCGAGAGCACAATCACTTACAGGGGCTAAAAGTTGATTAACATTGGTATATTTATCCTCAAGTGCAGCTTGAGCTCCTGTTTTGAGTAGAACTACTCGATCATAGAATTCGCTGACATTTTCTTCTCTATTCATCCGAATAGTCGAAATTTCGTGTAGATACCAAGAATAAGCTTTGCGGGGAGCAAAACGCTGTTATCAGTGTATAATTCAATCATTGATTGTTGCAAAGGTATTGTTTTTCACAACTAACCGGCACGAAAGATTGACCATTCGTGATATCCTGGATGAAATATCTGGCAGAAATGTTTTTGCCATCATATATGGGGATGTTCATTACTCCCTGCTGTATTGCAAAACACTCAGCCATTGATGTCATCATGGCTTCACTAAGAGTGCGATTAATATCGCCCGCGAATTGGGTTTGATCGTTCGTGTTAGGCATTTTGTAAAAGTTGCGATGAATTTATAATAGAAATTCTTTTTAAACAGGTGATTTCAATGACAGGAGATAGCTGAACAAATGTGAATATATTCAATTCATGAAGCAACCTGACGCTTTCCACGTCAGAAATATCAATCTTGGCAGCCATGTCATCGATTTTAATGAAACTCAGTATTGTTGTAGTACTTTATAGGTAATGTTTTTTGACCAAAGGATTTTAAAAAATTTTGAAAATTCTGGGAGTGACGCCATTTTGAAATTTGAGGTCGACTTTTTTTTAAATTGTAATAATTCCGACACTTTTTTTCGGATGTTGATGAAACTTATACGCCTTTTGTAAAACAAAATGCACTTTTATATAAAATATGGAAGAACAAAAATTTCAAAATTTTCATACAAAAAACTCAAAAAAATTTTTTAATTTAATTTTTGACGGATTTTGCTATTTTTTATTTTTTTTTTCAAAATAATATTCCTTGTTCTTTTATCTTTCATTTCAAACAAAAACTTAATGGGCACTCATCTGGTTCGCGAGTTATTAATATTTAAAGAGCGGCATTCCAGTCGAATGCTTGTGCCGCGCAGCAGCTAGGCGGGCAGTGCAGGCATTCTCATTACACAATGCACCGTTGCAACGCTGCAGTTGATAAATAAATGATTGGTAATAGCAGACACTGATGTACAATTCTACTATTCTTTTTGGACACTATTGTTGTTGAGAGAGTTGATTACGATATTTCTCATTCAGCTGCGATAGTGGTTTATATCCACCCGTCAATGGCGGTTTTCGTGTACCGTATACACATGTATATACGTATCCGTATATACATGGGTATACGTATATGGTCTATTTGCGAACCTGAAATACCAAAAATATACCTGGGCGCCAGCCAGGCCCCCTACAGCGATAAGAAATCGTGACCCGGCAAAAATTCTCAAATAGCAAAATCAGCAAAAACAAAAATCAGAGAAAAATAAGAAACCTGAAACCTAAAGAAAAAGAAAGCTAAAAGAGCATGGGAGAGAATCTTTCTCGAAGGGTGGTTCTTCAAGTCACAACGGCCGAATTTCCACTAATTTTCAGTTGATCCGGAATTTATTCAATAAAGTAAAAGGGGAAAATAAGATTTACAATTTTGGTTTGATTAGTTCCCGAAAATCTGATCGCACATGTCCTTGCGAGCTCTAAAACTAAGGTTACGCCCGTTAGACATAAAACATCGCCACGTGGCCGCGTTCACAGATAACCGCACACGCCATGTTCCATCCTTAAACGGAGCGAACAAAATAAAACCACGGGGTTCACGGTGAGAAAGAACAAAACGAAGATAACACGGCTGTGCACTGACTCGACTCTACTCTTGCATATAATGGAAAGAAGGGGAGGAACGCTCCTACAGAGGTCGAGCGAGGCAATGGGTCGGAGGGAGGCCAGGATCACGGATCCCAGAGCCGGGGTCCGCCATCGCGTCGCTCGCCGAGATGATAAAAAATGTTACCTTAGACATTACTGCAGCGTCGAATCAATCGATCAAAATCAGTCCGAATCAAAACCAAATATCCAAAACCAAGTATCAAGGTCCACGTCGATCTCAATCCTCCAATATCGATTTTCCAATTTCCAATATCGAATTTTAATAATGTCCAATTTCGTAACACAAGATGAAAAAAATACGTATAATAATCGTGGCACGTGTCGACTAACCAAGACCAGGAACGAAAGTGTCTGTCTCCATGCGACGCACCAAGACCGTCAACTCGAAGGGTGCTCGCATGAAGGCGTATTCACAAACCTCGAGTCAGCGCAACTATCGGTAAAGCTATGAACTAAAGTTTCATTGTTGACTAAGGTGTGACAATATTCTCTAACAATATTCGCGAAACATTAACATAAATCCTATCGGCACGCCTAAAATCACTATTTATACTCTAAATCCTAAACTTGAGTAGAAACTCGACGTTTAACGAGTATCAAACTACTGCGCCTAGTGGAGGGACTGTGAACTAAACTGTTACTGACTATAATTATGAATTATTTGCCGCGATTGAATAGAATTAATGTACAATTTCTCATAAACGACCCTTAATCTAAACATAAATCTCAAGATTCATGAAACTTTAACAAGAGAAGGTTTCATGAATCTTGGAAAGTTTCCAACTACAGTTTGGCGGGAAAATTCAAAATAAGGAATGAGAACGGAACATCGCATGAGGCCGGTTAACTAATTTTACGCGGACCTATCCTTGGGGTTTATAATAATTTTGTCCTGACGCGCCAATAACCTAACCTCGGCCAAACGCAAGCGCGCATGCGCATAAGCTTAAATGAGACCTTTCGCGCATTTCGGACTTTTTGTCTCATGAAACCTTTCATAGGTACTTGAATACCTTTATGCTAGATGAAAAGTTCCATGGAGACCTAACCCTAACTAAATTCTAGGTTAACAATATACGTCAGTTACCGAGTTTTACAATTACAATCACATTCGGTATTCGTTCCCTACCCGTTCGAATCCCGAAGTTGAAGTCCAATTAATGGTCCAGCCAATGACCGTGAGGCCGCTCTTGTCAAGTTTCCGGTCGGTAGTCGTAGTCTTCCTCAAGATGGCGTCACCTATATAACCATTCCAGCGTGTCAGAATCCCTAGTAATCGTTTGACATGGCGACTCAGCCCTGGTCGTCGTAGGGTCGTTAACTGGTATCGTGACGTCACGCCTCGGGAACGTGGTGCAGTGAGGTTAGTGAAAGATGGCGGCCGAAAGCGAGACCAACTATTGGATGTTTGTGGTCCGCCATCTTGTGCTGAGATCGAGAAGATGGTGGCGTAGAATGGTAAGGCCATGATTGGTTGTGGGTCCTTTATTCAGAGTGTGTTAAATAACTCAAGTAGCTGCTACTACCCATCTCTGGCCTCCGTGGTAATTGGTTGGCAATGAGTTCCTTGTGACGTCACGCCTCGATGACATGGCTCTAAAGGACCGATGGAAGATGTGACCAGACACGGTACTAAGTTGGCAGTGTGTTCGAAGTCCGCCATCTTGGGTTGAAGTCGGTAACCATGGAGACGTGGGATATCCGAACCATGGTTAATGATAGGTACTTTATACAGGGTGCGTTTATGTCTGCTGGTGAACCTCAGATGCGACGATCCATCTCTGGCTACCGTGGTGTTGTTGTAGTAGGACTCGGATTTGACAGATGGAGGTTACATTTACATGAAAACATACAAATATCGGAAAGTGAATGATCATGAATTACAATTCTTGATGAACGCTCTTGGCCGAGGTGACTTTCGCTCTTGGTCGATGGATTGAGAGAATAAAAGCCATTTTGAAACCCTTGGCGCGGAAATTCAAAATTTAAGTGACGGGTAAGTCAAAATTTACCCTGTCACACAGCATTAATAGAGTTACATGTAGTGTGCAAAAATAGTTTCTCTAAGCTTTTAATAAGTATCTGTGAAAAAAATTGACCACTTGATAATCATATTACCACGGCTTCCTTGTTGTATAATTGGGCCATCAGCGCTATGGCAAAAGTAAAATTCATTTTTTGTGCCACAAATGAATATGAGAACCATGCGAAATTCCTTAGCGATCGTTTTTTGAAAGCTCAGACAATTGATGGTACGAGAGAATTTAATTCCTTCATAGCGATCAATAACCATCAAATCAGTTGCAAAATATATTCTGCTGCTCCTGGCATAAATTCAAAAATATTTCAGATACAAAAATCTGCTTCTAAACAAAAATATTCTGAGCGGGAAAGAAAAATATTGTAGTAAACAGGAACGCCCGAGACTGCAGCGTTGCAACGGTGCATTGTGTAATGAGAATGCCTGCACTGCCCGCCTAGCTGCTGCGCGGCACAAGCATTCGACTGGAATGCCGCTCTTTAAATATTACTAAACCGCGAACCAGATGAGTGTCCATTAAGTTTCTTTTTTTAAATGAAAGATAAAAGAACAAGGAATATTATTTTGAAAAAAAATCAAAAATGGCGAAATCCGTCAAAAATCGAATCAAAAAATATTTTTGGGTTTTTTTTTTTTATGAAATTTTGAAATTTTTTTTTCTTCTATATTTTATGTAAAACTGCATCTTGTTTTACAAAACGCCTATAAGTTTCATCAAAATCTGAAAAAAAGTGTCGGAAGTATTACAATTTTAACAAAAGTCGACCTCAAATTTCAAAATGGCGTCACTCCCAGTATTTTGAAAAAAATTTTTAATCCTTTGGCCAAAAAAAATTACCCATAAAGTACTACAACAATACTGAGTTTCATTAAAATCGATGACATGGCTGCCAAGATTGATATTTCTGACGTGGAAAGCGTCACGTCTTAGAATTGAATTTTGTTGTAGAGTGTAATGTTATAACTGCGTTCATTCAGATATTCGTTATAATACAAGTGAATTGCCTGACCATAATGGCGCGTTGATTACTAAGTAGTTGTTCAGTAGAAAAAGCGTTAAAAGCTAGACAGTGGCGCTTAGACAAGGAACGAATAAAAAGTTTGAATGAATTTATTTCCGCGTTTGCTGAAGGGGTATTTTTAATGTCAAATGTATATCAATTTTTTTTCTAATACATGATTGACTTTGGTTAGTCACTTTATTCAAATACTGCAGATTCTATTAACCGCGAATGTTTGAAAGCGTTGCTGTAATATAAGTAAACGTCTGATCGTAACGCGTACCTATCACTGGCAAGCGACTGCATCCGTGGTCCAGTAGAAAAGGCAGTACTGTTTAGACACTTTTATTCTTCGTTTACGAACGATGAGAAACACATTGACTGTACAGATTCGAGGTCTATGATTGCATTTAATTCTGCAATGACAGATTGAGCTGTCATAGACTGGACAAGTTAATGATAATTTCAGATTCGCGTTTGATTAAAAACACTGACTTTAAAATGAGCACCTCAGAGCAAAAGGAAGACTCCGCAGAGTCGAGATGAAAAACGAGACAATTTTCGTTGCGCTGTTTTCACTTGAATCGAAATATGGTTGAGAATAATTTCGAAGAAATTTGGTATTTAAAAACCGAAAATATAAATTTTGAGATTTAAGGAAACACTGAATTTAAATTTAGAAAAACACTGAATATAAACGGAAGTGACAATCCCACCGCTGCCACCAAATCAGCTGTCACGTCCCGAGCAAAGGCGAGGGTAGGTTGGTAATAGGGTAGGTAAGGGAGGTTAAATGGGCTGATTTAGTCAGGTTGGTAAAGCCTGGCAGTTTCCTGATTCTAAATAATAGTTGTAAACACATGCAATATGTGTTTGCAACTATTTCGTTACATTATTTGTTTATGTAATTATTCGTTATAATTAGTTTATATACTATGCTGGTACATAATTCAATTATCCTTTACAATGAGGGTATAATGTGTAGCAAAGATATTTTACCTAGATGCGGCAAGGGTCTAGTTGGGCCACATGCCACAAAGGCGGCGCTACCTTCGCTTTTCTGGCTTTGGCTTTATTCGGTACTCTTCGGCTAAGTTCGGCATTGCCGCTTCGTTTAAAGGGATTGTTTCGACCACATACCGCAAGGCGGCGCAATAACCGTCAAGCGAATATTTGAAATTTTTGCATTATTATGAATTATTTATGTATATTAAAGGACTGAAACGGACTTTTTCCTATTTGAAAATATTTGTAGTACATATAATTTACTCTTATGACTGAAAAAGAAAAAAATATCCTATAATATAGCACGTAATGAAAAATGAAGAAGAATATAATAATGAATTCAGCATTTTATTAATTACAAACCTATACAAGATAGGACAATTTTACCATTGGACAATAAATTGCACATCCTTTCATTGTTCTCATTAAATATTAGAATTAGAATGAGTATAAAAAGCAGGATCAATAATAAAAAATATTTCAAAATTATTATTATTGAGATTTTTAGTTTTGCGGTAAATTTAAAATCCTGTCATTTTAAAATTCAGAGATTTTATAATTCATGAAATTATATTTTCGGAACCCGTTAATTTGTGTATTTATCATCTCTTCACTTTTTATTGGTCCCTTCAATAGTAACTAATTTAATAAATTAGAATTTATCGTTAGTTTTCGCACAAATCCTTATAAAGGTTTTCAAACGTTATTCAAAAGAAAAAATTTTGACGTCAGTGGAGATGTTTAAGAAAAAAGTATTTTTTGAAGCAGGTACGTATTGAAATTTAATTTTTAATTTTTAAACTTTCTTCTTCTTTTGTGGTAATCGATCTTTTTTGCGCGAATTTACTTACTTACATAATTATTTAAAATATATTCTATAATTTGTTGTTACAATTGTAAATTAATTATTTAGCGATTTTATGATAAAGTTTTGTATTCAAAACTAAAATGTTGCATCAGTAAAAATTTAATTTTGACTTTTGATTCCCTTCACTTCAATTCCATTTTTACTTCTTATGATGTTTCCTTGAATATTCTATTTAAAATTGTACAAATAGACAAGTCTATTTGTAATTCCAAATTGAAGAATTTTAGTTTGGTTAGAAAATACTCTAAATTGAAAGTTTTGAACATTGAAAAGTTGCATAGCCGGGAATTTTTTTCTTATGGTTACTTTTTACGAAAACAAATAGAAAATTAAAAAAATTACTAAATTTGGACAAAAATAATTATTGAATGCTCTTTTCAATTTTCTTTTTTTTGCTGGGAAATCAATTTGAAAATGAAAAAAACGTTTAAAAAAATGTAGTCTATTTAAAACAATTTCCCCCGATTTTTATGATTTTTATTCAAATTTAATCCAAAGAAATAAAATTTTAAATTGCAGTAGAATATTAAAGCACGTGAAAAATATAAGAAAAAATAAATATTAAATACTGCTTTCTTCGAGAGGGAATTTCAAATTTTTTAATTATTATGGATTATTTATTTATTATCGAGGACTGAAAGTAACTTTTCCCCATTTGAAAATATTCTTAGTATATGTAATTTATTCGTATTACTTAAAAAAAGTAATATATAGTTTTATATAAATAAAGAATGAACAAGTCACTGAAAGGATGATGAAGCATAATTCGGTATAAAATCTAGATCTAGAAAGAATGGGATAATTTCATCATTATATAACAAATTTTACTGTTGGTTATACTTGAATCAATAATAATAGAATGGAAGTAATTGAGATATTGATTGAAAATCCTAACCTTGAAATTCCATCTTTTTATTTTTATCATGAAAACTTGTGAAAAGTCTTCTATTAGTTTTTATGATATTAAAAATTCAGCCTGAAAAAAACAATTAAAAAAACTTAAAATTCCGATGGACTAACACGGTTTTGACCACAGTCGACATTTGACGCTATGTATCTCGAAAAGTATTAACTTTTTTAAAATTTTGTTTATACATAGATAAACGTTTATTTTTTAGCCTGCTGGCCTTAAAAAATTGACTTGCTTACACTTCCATTTTTTTACAGAATTTTCTTAAAACTAACCCTTAAAACTAACATCCTTCCACACCTTATTTCTAACGCCGCTCGCTCTTATCGCATTGCCTTCCTCGCTTCGCCTTGCACGCATGTCCCTACTTTCTTGCTTTGTCTCGCATTACCAAACTCTGTCTCCGCGGCTAATCCCTAATACTTATCTACTATTCACAATATTTACATTTACTTATATTTACACCCTCCTCTATTTACCATCTTTCCTTCTCAATTCCTCTTTCTCCTTCCTTCTCTTCATCTCCATCTTACCCAAGACTCCCTTCACCCATGCTACTGCCCTTTTGTCCCCCCTTTCATGCATAAATACCTCCATGCTTATCCCAATCCTTTCCACCTCTACGCACTCCTCCAATCAGTGCTCCACTCCTGCCTCCCCCTTCCCACATAGTTCACACATCCTCTTTTCCCTAGCGAGCCAGAACCTATTATAACCCTCCATGCACCCACATCTCATCCTCGCTATAAGCTCCTGACTTCCCTTCTCTCCTTTCTCACACAAATATTGCGCTCTCGCCCTTGGCATAATCCACACATAGTTCCCATTGAACCTTGTCTCTCTCACACTGTTTGGGCTCTGTCCGAAAAAATCAAAAACTGCTGATATACTTTATTCTCAGTTTAATATCAGATTCCTTTACGGGGCAGTTTTCGAGTGTTGGCGGTGGCTTATGGAAAAGTTGTTAATGTTTTAGGACAGACAGAAAATATTCCTAACTGATCCAACATTTTTTCTTGTTCTTTATCAGTACTTTTGGGTGAGGGATAGTTTTTCAATATTAAGGGATGGTCCTGGAGAATTGATTTTGGAGGCGCTGGAGAGCCTAAAAGAAGCCCTCAAACAAAAAAGTTAATTTTTTTATTTTTAGTAAATTTTGTGACAAGAGTTTATAACAAATTTGTGGATACTTTTTGGTTAAACAACTTTTGTCTTTTCATTTTTTTCGTCTCTTGTTTTGTTTTCCCAAAAATTTAATTTTTTTATTTTTAATTTTATTTTTTACGATTGAAAGAAAATCTACTCGCCCTGTCTAAAAATTATTCATAAGAAATTTGTAGATCCTTTTTGGGTGAACAACTGTTGTGTTCTAATTTTTTTTCGTACCTTTGGTCCTTTTTCAAAAAATTCAATTTTTTTATTTTTAAGCCTAATCAGTCACTCGGGGTGAAATTCACTCCATAAAATTGAACTTCACCGATCCTTTTAAAAATATTTAAACAATTAATTTTGTTTACAAAAACTAAATATCATATTTTGCAATCCTTAAGTAATACCTAGAATTTTTTTTAGATTTTTTGGACTCATTAGGACCCAGTGAGACTATTATGCGATTCTACTGACGTGTGACTAATTAGCGTCAATGTTACTTTTCACGATTAAAACAAAAATTACGCGTCCTATCAACAAATTATTGATGAGAAATTTGGTTGAGTTTTCAGTTTTTTTTTTGAAGGAGCAACATTTGTTCATTCATTTTTTTCATAGCTTGTATAGTTTGTCTAAAAATTATGTATATATACATATATATTGTTTAATGTTGTTTTTTACGAATAAAACAAAAACTACGCATACTATCAAAAAATAATTAACAACAAATTTGTAGCTCTTTTTTGGGTAAACAAATTTTGTCTCATTATTTTTTTTCGCAGCTTGTGACGTTTGTCCAAAAATTTAATTTTTTTATTTTTAATGTTGTTTTTTAAGAATAAAACAAAAACTACGTGTCCTATGAAAAAGTTATTCATAACAAATTTGTAGATACATATATATTGTTTAATGTTGTTTTTTACGAATAAAACAAAAACTACGCATACTATCAAAAAATAATTTACAACAAATTTGTAGCTCTTTTTTGGGTAAACAAATTTTGTCTAATTATTTTTTTTCGCAGCTTGTGACGTTTGTCCAAAAATTTAATTTTTTTATTTTCAATGTGGTTTTTTAAGAATAAAACAAAAACTACGTGTCCTATGAAAAAGTGATTCATAACAAATTTGTAGATCTTTTTTGAGTGCAAATTTTTGTTGATTCATTTTTCTCGTATCTTGCATAGTTTGACCCGAAAAAAGAAATTTTTGATTTTTCATTATTTTTTGTGTGGTAAAAACTTGAATTTTAAATTTTTCAAGAAAATTGAAAAAGTTGTTGCGTTAATCTTGTACGATGTTCAAAATGTGAAGTTTTTCTCCCTCTGACATTTTTTTATATTGTGCGTCGTTTGGCTTAAAATGTTCATTTTCTTTCGTTTTTTGGAATTTTGTAAATGCTCTCCGGTAATTTTTTTTATCAAGAAAAATCATAAGGATAAATTGTTTGTCTTTTTGAGTACTACCAATAACTGTACATATAATTTTTGAACCAAAAAAAAGTGGTCTCAAAATTTTATCCAAAATGGTTGGCTAACGAACTTGACCTTCATGTTAGGACACTTGAACATACAGACGAACAGACAGAAACATTCGTAAAAACCGATTTTAGGATTCAGGGGGTCTCAAAACGTGGACATTTGACAAAAATGGGGGAGGAGGTCAAATTTTACACAAATCTACATTCAAAGACATTTTTTGGTTGAGCATATATTTTTGATTTAAATATATATTTTGCTTGAATGAAAGCAACCTCTTGTTTAGGTTAAACATTTTTTTCTGTTAAATTAATTGCAGATTTTGTTCGATTTAAATAAATTGTTATTTTTATTTAGGAAAGGAATTTATTGCTTTCAATAAAATTATTTGCTTGTTTCAATAGCAAATGTTTTGTTAAAGCGGGTATTTCCAGAATGTGTGCTGTATTATTATTTATATTGCATTTATTTATTTAATAAAGCCTCAAATCTTTTTCATAGGGTTAAAAAAATAGCAAGAAAATAACTTACCTTCGAAATTTTCGATTAAATCGCTGCACTGAGCGAAGAATTCCCGTGTAGTTCGGGTTCACACCCCAATAGTTCGGGTGCTTTCTCTTTTTTTCTGTTTCACACGAAGGTTTGGCGCGCTTGCACTACTGAGACGTGCGATCACCCCAACCATTCGGGTGCTCACCTGAAACAGCAGCGGCCGAAGTGGTCGGGCGCCCGCCCGAATAGTTGGGGAGCTTGCACAAATGATTCGGGAGATTCGAGTCGTCAACCGCGTTGGATTTTGCGCGTTCGACGTTTGCGCATGTTCGCTAATGATTTGATTTTTCGACTGATGTGCAAGCAAAGAATAATGTTTTATATTTCTCTTACCTTTGTTAATGATTATCCAAAGAAAAACCAGATAACTAGTTCCACTTTATTCCACTGACATCTCGCACATTAACAATAAAATCGAGATAAACTAGAAACAGTGACATTCGGGCAGAGCCTGATGTTCATCAGCTGCGGCGATTAGCGAACATGCGCAAACGTCGAACGCGCAACATCCAACGCGGTGGACGACTCGAATCTCCCGAATCATTCGTGCAAGCTCCCCAACTATTCGGGCGGACGCCCCACCACTTCGTCCGCTGATATTTCAGATGAGCACCCGAATGGTTGGGGTGATTGCACGTCTCAGTAGTGCAAGCGCGCCAAACCTTCGTGTGCAACAGAAAAAAAGAGAAAGCACCCGAACTATTGGGGTGTGAACCCGAACTACACGGGAATTCTTCGCTCAGTGTGGGTAAGTCCCAGGTTTCGAGCAATTTTCGCAATACAAACACCTCCATATCTCTTACAGATGTCTGAAGTTACGCGAAAATAAAACTGGCGACGGTCTGGAATTGGTGGAAAACGAACCCTTTTTCAGCTCGCTCAATGAAACTTTCAAATTTTTAAGGCTTCGCTTAGGTATAGCCAGCAGCTTTCATCTCACCGCTTACACATTCCGCGCAAACACGCTGACACATTCAACGATTCACCACCATTTTGAATGTCTAAAGCTAAGTGGCGCTGCAGTGCGCCGAAACTAACGTGGATGAACGAAGAACTATTACTTGTTTTTAAATCAAATAAATACGTTCTTTAACTTAAGTATAAGACGTTTAAACAAAATATTTGTTTGACTTAATGAAATCGTTTATTTGCATCAAACAAATCGTATCAAAAAAATAATTTGTTTTATTTAATGAGTTTCAATATCTTCCATATATTAAAATTGAATAAATGTTTTATTAATTGAAATAAAGAAGGTGTGTTGAATCAAAAAAATGTATTTAAACAAATCTTTTTGTTTGAATCAAAAAAATCGTTTTCTCAGTGAATACCTTCTCATTATACGAGGAGAATGTAAAAATTCATTTGTTGAGGAGGGAATACTATTTTAGATTTTGTGAATACACAAAATATCATAGTTTATAGGCAACATACTGCCGTAGGAAGTCACTTTTGATTCAGTTCATGAGCGTTGGTATTTTGGTGCGACGGAAAATGGATTTCCACGACACTAGAGGGAAAAACGGGTTGAGTTTCGGCCGCGAGGAGAAACAGTTTAGGCCTCTAACCCATTTCTGCCCTTGGCGTCTTTCAATCCGCTTTCCCTTTGGCGTTCATTCAAACCGTTGTTACGCTTAAACTTTTCAAATTCGCTTTCGTTCCTCCACTAGTTCTACGCCGAATTTACTCTCGGCACGTCATTTTCACAAAAAAATATTTTATGTTTCAATAAAAAATTGTTAAATTAAACCACGAAATACGAATTTTCAACAAAAGAGTTGAACTTTCAACAAACAAAGATTTTTCAATCAATGAGGAGAAAAAATCTCATCCAAATGTTGATCCTTTGAGTCACAAAGACGCATTCTTGAGAAAAAAAGTGGAATTTACAACCCAGAAATATAAAAAATATACACAAAAAGAAAAACTAATTTTCATCCAAATTTGTTAAATTTGTAACCAAAGAAATGAACTTTTAACTAAAATGCTGCATCATTAATAAAAAAAAACTTTCCCCTGCGCGGAAACGTATTTAAACCTCGCGCTTCGAACTTCGAATACTTGAATGAAACTTATCAGAAACATGTGAGTACTGTGATGAGTCAGGCGATGCACCATAGAAGGCAGTACACTACACTCCCGGTAACTGCCAGTCTGACCCCGCTGTAGGGGCGTATAATTCCAAGAATTCGGCACTTATTGAGTACACCCACTCTGCTCCGTCGTATAACCACGCTGCGTTGGAGCTCACACTTTGGGACATGCGCAGAGACTCGCAGCCGCTCGCAGTCGCTTAAGTGGGAGACGCAATGGAGTGTGCGTTAAAATATGTGTGGAGGAGAAATTCCCAAAAGTGGAACTCACGGAACTTGCAGTTAGCGGGAGTGTACTGTATTACCGTCAAAGCCCGAAGTGGCGGCAAACCTTAGTTTGCCTAGGCAATGTGCGTATTGCGGACGCGTTTTAGGCAAAGTCCGAAATACTCTGTGATTTTGGGCTTTGCCTGGAATGAATTCAGGCAAACCTAGTTGTGCCAAATATGCTTTAGGCAAAGTTGGTAGCAACTTCGCCTGGCTTGAGTTTAGGCAAAATAAGATGTGCCAAATATGTTGTGGGCATATTGAGAATGCAGAATTGTATCAATGTACGTATATATGGTTATGTTTTGAAAAGTCACATTGAATGAAAATAGCTATAATATACTGGTTTCTTTTTAACGCAAGATGTCGAATCATGACATTTTGAATTGCAATGCAATTTCGCCTTCTTGCACTTGCACAACTTTGACGTACACTTTCAACACAATTAACTCTTAAAAACCTTTCCCACAAAACACAGAATTTTGCCCACTAATTTTTCTCAATGATAAGTGAGTATTTGTTATAGCGTCCAGTTTCAAGAAATTCAGTTTACATTCTTATAACTGATTTCTGAACTACAATGAAGAAATTATTCCGGTTTTCGTTCCTATTTTATAAAAACCATCATGCGGTCTCTTCTAAGCTACGCCAATTAGACTTACAATTTGTTCGGAATAAATCAAATGTGAGTTTTATAACTTTTTCATGTCTTTCAACTTATTCATAAATTTTTCTTCAAAAATCATCTCACTCGCATTGTGAGAAGAGCCATTTACACTTTCGGATTCGTTCATTTTAAACGAAGATTATATTATAACATAAAAATTCTTATCGACTGGAGCACGCTCTCTGGTTTGTTTTTCACACGTCAAGGTAGTAATAGAAACTTTGATTTGAGAAATGTACTGAGGAAGCAACAATTTCATTCAAGTATTTACGAAAATTTGATATCGTAGGATGCGTGGATTGAAAAATTCGAAGCGAATGTTTTGTTTTCTAGCTTTGCCGACGACACATTTGGCACACCTAGGTTTGCCTGAATTAATGCCAGGCATAGCCCGAAAACAGTGCTAGTTTCTGACTGTGCCTTCAGCACATTTAACACACATTTGGCCACTTCGGGCTTTGCCGATAACATATGCAGTTCCTCTTGCGTCCCTTCCGTCCCTCCCTACTTATGAATCCTATAAACACATATCTACACCTCAGCTGCTGACACATGTCAACAAACCCACGTGCGTGGATCTGACCAAAACCTTAAGGCTGAAATGTAATGGTAAATATCACCTCCCAGATACAGCATTTCGCAAGCTGTAAAAGATTCCGATTGTGAAATCTCTAAAATGCAATCAGGAATTCGTTCTAATTGATGGGCCAATTTCCTTTCGCAATATCATCGAAAGAACAGTCAGAGGCTAATCTACTGGATTGTCAGCAATAAAATTGCTCTCCATGCAGGCATGTCAATGATCTAAAGATTATTCCTTGCAATACTTTCAGTTTCAAAATCCTTACTCCACATTATTCCCCACCAAAAATTACCTTTGGTGCATCAACGATGAACTTCACAGATAATCCAAATTCGCAGTTTGTCGGGCGACCCGAAGTAGTTCGGAAACTTCATAATTAGCAAACTCCTGCCCGTCTGAAGGTCGGAACGCGGATCTTTTAGTAGATTTCTAAAGTCCTCCGCGAAGGACGTTAAAATAGAGGATATAAAGTTTCCCTTCCGACGAAAAGTTTATACATACTACGCTAGTGCGCATCGTGGCCTCTAGCTAGTTTTGTATAGATAACAAAAAAAAACAATCATTATCCTCTACTCATTAATTAGTAAAGTACGCATTTTGGCTGCCAAACTAAGTTATTGAGTAATTGGAAGTGGTTTTATTCAGGGAGAAAAGGTGCCGTAGTGGACAGAGAGTGCCAAGTGCCTGAGGACTACCACTTCAATTGATCAAAACACACCTGGTACGCATGGTAGCTGCCAAACCAGTTTTGACAAAATTAAAGAAACTAACGAGAAGCGATACCTGAGTCCAAGCGGACGTGCCAGTTATTCGGGTTGGACTACTGTTGAATAAAAGAAAATTCAACGTACGAGAAAAATTAGAGTGCCTGCTTCGTCGGAGTCAAAAAAGAGAGACAGTTACCTTGATCTCTCTCTCTCTTTCTGACGTGCAACATTGGTAGAAGTAAGACAAGTTCACACAAAACTACCAGGTATCAAGTTGATGCGGCAAATGTATCAAAAGGATGCAACATTTTGATACCTATATTCATGATGAACTTGATTCAAATTTCGAGATCAATTATCTGTCATAAAATTTCAACTACTCGAAACATTATAAAAATATTCAAACCTCTTACCGGAATGATGATCAATTGTTGATGATCGTTTAAAATTAAATTGTTAATCCTGGAGGGGTAAGCGAAATAATATATGTATCGTGCCCAACTGTGCCCAACCACTTAGTATTTCTAACAGGACAGGCGACATATTTTCTAATGTTATAACTAATAAAAAGTTTGTTATTAAAAATAAGATCAATAAAGTATTGATTGATTTAATTTTTTTAAACGTATCCCTTTCCTGATATTATGAGGCATTATTACATATTAAGGAGTGTAAGGTAACAATCCTGGATGGGGATTAGTGGAACGACGACGCCCATGAAATTTAAACCAGCTTTAATTAAAAATGTCTATTGAAAGCTGAGTAGCTTGGAAGCCTCCAACCTTAGACTAATAAAATTATTTATTTAATTTCATATGGTATGTAACACCCTGAAGCCGAAAATCAAGTTTTGGCGATGGCGTGTGTCTGTATGTCCTTTGGTTAACACGATAACTCTCGGAAAAACGAACGGATCAAATTGAGCTTTGCAGACTTTTTTTAGGTCCTAAAAGGAAGATTCAATTCGTTATTCAGCCATTTTTGATAGAAATTCTGAAATGTAGCGCATTTTTTTATATTTTTGAGACCATTTTTTCAAGGTTCAAAAATGGTATTAACGTCTATTCGTAGTACTCAAGAATGAACATGAAAATGTTAAGCCAAACAACGCCCGATATGCAAAAAAGTCAAGAAAAAAACGTTTTTTCTTGAAAGCCGCACAAGATTATGATAACCTTTTGAATTTTCTTGAAAAATCGAAAATTCAAATTTTGATCGCACAAAAAACAATGCAAAATCAAAAATTCCATTTTCTGGTCGAACTATGCAAGTTGAGAAAAAAGATGAACAAACAAAAATTGTGTACCCAAAAAAGGTTTACTTCTTAAAAATCACTTCTCAACACATATGACATTTAGTTTTTGCTTTATTCGTAAAAAACAATGATAAAAATCAAAAAATTAATTTTTTGGACAAACAACACAAGCTATGAAAAAAAATAAATAGACAAAAGTTGTTTAACCAAAAAAGAGCTAAAAATTTGTTAATAATCATTTTTTGATAGGATGCGTAGTATTTTGCTTTAATCGTGAAAAATAAAATTAGAAATAAAAAATAAAATGTTTTCTCAAAAAACGACACAAGCTACGAAAAAAAAATTAGTGAACAAAAATTGTGCACCTAAAAGACATCTACAAATTTTTTACGAATCACTTGTTGATAGGATGCCTAGTTTTTGTTTTATTCGTAAAAAATAAAATTAAAAATTTGTGGAAAAACGATAAAAGGTGCGATAAAAAATTGATAGACAAAAGTTGTCCGTTCGTCCGTTATAATTTTGTCCATTAAAATGCTATTAAAAAATAGAATATTCCATTTTTACGCCAAACGACGACAGATAAGGAAAAATGTTCAAAAGAAGAATTATAGCTTTTAAAAAGATCTATAATTTTTCCCTCAGCCATGTTTTGATAGGTTTTGTCATTTTGGTTTTATTTATCGAAAGTACTATGCAGAAAATCGAAAATTCAAAACCGAATGGCGTGAGATACGGAAAAATATTTGAAAAGGAGTGGCAGCTTTTAAAGATTCCTACAAAATCTATTCAAACTATGTTTTGATAGGACTTGTCATTTTGGTTTTAATAATCGAAAATATTATGAAAAAATCGAAAATTCAAATTTTGACCCAAACGACGCGAAATATAGGGAAAAGTTTCTGGAGGAATTTCAGCGTTTAAAAATTCCTACATCATTTCTTTGAACCGTTCTTTGACAGAACTCCTCTTTTTTGATTTTTTTTTAATTGACATACAAAAATCAAGAATTCCCATATTACGCCAAAGGACGGGAGATACGTAAAAAGTCTTTAAAAAAAATACTTGGATCTAAATGAGATGTTTATGATGAAGTTTAATTTCAGCACTCCAAGTGCAAAAAATATCTGTAGATCTTTTTCGAGAGCACAATTTTTGTTCATACATCCTTTTTCGTATCTTGCACAGTTTGACCACAAAATTGAATTTTTGATTTTTCATTATTTGTTGTGTGATCAAAATTTGAACTTTCGATTTTTCAAGAAAATTTAAAAAGTTGTTATGATAACCTTGTAGGGCTATCAAAAAGTTCTGTTGGAAAACTGAGGTGTGAAATGTATGACAATTCTAATACTTTCTCAATCATAAATGATGCGAATGTTAAAATAAATTTTTAACCAAATAGTTAAATTTTCAAGCCAGAAAATGAGTTACCTACCAAAAAAGACAAATTATCTACAAAATAGATGACTTTTCTACTAAAAAAGATAAATTTTCAACAAAAAATATAATAGAATTTTAAGTTACAGAAATAAGTTTTTAACCGAATAAAATACATTTTTAACGAAATAGTTATATTAAAAAAAAAAACAGATGAATATTTAATCAAAAAGATTCAATGTTTACAAAAAAAATCGACGAAAAATGGAATAGATAAATTTTGATTTAAAAAAATTAGTTTTCAATTTAAAAAAAGAAACAAATTCTACCACAAAAGACAAAGTTTTAACAAAGTAGTTGAATTTTGAACCAAAAAATATTTTTCAGACGCTCTTCACGCTGAGCGAAAATCTTGAAAATTTAATCAAATACTCGTAGTTATATTAGAAGAAAAAATTCTACTTTGATGAATAGTTCATCTGGAAATACCTTGAAAATTTATTTTTGATGCTTTTTTATTGATTAAAAAAAATACTGAAAGTAGGGTGTCGGATAATTCCACACGAGGCGAGACATATTTCTCCATGAGAAAAATAATCTACTAATTTTAAAGAATGGTGAGTAAGTGAAAAAAATGGTATCGTTCATATTGAATTTACTGGAATTTTCTCGCAATAAGGAGACTTCTGTAAATCATATACAACGCACTCAAATCATATAAGATTTACTGTAAAATTTATAACATAATTGTTCAAAATAAACCGAGTTTTTTCTAGAGATAGGGCAATTAAAAAATTTATAATGTAATTTATCGATGGTCCCCGTGGTTAGTTTAAAAATTAGAATTAATTAAATTTAAAATTACTCCCTGTCTTAATTAGTGAATATTCAACTAATTTTCAGTTCAGTGATCAATCTAAAGTTAATTTGTTAAATTCAACTTCTCATATCGATGGTTTTCTAACGCAACCTCGTAACTCGATTTTTAACGATTTTGGGATTTAAACGGAAAATTAATCGGTAAATATCGTTGCATCGATCTGTAAAGTTATAAATAAAAATATTCATCCAATTTTTTTTTTTATTTAAAAAAATACAATCTCGTATCTCAATTCAAAAAACTGTGTCATGCGCAACCTCGTATCTTAAAATACAAGATGGCGCATATAAACAAGTTCCCTCTCAGCGAATTGGATCATGCTCTCAGCAGTGTGATTTAGTTAAATGTTAATTAAAAAAATTTAATCACTCAGATAATGTAATTGTCATTGACGGTGAATAAACAATAGTTAATAAATACATTTTTTATTGGAATGAAGAAAAATATCACAGTAAGTATCAATAATGAAACATTCATCAATTCTAACCTATTATTACTGACACATTTCTCACATGACATTAAATTATATATTTTTTAGAGTTAAATATGTCATCCAAAAATCTAAATAATAATACAGCAAGTGACAGTCAAGGAGTAGAAATGGTACTGGATGAAGCTACTGGAGATTTAATTTCTGTGGAATGTACACCAATGAACGAAGATGAAGAGGAGAATGTTGATTCTAGTATATTTATAAATATGCACTTAGATGAAACTACGGGACTATATCTAGTAGATTCAGATCAATCAGTTTCATCTCCCGCATTGTTAAATTCTTCAAACTTTTCTGGTTTTGAACCATACTGACAGTGCAACTAGTGACGTAAGTCCATCTCGTCCATCAACCATTACTCTTAGTGAGCATTCAGGAATTATATCGAAAAAAAGGCCCCGTAAGAATTAAGGCGATATTAAAAGCTGGGAACGCAATAAAGTAAAAAAAGCTCGCGAAGAAGGTAAGGGTTATTTTAGCATGACTAGGAAAAAGAAAGAGAAAAGTTCCTTAACTCAAAGAAATGAACGAAAAATAAAACCAGGATGTACGTTAAAAAAATGTGCTGCTAGTCACATTAAAAAGTGCAACTAAATTTCTGAAAAAACAAGAAAAAAAATTTTTAATTCATTTTGGAAGGACTTGAAATGGGACCAAAAGCAGGCTTACGTGATCTCTCTTGTTACCAAAGAAATTATTCCTCGAAAAGAAGATTCAAAGGAATCTTGACGTCATTTCACTATTCAATATTATCTAATGGTTAATAATCAAAGGTTATTAGTATGTAGAAAAATGTTCTTGAGTACATTGAGTTTAGGAGAGTCCCAAGTTCTAAACTGGATAAAGAAAAGTAATGATTGCGGTCTGGTCAAGACGTTTACCAGGATTTTTTAAAATCTATGAAAGAGCTGAATATTCCAGACAATGAAGTGTCTAGCTATGGATTTTTACTTAAAAAAATGCAATCTATGAAAGACTTCTGCGATACTTGTTTTGCTTTTAAAAATAAAAATATATCTACAGAGGAGTACAATAATCACGTTAAAGAAAAAGACCGTGCTTGAGATGAAAAAGAGCAAGATAAAATAAAGGCTATTGCTGGAGAGATCAAGGCATTCACTGTGGATGTTCAGGCTGTGCAAATGATGACCACATTTACCAGCAGGTGCTCTGTACTTCAAACAAAAGTTAAAGTGTCATAAATTTACAGTATATAATATAGCAAATAGAGATGTATTATGTTATGTATGGCACGAAGGTGAAGTTGGCATGGATGGTAACGTTTTTGTGTCTTGTCCTCTTGATTTTTTGCAAACTGAAATTGAGCTTGATACGCCTATTGTATTTTACAGTGACGGTTGCAGTGTCCAGAACCGCAATGTCACTATAGCTAACGCTTTATATCAATTCGCTACAAAAAACAACATTGAAATATTTCAAAAATATTTAGTTGAAGCTCACACTCAGATGGAATGTGATTCGGTTCATGCAGCAATAGAAAGACGTAAAAAAGATTGTGAATTGTATGCACCTTGTAATTTTGTACAAATTATTCAAGAGTCTAGAATGAAAAAGCCGTACAAAGTAAAATATCTTGATTATAAATTTTTTTTTAATTACTCTGATTTACAATTTTACAAATCAATTCGGCTCGGAAATAAAACTGGTTCACCAACGGTATTACAGTTGAGAGGATTGAAATATAGTCAAGACAAGATAATGTTTGAATTATCCTTTGATAACGAATGGGAGGATCTTCCCCAACGTTTGAACAAGAAGATTGCTATCGAAATCGAAATTAAGGACTTGTATTCAAAAGAAATCCCGTTAACTAAGCATAAATACACGGACTTAATATCTCTCAAACCATTAATACCAAAAGACTATGAATTTATGAAAATTTAAAATACGTGAATAATGAAAATTAAAAATGATATTTTTAAAAATCTGCAAGTATTGTCTGTAGTCAATGATAAAAGATAATATTTTATAATTCTATTTAAAAAGTCGATGAAAGTGATTAAAAGTATTAATTAAACTATATGATATTAATACTAATACTCGAATTAAGACAAAAAGTTTATCTCGAGTTAAAATAGTACTATATTGTCGTAATTAAAAACTATTATTATTTAAAAGTTTAATAATAACATTTTTATTCGATTAAGAATGATTTAAAAAGTTAATTTGTTCGCAAAATAAAATAATTTACGAAACTTATTCATCTACTTTTATTCGTAAAAAATAATACGCAATCACGTATGTTCCGTTTTTTTTTCTGCAGCAAACACGTATCTCAGAAAATAAAATAAAAAATAATGATTAAATGCTTTAAATATTGAACTTATCTTGAAAATTTATCAAGAGTCATTCCTGAAAAGTAGCAGTTTTTGAGATACGAGGTTGCGTTAGAAAACCATCGATATGCAAAGAATATAAGAAAAGAAAAAAAACTAAAAGAAGCTTAAATTAATTTGAACAAAATTTTTAAAAATGTATGTTTACGGACGCATTATATTAATTATTAAATATACAATAATTATCAAGTTAGTATTAATTATTGTAGGTATTTTTTTATCTGTTCAGAATTTATAATTATTTAGATTTGAATTTGCCGCGCTAATCTCGAATGTATTCGATTAGTCTTCCGTTCGATTATTTGGCAACGAACGGACGAAAGGAAGACAACTTTGTAAAAGTGAGGAACAGTAAACAGATAAACTCGTTAATCATTTACGCAAAGTTTTTAGACAGCGTGAGGTGTTCATATAAAACTAGAATTATGCACTGTAGCTCTCTAAGATTTCCGACAGTGAATTTCGAGAAAGCGTCGACATTTTGAAGATCATTTATTTTTCCTCTTTGCCTGCAAATGTTAAATAGATTGAGAATTGGGATCCAGAATTGGGATCTATTTTAAAAAAAGATACCACTCTTCTTTGTAGTATGCTATAAAGGACGTATAGACTTAATGCTGTAACTTTTTGGCATTATAACCTCACTTTTGTATCAAATATTAGAATTTTCAAGAAGAAAAACAAATTTTTCAGAAAGCAGTTGAGCAAAAAAGTTCATTTACAACCAAAAAAACTAACTTTTCTACCATGAAAGCTGAATTTCCAACAAAAGAGTAAAGTTTTTAAGCTGAAAAGTCTAATATTTTAGAAAACAGTGACTTAAAACGAAAAAAGTTTAACAAAAAAGATCATTTTCAATACACAAGATAAATTTTTAACAAGCTAGTTGTATTATCAACCAAAAAGTTAAATTTTCAACGAACAAGATTAATTTTCTACACAAAAAGACGACTTTTCAACAAAATTTTCAAATTTCCTACCCAATAGTCGGATTTTTATATCCTAAAATATACATTATAAAATTTCAACTGAAAATGGAATAGTTAAATTTTCAGATAAAAACTCTGATAAAAAATTAAATTTGAGCAAATATACCAATTTTCAACAGAATTGTTACACTTTTAACCAAAAAGCATAAATTTTCGACCAAGGAGATTAATGTTCTATCAAAAAAGATGAATTTTCATCAAAATACATGAATCTAACGACAAGTTTCAGAATATTTTTCAAAATATTTATATGATGTTCAATATTCTTAATTAATTGTTTAATTTTTTATCAAATAAATTATATTTTAATCATATTTTTATAAATAAAAATTAGAAGGGGCCTGGTCACAACCAGATCAGGCCTTTCTTATGAATACCCCAGTCAGGCCCTGATCGGATTACACGTTCCATTTCGAGTCTGGCCCTAACTGGGATACCCGATTGGGGCCAGATTTTGCCATATCTGGCCCCGACCAGGGCCACTCTGACACCGTGGCTAATGTGGATATAATATCAACTCAGGAATCGAGACAACATCAATGATCGTGAAACTTGGTCATCAATTGGTTATCAACTTGGTTATCAATATTTTTTAAAAATATATTTAAATCAGCATTCAATGATAAAACCCATTTTTTCGTATTTTATAGTATCAATGGATTTTTAATTTATTAAAAGTAGATAAAAAGCAAGAAACTTGGCGTCAATATTACTTCGACTAAGGTCACGGTTACTGAGACGTTTACCTTAGACAAAGTTTTTTTTTTTTACGCAACGCCAATATACCGCACAGTGGGACGGATCTGGTATTTGCTAATTAAAATATTTCACGGACTATAATTTCAAACGAATTTAGGAGTTTTATTAGAAATTATTTGATTTAAATTTCTAAAAAAACAGTCAAAGACGTATTTATAATTTCTTTTTGTGTTAAATAAATCTAATATACATATATAAATATAAAAGGAAAATGAGCTATTTCAATAATATAATTTCTTATCCCAGAACAGATTACCTAAATAAAGTCGTTGTGATTCAGAATTATCGAAAATAGATTTGAAGGACGTGAATTATGTATTTCAAATTTCATTTGATTATTCTGAACAATTCATTTCATGAAATGATCCAGGGACATCAGTTTGTTGTAGACCAAAATTATTTTTTAAGGCCCATGGATACACCAATAAATATAACAAAAAATGTTAATATTGCGGTGAACTCATTTCATTAGAAGATGTTTCTACTGAAGAAGAATCTGATTTTTTAATTATTTGAACAGTAATGGAAGCCTCGGCACAGATAAGGTTGGATCAACAAGAAACTGTTTTGCTGGCATCTTTTTTCAAACTGTGAGCATAGCTTGAAATAGATTGTTATGAAATAATTTGTTTTTTGACAGAATATACTGCGACTTAGAAAAGAAAATCCTTGGGCAAAAATATCTCGCAATGCTATGAAAATTGTTTCCCAATAATCCCAATAGTAACTTTTTGACAATTCTACGTTACTAAATAGCATTATAATTATAAATTGGAACGACTTTAGTACAAAATTATTTTTGTCTACAACAAACTGATACACTGGAGTATTTAAATGAATTGCGTATAGAAATAAAGTAAAATGTTGAATACAATTTTTATGTTGTTTAAAGAGAGACAAACGCTGATGTCAAATGTATTTCCGGTCAAATGTTGATGGTCTCAAAATGAGAATTTTTGTCTCATATTTGCACCCTTGAACATCGGTGCACTTCTAGGGAAAATTCATCATTTTGAGACCGATTGTAGCAGTCTGTTAAATCTTTCTCTGAAAAACAGGTGCGTCACGAAAATATTTTTGTCGCTTTTCCTCAATGCGGATTGAGTAATTTGAAAAAATCGAAGGAAGGAATGTTGCCAAATTGACACACATAATTAAGAAATGAGTTTCAGTTGAAGGGCAGTGACAAAGAATGTCGCATTTGTGTGCATAATAGAACTGGAAAAAAATGTAAGACTTATTAATGTAAAATCTCATTATTACATTTTCAGCTGAAATAATTCATTTTCAACAAAGAAAGATTTTTCAATCAATAAAGAAAAAAAATTTTCATCCAGCACATTGAGTTTTCAAAAAATAGAAGACGAATTTTTGAAAAAGAAACTTGAATTTACTATCCTAAAATATGCATTTTCTATCAGAATAATTGAGTTTTACAAGTTTCCGAGTTTTCAACAAAAGGAGTGAATTTTCAACTGAAAAATATCAATTTTCTAGCAAAAATGGAAAAGATACATTTTTAATTAAAAAAATTATTTTCAACAAAAAAAAAAGGAATTTTCTACAAAATTCGTTCAACTTTTAGCTAGACAAATGAACTTTTAACTTGAATGATGCATCTTCAATCAAAACAATAAATTGTTAACCAAATAGTTGAATTTTCAACTGAGAAGATGAATTCTCCACCAAAAAGACAAAATTTGAACAAAATAGTTGAATTTTTAACTAAAATAGATAAAATTTTAACAAAAAATATAATATTTCAATTTTAGGTTAAACAAAGAACTCCTTAACAAAATAAAAAAAATTTTTAACGGAATAGTTGCATTTTCAACTAAGAAAGATTTTTCAATCAAAAAAAAAAAAAGAACGTCATATCCAAAATGTTGAGTTCTCAGACCATAAAAGACGAATTTTTGAAAAAGAAAGTTGAATTAGCATCCCAAAAATATGCATTTTTTACCAAAACATCTGAATTTTCGACTAAAAAGGACGAGTTTTCAACAAAATAAGTGATTTGTCCACTGAAAAAGATCAATTTCATTTTCTAGCGAAAATGGCAAAGCTACATTTTTTGCGAAAGTGGAAAATGGCTGGAAATGAATTTATTTGAGGGCATTCTTCATATGAAAACTCGTAACCTCCATTGTAGTTTTATGGAGGAAGTTTTCGTGTTAGTCATATTCGCCACTTTGTAAGTCATAGGGTGACCTCTATATTAAAATTAAAACCAACAGAAGTAAAAAAGTAGATTTCTCATTTTATCGATCACCGATAATTATTCATATTTACGCATTTTTACTATTATATATATACTTTCAATAATAGCTCCAATTATCAAAATGAATTTCATTAATTTATGTATCTATGTTTTTATCTTTGTTTGTTATGACTGACTTTATCAATACACGTCGTAAAAAGTATTTCAGTAATTTTTCTACATTTCTAATCTAGTCGCAGATGTTCTTCTTTATTATGATATGCACGTTATATTTCGGCCGATATTATTTTATGTAATATATTCTACTCGATTAGATTAGATGAATGACAAAACAGTCTCAGTTCGTGGCGCCACCGCACTGATATATTATAAAGTACAATCTCTCTCAATACACAAACTTGAAAAAATGTAAAGTAAAACTTAATTCAATTTTTTAATGAATGTTATAGTTGCATGCTTCTTATTTTGTGAACTGATTAATTATGTTTTAAAAGTGTTTTTTACGTTGTAAAAATTACGTTGTAATCTGAGGTCATTATAGGTGGGACAAACAGCTAAAACATGGGAAAGGTCTTCCACCTCATACCTATTACACGCCGTGCACATGCATCCATACGTATAAACATAACTCCACTCGCCACACACCACTCTACCTCTCATCGAGCCAATAAGTAAATATGAAGTCCGGTTTTCTGGAAAGGGAAGGTAAGGGAAGACCTGGAGGCTCTCAGAGCAAGACAGGCTCTCCGTATCGACACGCCGCAGGTGCTTTTGGAACTATTGTAAAATCAAATATTTATTTTTTGCCAGTTCAGCAGCTTCAAGATTCGGGCACAAATGGTCCATCCCCGCTGTCACAAAGAATTTTTTTCACTGAGAGAATCCAATTATATTTAGGACAGACAGTTTCCCGTAATGATAGGACATACAACCTTCTGAAACATATTCTAAGCAACCTCTACTCGGGCATATTCAAGACCTTTTCCATCCAGTCCAGAGCTGCCCTGAAGATGTCCCAGGCCAAATGTGTGGCACCTGTCTCTATTCTCACTGCGTATCCCGGCGTATGAAATGGGAGAGACAAGATTCTCTTATAAAATCTAGTTTGAACTTTCTCAATAGACTCGGTATACCCCAGGCCCCACACCGGGACCGCGTAGAACAGAACGCTTAGGGCTAAACTCCGAAACAATGTAGTTTTAACCCTCCACGTATCCGATTTAGCGGGAGTAAGTATCCTAGAAATTGCCCCCGACGCCGAGTTAGCTGAACTGATCCTTTTATTAGTTGCTCTTAAATATAGACCTGAGGATGTAAAAGTTACACCCTGATACTCGTATGAAATGACAACTCCTAGTTGTTTACTGTCAAAGAAGTATAAGAATTCCTTTGGAGGTCTACCCATAGATTTTTCCTCATTAATTGTCAGCAAATTCAGTCTACAGTATTCCGCAATTACATCAATTTTCCTTTGCAGGTCCACCGGTGAGTCAGCAAGCATGACTATGTCATCTGTATAGGCCAGAAAAAATACCTCTGTCATTGAGTCAATTGATACTCTACTGAGCCCATAATCTCTCAGGTGATTCTCCAAATCGGTAAAATTTTAGTGCTAACTCCCATTTTTTTAAGTTTACGCCAAAGAAGATTGTGATTCACTGAAGGGAATGCTCCTTTAAAACCTACAAAGAAAGCGTAAAATATACCTCGGGGCTGTGCTAAGTGGATTTGAACCATTGAATTTAACGTAAAGAGATGATCCAGACAGCTTCTCGCGGCCCTGAAGCCCGCCTGATTCTCAGGGAGGTGTTCCTCAGACTCAGCCCATTTCGAAAGTCTAAATAGCAGAATTTTCATGAAAAATTTGGTTATTGAATTGACAAGCGCAATGCATCTATAGTTGTTCCGATTTGCCTTACTACCTGTTTTATGAATCAATATAGAGTTAATAGTAGCCCAGCTTGTCGGCACTCTTTTTTCCTTCCAAATTGCACTGTACAGAGTCTGAAGGAACAACAACCAAGAGACCGGTAGTAACATATAAAATTCGCTGCTAATACCGTCGCTCCCTGGAGTTTTCTTCTTCTCACAACCCAAAATGCTATTCGATATCTCAGTCTGAGTAATCTCCAGGTCCAGGAAAGGGTGCGATGGTTGTTCTTCAAACTGCATGGAAGGATCGCGAGGGCCACACAACGAGTTAGCATAATCCTGCCACTGGGTTGAATTTACCAATTCTGATCTAACGTTGCCAGGTCTAAAATGGTTAATCGCTTTCCAAAATTCGGCCGAGTTCCGGCAAGTTGCGAATGTTCTATCAACACATTCTCTATGTTCTACTTTTTTTTGCTTGATAAGCTTACGATAGTCGTACTTTAACTTTTTATATCTTCTATCGTTTGCTGGCGCAAAGTTGGACTTTTCACGTCGAAAGGCCACATTTTTTTGCTGTTGCTTTGATTGCTTCAGCCAGACGATAATTCAGCGCTTTAATATCACCTTCTATTTCTAGTGGGGGAGGGGTAGCCCTCATAAGGTCAGCGTAGGGTGTAGCCCGATTGTCCTACCACACCATTTTACACTAAGGCGGACTCAACGTTCGAGGAGTACTAACCACCTCGGTCAGGCCCATGTCGAGTGTCACTATCACTGGCATGTGGTCAGACAACGTTGGAATCTGCAATACCTTAAGGTTTTCTATGAGTTCCGCATTGCTCCCATCACACATGACTACTTCTATTGTACTATTAGCTCTGTCTTTGTCCCTGTGCCCATGAAATGTAAAGCGAGCAGGGGAATCTTTAGTTGTTACACCATTTAATATAAAAAAATCATTATACTCTACAAAATTAACTAAATCCACCCCCCTGCTATTAATTACAGAGTCCAACGCTGTCCTATTTGGTGACAACCGTGCGTTTAGCGACAGGGCTTCCACCTCCAAGGAGTTCAGTTCCCCAATACGAGCGTTAAAATCGCCCCCTAATAGGAAGAGAGAATCAGAGTGACTTTCTAATAATTCAGCCGAGAGTAGATCTAAAGATTCTAAAACTTCTACAAGAATAACGGAGGGGCTTATATATAAAAAACCTATTATAAAATTCAGCGCACCTACGTAACATTTAACAAAAATACAATATTTAGACTGATCTAGAATTTCGTATTTGTATACAGAACGATTAACGAACATAGCTAAACCCTCACTAGGTCTCCCCCCGCCCTCCGGTTTGATAGCGTCACTGCAAATACAATCAAAGTTTGGCAACCAGGTGGGGAAGAAAGTAGGGGCGGAAGTCAGCCATGTTTCGTTAACACAAACGATATCAGTTTCGTTGACATGAGTTTCAATATCATTTAAATTAGAAAAGCCATGACAATTCCAAAAAATTACATGCGAGCAAATTTTGACCTTAGGCTTCAACGAAGCTGTGTGATCAACCTGAGTATATCGCACATTACCCTTCTTCTCCTCATTGTCCCCGATGAACTTCAATCCTGGTTGCTAAATCTGCTTCCTAGCAGCACTGGAGCGAGTAAAGGCATGGTTATTCTCAGGTTTTCTGAGGAATCTCTCCATAAAAGCATCAGACAATGAAGATCCAGAGGAGGCGGGGGGTCTACCTCTACGGTTAGGAATCACAGATTTAGATCTATTACTCGACTTAACTGTATTCTTCGCATCAGCAAAGAGCATAGCAGAGTTGTCCTGTCGAGACCTTGGGGAGCCACAGAGCATCTTCTGAATATCCTCCTTAGAGAGTATTTTGCCATCGGTCCACAATCTGTCTCTTCTTATCAAGACGTCAAAACCAAGCTCGGCCAATCTGTCCTTCTCTTGTACTAGAGCTCTCCAAGCATCTTTCTCAGCCACTGTTCTGTCGTGAGCGATCGGAAATCCCATACGCTTAAGATCTTTGGATTTCATAAAGAGGAGCGATTTAACTCTTAATGAGAGCAGCCTAATGAGTACTGGTCTAGAATCCGGTGTCTTACCAATCCGGTATAAAGCTTCCACATAATTTGCACATATCTGGATATTAAGTTGAGCGAAGATATTAAGGACATAAGAGAGTAGGTCCTTGTTGTTATCGGGCAGCTTGTAGATAAGTAGATTTAGAAATGAAAGTTCAAATTTGAAAAAAAATATAAAGTAAAAATTATTTGAATGTTTCAATGAAAATTATAGATTAATGCCTAGATGAGTATCTGAATTCAATTTTCACAATTATATCTAAATATTAGGTTTAAATTTCTTCAAAAATTAGTTTTAAAAGTTAATAATAATTCAAATGTTCAGAATTAAAATTTTATGTTTAAAAAAATATAAAGCATAAATTATTGGAATGTTTCAATGAAAATAATAGTTTCATGCTTTTTATGTTGTAAACAGTTTAATTAATTATTTGTCGAATAATTTTACCAAAAACTTGAAATTAAATAAAGATTGAATTCAAATTGTATTTCAATTATGTGCTATTATTTTTATAATAAAAGTTTATTTTTTCTATATAATACCTCAATTGCAATCATATAATCTTTTCAAATGCTTGTGACGTTGTGAAATGACTCTATCTGAATTCAATTTTCAAAATGATATACACATATATTTTACTTTGTTTTAATCAGTTCAAAAGGTTATTAATAAATTAAATGTATAGAAATGAAATTTCAAATTTAAAGTAGAAATAATGTAAAAAATTTTTGAATGTTTTAATGAAAATAATTGTGTAATGCTTTTCATGTTATGAACTGATTAATTAATTATTAACTGATTCTATTGAAACTTACATT
>CAKNYM010052346.1:459829-490530 GCA_932195095.1 Andricus curvator | reverse complement strand
TGAATGCCTGAATGAAAATGAAAGTTTAATGCTTTTTGTGTTGTGAACAGATTAATTAGTTATTAGCTGATTAATTTTTTTTCACAATATTAAATGACATAAAGGTTGAATTTTAATTAGTTTGAATTAAGTACATAAATTGATTACTTACTTCAAGCCTATGCGATTGAATATTGGCTATAATTTTTATAATATAAGATTATTTATGTTCAAAATACCTCCACTCCAATTTCATAATTTTTGTAAATTATTGTGATGTTGTGAAATAAGTATCTGACTCTGCTTTCCATATTATATATATACATATATATTCTATGGAATTAGTTTAAAAGGTTATTATTAATTCAAATTTTCAGAAAAATATAAAGTAAAAATTATTCAAATGTTTCAATGAAAATAACTGTTTATTGCTTTTTATGTTGTGAAATGATTAAGTAATATGTACATATATTTTAATTTTTTCTGGAATTAGTTTTGAAGGTCATTAATAAATTAAATGTATAGAAATGCAATTGCAAACGAAAAAATATATATATAATGTAAAAATTATTTGAATGTTTGAATGAAAATAATTGTTTAATGCTTTTTATGTTGTGAATTGATTAATTAATCATCAACTGATTCTATTAAAAATTATATTTTCTGGAATTAGTTTGAAAGGTTATTAATAAATTAAATTTTCAGAACTGAAAGTTCAAATAAAATAAAAAAATTAAGTAAAGTAAAAATTACTCTAATGGTTTAATAAAAATTTTAGTTGAATGTTTCTTATTTTGTGAACTGATTAATTAATTATTAGCTGATTGATTTTTTCCACAGTATTAAATTACATAAAGATTCAATTTTAATTTTCCTCTACTAAGTAACAAATCGTTTATTTATTTAAAGCTTATGTAATGGAATATTGGCTATAATTTATATAATAAAAGTTTATTTATATTTAAAATAACCCTATTCCAGTTCCATAATTTTAAAAAAATTTTTGATCTTGTGAAATGAGTATCTCAATCAAAATTTTAAAACTATGTGTACATACGTTTTAATTTTTGTTGCAATTAGTTTAAAAGGTTATTTATAAATCAAATTTTCAGAAAAATAAAAGGTAAAAATTATTTGAATGCTTGAATAAAGATAACTATTTAAGGCTTTTTGTGTCCTGAACTGATTATTTAATTATTAGCTGATTAAATTCTTTACTAATTATGAATCACATGAAGGTTGAATTTTAATTGCTGTTCATTGTAACATTTAAAATACAGTCATTACTATTATATATACTTTTTTAATGTTTGCGATATTGTAAAATGACTATCTGAATTCAATTTTCGAAATTAAATGTAAATATTTTTCAATTTTTTCTCATATTACTATAAAAGGTTACTAATGAATAAAATGTCCAGAAATGAAATTGAATATTGAAAAAAATTTTAAGTAAAAATTATTTGAATGCCTAAATGAAAATTATAGTTTGATGTTTTTTATATTGTGAACAGATTAATTAATTATAATTTAAAATTTAATTCCAATTGTATAATTATGGTAAATTTTTGTGATGTTTTGAAATGAGTATCTGAAGTCTGCTTTCAATATTATATGTAGATAGATTTTAATTTTCTACGGAATTAATTTAGAAGGTCATTAATAAATTAAATGTATAGAAATACAATTTCAAATGAAAAATATATACATATATATATAGTTAAAAGTTTGTCATAAGGACAACCGCAGGATTTCGCCGGGAGCGGGTGCTAATCTGAAAAATTGCACCCGCTCCCAGCGAAATCGCGGTAAAATTTCAGCTGTAACCACGTCTCATGACCGTGAGATAGGTGGTTACAGTCTGCGACGAACTCAATACGATGGTCCGGCAAAAGTCTCGTGCACCCTGAGGACACGGAGCGACCCAAGGACGACCGCCTTCTGCATTTTCCCCGCAAGTGTCTCAGCATTTTTTTGACACGCAGGGATGCTTTTCAGGCTATTAACCAGTGAAACCTTGGCACTTCCAAGAGCGCCGATGATCAAGACGATTAGCTTAACAGAATATTCCGGGTATAACCGTCGCAACTCCCTTATAAGGTCTTTATACCTCTCTTTCTTTTCTTTCTCCTTGGCTGTGACGTTTTTGTCAGCTGGTGCCGAAAATTCGATAACGAACATGGTTCGTTTCTCGAAGTCAAGGAGAACTATGTCAGGCCTCGAGTGCGCAACAGAAACAATTGTCGAGAATATGAAGTTCCAGTATATGCGGCACTTCTCATTTTCGACAATTGACTCTATTTCTCTAGGAGCGTTTAGCGGAGAGGTATTTGGGCTAATGCCATAAGAGTGACAGAGATGGTAATAAAGCACTCTTAGTGCCGCATTGTGCCTTTGGATGTAGGTCGTTCCCGCATGAGTTGGACAACTAGATAGTATGTGTCCTAGATGCTCGGGGTGTGCATGACACGCTCTGCAACTATCATCGGGAATGTCTTGGCTCAAAATGTGGCGACGGTATGCTAGAGTGGAAATGACACCGTCTTGACATGCCAAAATGAAGCCCTCCGTGCCCGACTTCAATCCGGGTGATCTAAGGAAAGCAAACGTTAGCTCATACGACATCGACTGATCTTCCACATTTCTGTGGAAGATGCCGTGCATCCTCTTGTCGAGGAGCTGTTCGTGGAAGTCTTTCTCCTGTGCTTTCTTAATCCGGGCCTTCAGGAGTGAGTATTCAAGATGGATAAGATTTGATGCATTTTGCTCACCCCTAGTATTGAAGTCAAGGCCGAGTGTTTCAGCAGCCTCCTCCGCTGCTTTGTACAGAAACGCCCCTTTTCCCACTTCTTCGTGTTTCCTGACCATTTTAAGAAGAGGGTCTTGTCCATTTGCAACTATATGTGCTGTACCCAGAATGAGTCTGTTGTGAAGAAATTCAAGATTCAGTATTCCGCGACCACCTAGGCGGCGTGATATGTAAAGTCGCGGAACAGAAGACTTAAGGTGCATGCTCTTGTTCATGTGCAAAACCTTTCGCGTCCCGATATCAAGGGATCTGAGCTCGTCTTTCGTCCATGGAACCACTCCAAATGAATAGAGTACTACCGGGACGGCAAGCATGTTCGTTGCAGATACTTTGTTTCTCGCCGACAGTTCGGAAGACCAAATCTGCCGGATGAGACGTTTGTATCTGCATCGGAGAGTATCCTTTATAGATGTCGCATCCTGAATGCGGCTCTGTGGCACGCCCAGGTATGTATAGGTCTCTCCAGCGCAAAGGTGTCGTATAGCGCTTCTGTCAACGAGCTCAGGATCTTCGGGGATGCCATTAAGTTTTCCTTTCTTCAAATTAACCTTGGCGCATTTCTCTAACCCGAATTCCATTCCAATCTCTTGAGTGTACTCTTTGACAATTTTCAGAGCTAGATGTAGTTTCTCTTGATTCCTAGCATAGATCTTAAGATCATCCATGTAAAATACATGAGTGACCTTATGCTTTCGGTTTCCAGGTTTTCCGCAGAGATACCCTTCGGAATGGCGAAGTGCGAGAGATAGTGGCAATAATGTGAGGCAAAAGAGGAGAGGGCTCATGGTGTCGCCCTGGAATACACCTCTCTGAAAGGTGATACTGTTAGTGATCACACGATGTTTTCCAGATGAGATAGTAAATCTGGTTTTCCAAAGCGGCATTAATGTCTCTATGCACCTCACGATGTGTGGATGAACCTTTAGGCTTTCCAACAGACAGATGATAAGTCTATGGGAGGTTGAATCAAAAGCTTTCCGGTAATCAATCCAGGCCATCGATAGAAATCGCTGATAGTATGCTGCGTCTTTACAGACACATCTATCGATGAGCAAGTTCTCCCGACATCCCGCTACGCCTTTCTTTGAGCCACGTTGTTCATACATCTCTCGCCATACAGGTCCAATTGTCCGGACAATCCTATCATTTAGGATAGCTGTGAAGATCTTATACAGTGTGTTCAGACAAGTTATTGGCCTGTAATTCTTAGGGTCAGCTAAGTTGCCCGTCTTCGGCAGGAGCACTGTGCGCCCTTCCACCAACCACCCCGGAATAGGCTCTTCCGACTTTAGATATGAGGTAAAAATTCGGGCCAGATGCTGGTGGGTTGAAGGAAACTTCTTCCACCAGAAGGTCTTGATGCCATCTGGTCCCGGAGCGGAATAGTTCTTCATGCCTCTTAATACGTTTTTCACCTCCTCGGTAGTGATAGGTGGGCATTCCTCCTCAGCTGTGATGAGGGCATTGCACAGCTCCTTGAAGCTGTTTATGTTCTTTGAGCCTTCTTTAAGTGGATGTTGGACTTCGTAGACTTCTCTCCAAAATGCTTCGACCTCCTCTGGTTTGGGCGGATGGTCGACAGTAACTGGAGGGTCTTGGAAGAGTCGAGATGGGTCAGACGAAAACTGTTGATTTTCTCTGACCCACCTCTCTCTCCGCTCTAGACTTCTCCTAGCGTCAGATAGTACTCGTATTCTGTCAACAATATGCTGCCTGATGGTCAGTAGCTTTGACTTGTTGATTGTGTGATGACGGATCCGCAGTTCGCGCGTGAACTGTCGAACCTTGGCAGTGACAGTCCTGCCAGATGTTATGTAGTCAATCACACACTGAATGCGGGACGCGTACTGTCTTGCCCAGCCTATCTTTGTGCTAAGTTGATGCATTCGTCTTTTGGTCTTATGATCAACCGTTGGTTTTGTTTTACGGTTTGCATCAGCCAAAGTTCTCGCTATATATATATATATATATATATATATATATATATACTCCTGATTTAATCTTTCAGAATTTTAATGATTTTTGGGGTATTCTTTTTTTTGGAATATTATAAGGAGTTTTTGAAATTGACTTTAATGATTTGAGAAAATTTCAAGATATTTTTAAGAAATTTTGGGGCGTTTTGAGGGAATCTAAGGAATTAACAATCTCAGATTTCAAGAAATATAGGATTTCACAAAATTTTCACGGCATTTTATGATGCTTTATTAGGGATTTCACTGTATTTCAAAGATTTTCAAATGTATTAAGATATTCCAAAAATTTGAGACCATTTTCAAGTCCTTGGGGTGTTTGAAATGATTTTAAAGAATTTTCAAATTATTGCAGTGTTTCAATTTGAATGATTTGTGGGATATTCTTTCTTTGGAATATTGTAAGGAGTTTTCCAATTGACTCAATTGGTTTGAGAGAATTTCAAAGTACTTTTAAAAATGTTGGGGTGTTTTAAGGAATTAAGGAACTAACGGCATTTTGTGATGATTGATGAGGGATTTCACACTATTTCAAAAATTTTCAAAATAACAAAGATATTTTCAAAATTAGTCCAAACTTGAACTATTCGGGTAAAAGATCTCACTATTAGTTTAAAATGCGTTTCATTTTTGTTTAAAAAAAAAATTCTTATAAAAATTTAACTATTACATTTATATTTAACGTCATATGAACTCCTATCTAAAACAACGCGGCTGAAGGCTGAATACCTTCTCAGCATAAAAGACCAACCAACTGCAACTCCCTCGGTTCCATTCTCTACCCCCCCCCCCCCACTCCTTATGAACTGAAGTTTGGTGAGACTGACATTATAACTAGACTCTTCACCTTAAGACGATTAACTACTTAATTTGGAAATGATTTCGACTTACAAAATAAATTGATCGCACGAAGGTGGTAGTTGGATGTACAGTTTAAATAGTGAATGATACAAACAATAAAATAGCCTCGGAATGGACTGAAACTTTGATTGACGAAATGCATGCACACGGTAAATGTAATGGTCAAGTTTCAGGCGATGGATGGAGACTGGGTTTTTGGAATGCTAGAGGGGTGAATGATCTTGAGGTAGGAGAAATACGAGAAACTATGCACGAAAGGAAGCTAGATATTTTATGTGTACCTGAAATAAAGAAAAAGAGATGCGAAAGTAGAAACATAGAAAATGGGGTATTAAAAGGCGGTTTTGAAATATGTTCAGGAGTAGATAGTGAATCACATGGTAGTCAAGGAGTCGGTTTGATTATAAATGAAAGAGCGAAGCAGCATCTCAGAGATCAAGGATATGTATCTCCCAGATTGCTGTGGGTCAGAATGGAAGTAGGAATCAGAAGATTATTTATCATAGCGTGCTACGCCCCAGTCGATAGTGATCCGAGAGAAGTCAAAGACGCCTTCTGGGACATTTTAGATTATGCAATAAGTACTTACGATCATGGCGAAAGAATCAATATACTAGGAAACATGAAAGGATGTGTAGGCATATGTAGGCGTACATAAAAGAAAATGATTTCCTTGACTCAAAAAGGTCTAGATTCGTTGAAATCTGATTTTTCCTCCAAAGAAATATTTATTTTATTCAATGAGCACCGATTCTTCGAATTCATCAGGACTCATTTGAATCAACTGATTTGTCAATGCTTGAATCAAATCTTTAGGTTTCATTAAATCATCGAAATTATTATGATTTCGTTCAAAAGAATATTAATTACGTAACAAATATATTTATTTGATAAAAAGAGTTCATACATTTATACCAATGAAGCATTTTGTCAGATGAATAAAATATTTTGTTTATATAAATATTTATTTATTTAGTTAAAGGAAATGTTTCATTTGATCAGTAAAATTAAACCATTTATAACAAGTAAACATTTATTTCAAGGAAATAAGAAAACAAATATTTCTTTTAATCAAAGAAACATTTCCCTAAGAATAATGCATATCCAGTCAACTAAATGAATTGAATTAATTGAATACTTGTTTAGAATAAACGAATATGTTATTAAATTCAATATCTATGTTTTTGATTTTAGTCCAGTCGCCGCTAATATTTCTGTATGCGCTAAGAGGTCCCAGCAACACCTTTTATTTGAAAGGTAAAAAAAAGTAGACTTTTAATTTGTCAATAAGATATTATCCAGATCAACCAGTGTTTCACGTTATCCATTTTTATAACCTATTTCTAATCATTATATACAGTCCTCAGTAAATTTATTTGCGTCAAGCAATTCATTGCTTTCTACCATTTCTTTGATGGCTCACTTTTCGCTAATCGAATCTGTAAAATTTTACTCGTGATTAGTTCAGTTTTGCCAATTTGGATTTAGAAAGACCTCAAAGTATGCTTTGCATGAAGAAAAAAGCTATACAATTGAAATAAAATTCATTAGGCACTTAAATTGCATAGGTATTCAAGCTGACGCTCATTCAAGGCAAATAATGTGCACTAAGTTTGCTACTGTAAATTATCTGCCTTTTTGTCCAAAATTTTAAATAATGTTATTGGAAAAAATGATTCACACGGCACAGATAGTTTATCCCTTGTACAAAAAATTGGGTTATTTCGTATCCCTTGTGATTATATCTTAGTTTCTTTAGATGTAGTTTCCATGTTTAACAACATTCCTACTCCTGATGTTCTTGTCTGTGTGCCTTCAAGATGGTCTGAGATTTCTGAATTTACTAACATTCCACTTCATTACTTTTCAGATTGTATTGAACACTGTTTAAATTCCACCTTTTTCAAATTTGGTGGCTCCACTTATAAACAGAAAAGTGGCTTAGCTATGGGTTCTCCCCTCTCACCTGCATCAGCCAATTTAGTTATGGAAAAACTCGAATCTCACTGACTCAAAAATCTCCCTTTTTCAGTTCTATTTTTCTTCCGTTATGTAGACGACATAATCACACCTATCCCTAAAGATAAATTACATACACTCCTTGAAAGTTTCAATTATTATCATCCTAATATTAAATTGACCATAGAAATTGAAGAAAATTCAAAAATTAGTTTTTTAGACAAAAGCATAAATTTAATCAAAGATACCTCAGAATATAATGGTTTCCCATCCCACTTAATCAACAACTGTCTAAAGAAAGAAACTTTCCGATTATGTAATACCGAATTTGTTTCTAAATCTAATAAAAAAAAAAAAGTATCTCACGCTGATTTCACAGTTTGTCCATATATAAACGGTTTATCGGAAAAAATTGAACAAGTGCTAAAGAAGCAAAAGATCAAGATCATTTACAAACCAACCTGTAGCTTCTCAAAATTTTTTAACAATCCCAAAGATCCACTTCCCAAAAACAAAATTTCCGGAGTTGTTTACAAATGCAATTGCGCTCTCTGTCCGTTTTCTTATGAAGGTGAGACTGGCAGACCTATAGAAACCCGTAGTCGTGAACATAGATATTCTATTCCCCATCCTGATGAAGCTGCTCATACTGCTCTTACTAAACATTATATTGATACCAGCCATAACTTTGATTTGGATAATTTTAAAATCCTATCATTGGAGAACAATAGAGCTCATAGAAAAATAGTTGGAAACTTTTTTATCAATAAAGTACCAAATACAGTTGATCTTAGATATGAAAACAATTTATTTCCCGAGGCTTAACAACCTCTTACTAAATTGAAATTTTAATTTTCATGTCGTTAAAGTTATAGTCTACTTTATCGACCCATTCATCACTTTCTGTTCCAAGCGGGATGTCGGGCTTTCGCCCTCATTCATTTATATTTTCATCTGTTTTCTCCTAATGTTTTATTTATGTTAAATCATGTGTTTCACTTTCTGTTGGATTTTGACTTTGACTTTATCTTCGATGTTTAACTTGTACCAGGTATGTTTGTTTCTCTGTTTCCCTTATTGACCTTCCGTTTTCTTCGCTGTTATCAATATTTATTGCTTATAATTTTGTTGTTATTTTCAAAGTTATGAGATGCATGGATTGTTTTCGTGTCGTAGCCCTTCTTTTGCGTCGAGGCGTTTTTGATTGTGAGTATTATCGCGATTTTCGGGCGTCATATTAGAAAAAGTATTCTGGGGGCAGAATGAGCAGGGGCAGAACGGGACACCGCGCGATATGTAGTAGAGCGCACATTGCTTTCGATTTCTGCCGAATGCAGGAATCGAAAATCGCGATTGTTTGTACTGTCACGATTTTTCGATCGAACAGTGGGTCGAATGCAGTTCGTGCGACAATTGGGCTCATCAGTCTTGCGCATGTTTCGACAGTAAGGACGGAGACAAAATTCATGTCTGCCTATTTCGTAAGGCCTGATTATGGTCATTTTTATATACAAAATGGACAATAAAACTGGTTACAACATGTTCTTGTAACTCTACGAGTGCATCCAAGGAGTTAGTTCAGCTAGTTTTAGCTGGATTTGAAGCAAGGCCGTTATTCTCAGCAATTCTGCAGCAGGTCCGGAAAGGTACAATTTAGAGTCATCATCGTCTTACAAAATTTTAGATCACTTCCGACATCAGAGGTATTCAAGTTGAAAATCGTAGGTGCAAGTGTGGACCCCTGCGGGACCCCACTCTTGATCACCACCCATTCAGACATGTCAGAATTACTAGTCTTTACACTTTGTGAACGATTAGTCGAATAGGAGGCACATCACTTTATTACTGAATTGGATATTTTGAATAATTTAAGTTTTTGTAGAAGTAAACTGTGGTTCACTGCCTCAAAGGCCTTAAAAAAGTCCAATATTTTTCCACCACCGTGATCTCCTTTTTATCGATCGCCAGCTTAACATTAATAGTGATTTTGAAAGACGCTGTAAGTGTACTGTGTTTAGCTCGGAAGCCCGATTGCATGGGGTCTAATAATTTATTGTTATCTAGATAATTTGTTTATTGTCTGTGCAGAATTCGTTCAAGTGGCTTTGATAATGCATTAAGGATAGACATTGACCGAAAGTCTTTAGTATAAGTAGGACTAAATATTTTAGGTATCGGTCGAATTATTGCCTTTTTTCATATATCTGGAAAATACCACATTGTAGAGATGCATTATAAATCTTCAAAAATATTGGGAAAATAACTGGGAGAGCTGACCGGATAATTTTTACCGAGATTCCATCCATACCGATCGCATTAGAATCAACTTCCGATACTTTCTTAAGGAAAGTCTCAGGAGTAATGTTAGAAAAAAAGAAATCATTATCGTCGAATGTTTGCAAAGGTAAATTGGAGGCGGCAGTTGGAAGTAGTGTCGCAATGGGTTAAAACATGAATGTTGTAACGAAATCACTAGCAGAGAAATTTTGATCAGAAGATTCCTGTTTGGGTGGAATTAAACGCAAGCACCTGAGAAGATGAAAAATGTTTCCTTCTTGGTTTCTATTTCTGATTGCGTTAGAGTTAAATTGGTTGAAGGAGTCCCTAATTTTCGTTGGAACAATATTCCGAAGTTTGCGAAATTCCGCTTGTGTACTACTGTTCCTGGTTCTTCTTGCTAATCTACGTTTCGTGTCCCTTTTGCTCATCAATTCTCTCATTTCTGCAGTAATCCATGAGGCCGTTTCCCTTGGAGAACGTAGAACGTATGAAGGCGCGAATTAATTAAATGCATTGGTTAAACTGGTAATCAAACCATTGTATTCACATTACGAACCCAGGATAAATTCGCCCAAACATATGACATTGAATGATCCTGAAGCTCTTGTTCATTGATTAGTATAAGATTACGAGTCAGTATAGGAGTAGTTTCAGGTGGAAGATTACTGGACATTTGGTACTCAATGCTGATAAGATCATGGTTAGATAGGAACGGAATTGCATGCTGTGAATAGGAAAGTATTTTGTCAAGGTCATCTACAATAATTAAGTATATGCGTGTACTGGTAAAATTGGATTGATGAGTGGAATCATGTGGCACTATAGAGAGTTTTGCTAAGTAAAAAACAGATTTCAAATGATTAGTTCGGTTAGTATTCGAATCTAAATTAGTGTTTAAATCTTCAGTTAGTATTCTACTATTATGATTTGGAGTAAGTATAAATATTTCTGATTCAAGTTCTTTACTATTGTTGGCATTAGGAGGTTTGTAGATAACCCCAATTAGAGAAGAATCCCCCCGAAATACAACTCAATAAAGAGAAAGTCAGCACCAGGACAATTAGCCAAACAGAATACGTATAAGTCGGAATAAATAGAGAAAGGTAGAACCAACAAAAATAATAAGAAACAAAGATGAAGTTCCTTAAGACAGGATATTCACTTAGAATGATGATAATCTTCCCAAAGATTTCGAAGTTAATGCTTTGTACTTTTGTGTTTTAATGCCACTGTACTTTGTTAATGTTGCTCTGATGTAGATAATGCATTCATCCCCACCAGACCAGCCAATAGTTTTTATCGAAAACTCTCGCATTTTTTTTCGTTTCTGAAACAGGCAAAAACAAGTCTCCTGCTGACTCAATTTCGCAATTATATTTGGAGGCCGCGACTGGCCTGAAGCATTCAGCTCAGAAAATCGTGTTCTAAGAATCGAAATAAGATTATTTTTGGAGTAAGGAATCTCTCAAACAGTCGGAATTTGATTCATAACAGCTGGAAGCTCCTCCCCTTGTTTAAAAGGCAAACTATGAATTTACATATACGGTATTAACTAGATAAGCCTACTCCATGAAATTGCATTTGCGCTCCAAGTGCGCCACCTGGGAAGTCAGTTTATTGTCATTGGCTAAAAGTTTCTTTGTTACTTCCTGAAGCTCTTGAATTTCAGTAATATTAGTCGCAACATTCGTTTCAACTGTAGTTATGCGGCGAGAGTTTTGAATTATATTATCCTTCATGCTGTTATTAAAATAATTTGCTCTGAAACTTCTCAAATAAATCAGTCATATGCTTGAGGGACGCCTCTTGAACTTCAGTTACCGATTTTATTATGGCCTCATTGACACTTGGCTTCAGAGTTGCTAAGAACCTTGCTGATCTGTCGACGTCATCGTCAGCAGCCTCCATTGTCTCAAATGTAGAAGAAGTTTTCCTTTCTCGTCAAGCGATTTCATTCAACGCCAAAATTGAGCAAGCACCGCAAAGCTACTCCTTAATGCCCTTTTTCTCCTTATTAGCTTCCTTCGCGCATCCATTGTGCACCAAAATTCTACATTTCCCGCATGTTAAAAAACCCGGAGCCCCTCTCGTGATCGCACCACTGGAGATACCACACGCTACCATAATGCCAGGCGTTAGTTCAAAACTGACGCAGACAAAAAGTTCCCAAATTCCAGATTTCTGACAGAAATCTAGCAAACCACTTAGAAAATTCGGTGCACAACTGCTTCTAGTTTATTTATAACAAAAAGTTTAGACAAAGTTCGCCCGAATATAAAAACGTTTAGACAAAAATACTGGAGCCTGTTAAACCACGTCATCAGTCACGTGCAGTGACGGATCTTCTTGTACACTAGTGTCTTCTCCACACGACATTCTTTGGGGATTATCTCAATACTCACTTTGTCCATCACCATTTAGTTGCATATTTTTTTCTCACCCTTTCATTCAAATACCATAAATTTTGTTTTATTTACGTTAATTTTGAGTCCCATGCCCATCATGCTTGTATTCAGTTTGTTCAACATCCTTCGCAGGTCCTCGATTGACTCTGCCAGAACAACCTTATCATCTGCGTACGCTAACCTTCGTACCCTCACTGTCTCGAGATCCACACCTTCTTCGTCAAAGAGAGCCATTCTCAGATACTTGTCCATGAATATAATAAATAGCGATGAGGACATAACGCATCCTTGTCTCACACTTTGCATAAAATCGAACCAGTCACTTAGTTTCCCATTAAACTTTCTCTTTTTCCTCTTTGTATATTGTACGATAAACGCTTCTTTCAGTCATCTGGAACTTCTCCCATCTCGATACATGAATTTATCAATTCGCATAGTCTGTGAGGTGTATAGTCGCTACGTAACTTGAGCATGTTACTGTTAATACTGTCGACATCAGCAGCCTTACCCTTTTTTAAGTTCTAAATTATATCCCTAACTTCAGAGGCACACACTCTGTCGATTGGGTTTTCTAACGTATCGTGTTTCATATCGCAGCTGTGGTGCTCTACAGCTTCACCTCCCAATAATTCCTTAAAAGAGTCTCTCAAAACGCCTAGTATCCCGTCTGTATCATATAATATTTTACTCTTGCTATTTCTCATGCTGACTAACTCTGTTGTTTTACCTCCCTTCATATTGATCAACACTCATTTATTTATTTATATTATACTTATATTATTATTATTTATTTATTTCTTGCAAATCTCTGGTATTCCTTGAAATTGTGTTAAATCTTTTGAAATCTTAGGAAATACTCTCAAATATGTGGTACATACTTTGGAATGTTTTGAGATCTCTCAAAATCTTTTACAATCTGTTGAAATTTTGGACATTCTGTGAAATATTTCGAAATATTACGAGATCCCTTAAAATCTTGGAAATTCCATTCAAACCCATTGGAATCCTTGAAAGCCGTTCCAATTTTTCCGAACATCTTCTTATCCATTAAAATATATTTAAATCCATTAGAATGATTTGAAAGCCATTAAAATTTCTTAAAATTCTTTACAATATTTGGAAATCCTTTGAAATACCCTTTAGTCTTATAAAATCTTTTGAAATCATCAAAACTTCTTTAGGTCTCTTGGAACCCGTTCACGGAGAAAAACCGAAGGTAATTTTGGCCATCTAGATGTGCAGACCGATCATATTGGAGGGTTAACTATAGGACAGCGCTTGAAGATGGCTAAAGCGACTATGTCTAGAAGGTTAAAACAAGAGGTTCAAATCGATTATCTCAGAGTGTCAAGTTGATCATTTCGGACGGTCGACTCGAACGTCATAGAGAGTCGAACTGATCATCACAGAGGACAGAATTGATCATCTCAGATAGTCGACTTGATCTCCTCGGACAGTCGACCTGGCCATCTTAGGAGGTCGATTTAATTATCCTACATTCTCTATGTTTGTTGTCCTTTTCCTACTTATTCGAGTCTCTCCATTATAAGAGACGGGAAATTATAAAATCTAGTGGAACCTATAAAACCTGAAAAATTATATGAAATACATAAATTCTGAAAACATTTTTTATTCTTCGTGGATAGCGAGGTGTATGAGACATAATTTGATATGCAAAACAGTGCACATTGACAGAATATATTTGGAGCACGAAAGGCTAAGGACACGGCGCGGCGTCACTGTATTGCACTGAATTGTGAGATTTCAAGCATTGGAGTGAATTCAGAAACCAATATCCCACATCTCGTTGCTTTCTGCATCGTCAATGAATGCTGAAATTTTGGGCACGTTTTCAGTTTGAAACGACACGGTGACAACAAATTGATAGCTGAGCGTCCAGTTACGTCTTTATCCTTAATCCCTTGGAAGCATCAAATTTCACGTTTAAAATTCAAAAGAATAAGCTTAATTCACTGTCCATCATGTTCTCTCGTATGCACTTCACTCTCCACGCATGTTCGAAATAACAAAAAGCAGTTTAAGCATGCTAAAAATATGTTTAAGTTCAATAAACAGCAAGTGTGACGCTGAGCGGTTCGATGACATTCACTCACTCCAAAATTGCTCTGAACCATTGGCTAAGGTTGGCGCGCTTATTTGAAATGATTAAATATGAAAAGAAATTTGTATACAGCAAATAATAAGAGTAAAGTTATTAAAAATAATTCTTTGCTCACAAAAAGGAATTATTTGTTGTGAACATTTGACTTACACATTTATTATTTTTAAATAAACACGCCAACGGTAACTAATCAGGTTGGCCCTCCGCGATGGTTCATTTGCTTTTCCGTGGATGGTCGAAATGAGTGAAAACAAGATGATCGTATTGACATCCCGAAAGCATACCTCGATTATCCCTGATAGTGAGTCTGACCTTCTTATAACAGTCAGACTGAGCCATAAAATGAGAGTCTCTCTGACTATGTCGAAATAATTCTGAAAGGCTCTTTAGACCATCTAGAAGAACGGACTGGCTCTATAAATGTTGACTCTCTAACTTTGACCATCAATTTTTCTCTGTGTTAAAACTCCTTATAAATATAATGCCTTCTAATCCCTTCAAATCTTCCAAATCCTACTGAAATCCCCTGTAATCCTTCAAAATTCGTGAAAATACTTTTGTATTTCCTGAAATCTTTTGAAATCCTTTGAGAGCCCGTAACTTCTTTGGAAATATTGCAAAACCTTTTTAAATTTTTTAAATGTGAAATAAATAATCTCTAATCCCTCGAAATCTTTTGAAATCTCGTTTACTGTGAAAATAATTGATATATTCTTGATATATTGAGTGCAAAATAGAGTGTTACATGAAGTGGGGGGCTGTCATAAAAATTTGATGAATTCTTAAATAATGTAACAAGAACAAGCTGTAACAAAAAAAATTCTTTTTTTCGTTTTTCATTCTTTGTAATCTTTTCCAGTTTTAAATTAAGTTTGGATCTTCTTAAAACTTGTCAATATCTCCTGAACTAACTCAATTTTTTCCAAATTGATAATGGCTCAATTGTTATAAATTCATCAATATTCAATAATTTCACTTAAATATTAAAAATTTGTTTAATAGTACAATTAAAATTGTAATGTTCAAAGTTTAAATTTAACATTATAAAATATTAACGATTCAAGGCTTTATATTCCAAATGATTTAGTTTAAAATTGTTCAATTTTTAATAATTGATTAATAATTGCTCATTTTAAATGAAACGCCAAATATTGCTAAATATTGAAAAAAATGTATTTTCCCTAAATGAGAAATTTCAAATTGAGTGGGTTGAAAATGGAATATTTTAGATTGAAACAATATTTGAAACTATGTTAATTGAGAATAGTTTATAAAGCTTCAATCGAAGTTCACATTTGTTGTACTACTGACTCTTTTAAATTAAAAATTTTTTATTGTTAACTTTAAAATCTGTAATTTGCCTAATTTTGAACAGATTCAGAATCGTCCTGTAAAATCAATTATTGTTCAATTTGCAATAATCGAACTAGAGTTCAATGCGATTACAGTTTTCCAATATATTTCAAGGAATCAGCATTATCATAAGAGAATAACAGAAATTTTTAACGTCTTTTCAGACTGAATGGAAATATGAATTAAAAATTATTTTAATTAATATTTTTTCGAAAAAAGATCTTCTCCTTTTGCTCCGCTGGGAATCGAACCACAGAACTTCCGATTGCCGGTCGGGTGCTTTCCCATTAAGCTAATAGAGAGATCAAAAGGACAACTTTTTTCAAAAAATACAAGCATTATTTTGCAAGGTGGAACATATCAAATTTTTCAAGGAATCTGTATTATCATAAGAAAATAACATAAATTTTCAATGTCTTTTCAGACTAGATGGAAATATGGATTAAAAATTATTTTAAATAATTTTTTTTTCTGAAAAAAGATCTTATCCTTTCGCTCCACTGGGAATCAAACGACAGAAAAAAAAAATTCCAATTTTTAATTCATATTTCCATCTAGTCTGAAAAGACGTTAAAAATTTCTGTTATTCTCTTATGATAATACAGATTCCTTGAAAAATTCGATGTGTTCCACCTTGCAAAATAATGCGTGTAATTTCTGAAAAAAGTTTCTTCTCTCGATCTCACTAGTAGCGGAGCGAAAGGAAAAGATCTTTCTTCATCGAGGGGTAAACCACTCTCAAATCAGCGAGATAAGGTTCAGTGTTACATGGACGTTGTGCTCTGATTTTTCGATATCAGTGACGCTAAAGTAACTAAAATAAGGAATCTGTCTTATGAGCCTGTTAGAATAACATCAACGCAAGAGGCGAACGTTATTCGTAACGTTGGAATTACTCTATCTTTCTTGTAAGCTAGCGATAAGCTCGTTGTCGCTAGCGGCGCTAGAAATGCCCAGTCCGATAGCTTCTCGGATGATTTTTTCCTGACAAGCTAAGAACGGTTCCTTATAGGTTCGTTGATACCTCGGTTTTGAGCGTTCACATATTATCTAACGTTATTTTCGAACCTTTTTAACCCCCCATTCTCCATGTAACAGACCGTAACATTTCCTTCTGACCCCCTCACCCCTAACCGCAGTTACGCAACATTTTTTGTATTATATTTAAAAACATAATAGACGTTTTCTAAATAAAAAAAGGTTTTTCAAGATGAAGTGCTGTACAGAAATAAATAAAGCAATATTTTTATGTAACACTGAAGGATTTTTAAATATTTTTTTTAGTCACACAAATAATGAAATTACTTACAAGAAAATAAGTATTATCAGTTTGCTTTTAAGTTTATGTAAATATAAATTTTATAATATTCTGGAGAAAATTAGAAAAGATTTTTGAATATTTAAAAACTCTCAAATTCCTTAAAATATTTTTAGCTAACTCGAATTTTTCTTGAAATTTTGAAAAATCATTCAAAATGCAAAGAAATTGCCTTAAAATCTTCAAGATTTTCCTAGTAATTTTAAGAAAATTTGGTTATTCACTTGAAACCTCTCAAAATTCTTTCAAACCTTCTAAAGTTTTGGTTTGAAATCGTTAAAAAAAAATCTGAATTTTTCAAAATCTTTTACATTTTGAAATTCTTTTTCAATCATTAAAATCATTTTGAATCTTTATTGAATTTACTCAATTTTTTATTTATTTTTTAATCATACCAAATTGAAACATTCTTCCTTAAAATTTTCTACTCTTTTTCGAAATTTAAGGAAATCTTTTGAAATCAAAATTCCTAAAATATCTTATAAGTTTTTATTATTTTTGAATCGTTTCAAAACGGTAGGAAATTAATCTTCTTAGTAACTAATTTACCTTTTTGGTTGAAAATTCATGTATTTCGTTGAAAATTAATCTCTTTTTGGTAAAAAAATTAATCTTTTAGGTTCAAACTTCATTTCTTTGGCTTGAAATTTTTTTTTTTATTGAAGATTAATTTTTATAACTGAAAACTTAACCATTTAATGTTTGGTTGAGCATCAATCTTCTTCAGTTGAAAATTCATCTATTTTTTTGCAAATTTTCGTATTTTATTGAAACTTTGTATTTTGTGGTAGAATGTTAATCTTCTTGGTGACTAATTCACTTTTGCTTGAAAATTCAACTATTAGGTTAAAAATTCCATTAAAAATGATATATTTGGTTATAAATTCATGTATTTTGTTGAAAATTATTCTTTTTTGGTAGAAAATTAAACTTTTTGGTTGAAAATTCATTTATGTCGTTAACCATTAGTTTTTTAAATTAAAAATTACTTTTTGTAATTAAAAATGTAACTAAAGTTTTTGTCGAAATTTTTTTTTATAGACATTTAATCTTTTTCTTAGAAAATTTATTTGTTTGGTTGAAAATGTAACTTTTTCGTTGAAAATTTAGTTTATTTACTTAAAAACTTTTTTCTCCAAGTGAAAATTAAACTATTTTATTCTTCGTTAAAAACTTAACTTTTTTAGTTGAAAATTCATCTATTTTATTTAAAAAATTGTCCTTTTTTGGTAAAAAATTAACCTTTTTGGTTGAAAGTTAAATGTATTTGGTTAAAAATTATTCTTCTCTGGTAGAAAATTAATCTTTTTGGTTAAAATTTCATTTCTTTTGTTGAAAATTAGTTTTTTTATTGAAAATTTAACTATTTTGTTGCAAAATTATTTCATTCGCTTAAAAACTTATTTTCCTGATTGAAAATTAAACCATTCTCTTTTTTGTTGAAAATTGATCTTTTTTTAGTTAAAAATTCATCTATTTTGTTGAAAATTTGTCTTTTTTGGTAGAAAATTTATCTTCTGGGTTGTAAATTCAACTATTTCATTACATATTTATGTTTTTGATTGTAGATGTATCATTTTAGTTAAAATTTCATTTCCTTTGTTAAAAATTTACCACATTTTTTTGAAAATTCTTTTTTCTACTAAAAATGTAGCTGTTCCATTTTTGTTATAAAATTGATCTTTTTCAGTTGAAAATACACTTATTTTATTAAAAACTTGTCTTTTTCAATAAAAAAATTTAATTTTTTTCATAGAAAATGCATATTTTTTTGTTGTAAATTCAACCCTTTTTTTAAATTCTTCCTCATGACTTTAAAACTCAACATTTTGGATAAGATTTTTTTTCTTCGTTAATTGAACAATCTATCTTTGTTAAAAATTTAACTCTTACGTCGAAAATTCTTATTTTTTGGTTTAGCAGTTTTTTTATTGAAAATGAAAATATTGTTTGGTGAAAATATCAACTATTACACTTTGTGTTGATAAATCATTTTTTTGATCAAAGATTTATCAGTTTAAAATTTAACTATTTGGTTGAAAATTCCCTTTTCCTTAATTGAAAATTAATTATTGTAACTGAAAATGATATATTGAAATTTTACATTAATAAATCTTAAATATTTGTCAGTTTTTTTTAGAGGAAGATTAAAAATGTTACGTACTTGAGTTAAAAATACCACCCCCCACCCCATGCCCACATAACAGACCGTTACGAAACAACCCAGCTAACACAGTTACTAGTCCGAATAGTCACATAATTGTAACAAGATTAAAAAAACCAGTCACTGGTGACTTCCATGCTGGTCACCCAGTGACAATATATTTCCCACTCAAAGTAGTAACAAATTACAAGCGAAGCAGGTAACATTATCCCGCCATTGTAATCACATGCTTGTAACAAAGTGATGTTTGGAAACGCAACGTGCAATGACAGCTTAACCTCAAAGTATACATCGTTTCGGAATTATAATTATGAATATTTTTGCAAAAATGTTGGAAAGGAACATAATTAAACGATAAATAAGTTCCAGAAAAGGGAGATAATATGTGAACAAAGCTTTTATAAAAAAACAGATATTTATCAGCTGAACCCTTACGAAAAAGAAATTACATTATAGAGGTTAGACCCAAAATGTATATGTATAAATGAAGATCGCTGCCGGCTGTTACCGCCATGTTACTAGTCTGACAGGGAACGGTTGCAAACAAGCCTCCCTAGTAAACTACGGCGATTATGCCGTTACCTGCTAGGAGACTGAGATACAAGTAACAATTCCTCTGATAACATGTGATCATTCAGGAACCTTTCAGGATGGTAACAGGTTAGCTGGGAAGAACCCCCTCCCCCTTTTGTGATGTTACGTAATTGCAATCTTTTTCATTCCGTATGACCATGTTATACACAAACTGTTTATACACTGGCCCGACGTGCTCCGAGCTTAGCCGACTGGTCACGAAGAGTAAGACTCGAAGAAATTCACACGTTGTACACGGAGAAAAAAATATGCCTATAATAGTAAGAGCACTAGTCATGCTTTTTTCGTAGGTTTCATTCTTGCTATCTTGGTACAAAATTCATTCATTTTAAGCAGGAATCCCTTTATCCTAAAAAAGTACAAAGCTTCATGCTTTTAAAGCCGTTATCCCTTGCGAAAATAGCTCGAACTTCGCCTTGCTACGGTTGTAAGAAAACTCATCCTATTAGAGTATGAGTACTCTTACAAACGAGATATTGGGTCACGCGCAAGCGCCGGTAGGCGTGGCCTAATATCTCTTTTGTAAGAGTACTCATACTGTAATAGGATGAGTTTTCTTACAACCGTAGCAAGCCAAAGTTGGAGCTATTTCCGCAAGGCACAACTGCTCTAAGGGTATGTGACTCCAGCAATAACGGCATGCGCTTGATTCTTTTATGGTATAGGACATTTAATGCTAAAAATGCATAACCTGATGCCAATATTGGTAGAAATTCATACCAATTTCGCACATGAAGTTCCATGCTGTAATATTAAGAGCTCAGCCTACTATAACAGTGTGGTTTTTTTCTCCGTGTAGTAAGCGATCGAATGCTATTTTTCCTTATTCGACGCTTGTCCCATCGTTATTTCTCTTAGCGGCGCGTTGCGTACGGCTACACTTGTGATTTTTTTTCTTAGCCGTTGATTTTGAACGATTTTAATCTATGCGAATAATTTCATTTTATGCTATGAGAAGCTTATGTTATACATAACAAAAAATTCTCTGGACAGTTACACTGCGTTAAGCAGAATAAAGCTATACTTATTTTAACACCGTCTACAGATTTTTGATTTTAAAAAATCATGATTTTAGAGTGGTTTACCCCTCGCTCTTCATAAAAAAAATTAATTAAAATAGTACAACGATGTAAAAAAAATATATTGATGAAAAGTTATAGAAACTTAAATTTTCAATTAATAGCTCATATCGGCGGATTTGGAATTCTTCAAGGTCATGGTATCAACATTTTTCTTAAAGGTTTTGTAACACCAAATTTCTCATTGACGATTTATATGAGCGCATTTGCGCCGCAATTCAGTGGTGAAAAAACTCAAAAATTACAAATGTTGAAACTGACGTAGAGCATTTCATTGAAAGATGATTTTACATAAAAGAGAATCTGATTTTTCAGTTGTTGAAAGAAAAATTTAAGCCTCGGCAGAGATAAGGTTCGATAAAAAGATCTGTTTTGCCGGAATTTTTGTTCAAACAGTGAGCATATTTTAAGAATCTCTCACAATACTATGAAAATAGTTTTCCTTGAGAGTGTTTTTGTGGATACAACGTTATCTTTAGCGCAGCTTCAACTATTCAAAGAACATGCTTAAATCTGTTAGTCACGGTAAAACTGATTGCGTCATTCCATTCTACGGAAAAAGTTTCATGGAATCCATGAGTTGGGTAATTTTTTTCCACTATATTTGTAATGTATTATAAATAAATCCTGGTAATGATTTATTTCTCACCAACAGTGGTGGTGCGGAAATCCCATTTGGCCAATGAGCAATTTCGTCACTAATAAGAAGATAATAGCCAGTATATATACAAGTAAAAAATATTTGAGAGTCATTCAGTTACAGTTCGAGAAATTCTTTAATAAGCAATTTCTTTGTGCCTGTAGTAAAATGAAGATCTCTCTCCTAACGCTGCTCTTCTTGTTCGTGATGTTTCTTGATTTTGTTGGTAAGTAGGATTTAACATAATAAAAAATCATTCATGTATTAAACAATCTTTTATCCGCATATTTTCTATATTCATTGCATAGGTATTTCATCTTGATGCATAATTATTAATTTACCGAATGGAGCGGCTTATTAATTGTTATAAAATAATTTGTTTATAAGATAGATATAGATTCGAAAGACTATTGATCAGCCCAGTTCGAATCGGGAAAAAACGATTTGACTACACTATACTTTAATTCACTAAATGTTTATACTAATACTCCTTCTTTCCATTTTTTTGAACTTAAAACCCCATGCTAATTTGAAGATTTTAAATTAAAATATTGTTTTCAATTTTAAAAGTCGATTTAAAAAAGTAGTTCAAAATATCAAATTTTTGGATTTTCAATTGCGAATTGCTAACTTATCATTATTTAAAAAATATTTAATTCCCCGTGCAGAAATTGCCATATATTTTCCCGATTACCGATCTGGCTCTGATCGGTTTAGTATCTTCGGGGCCAGATCGGGATAATTCCATGGCCCAGAGCCGAGCCAGACTGGTTCAAGTATTGCAACGCCACCTAGTTCCAATTTAGGGAACTTGCCTTTCTGTCAAATGAAGTGTGTTATTGTTGATAAAATTCATGTTTATTATCTGAGTTCAAGTGTATAATGCAATAAACAATATGCCAAAGCCTAGTACACCACGAGTTCGAAAGCATCGCGCGTTAGCTGCTTTAGACAATTTTCGTTATGTGAACGAGGTTTACGTAAATTGTTGAATCGTATTTATTGGATCGGAACCTAACCTTAAAATTGAAATTTATTTGAAAACTTATCATAAATTGTATAGCATCTATAACTCTAAAAATGAACTTATAAATATGCAGGATTGTAAGTATCAGAAATTCAGTTTTCTTCGACATAACCTCAAAATTTTATTTCATTCTTATTTTAATTTTACCGACGATTTTAGAGTTAAATTTAGAGTTAAATTTATTATTTTTCAAGAGAAATGGTCATATTTAAGTCATTCTTATCTTGTAGTTTCAGTTTTATAGCAATAATTCAGATATTTTATATTAATTAAATAGTTATTTTGATGATTTCGAAAATTTGAATTGAAGAAACATTTTTTCAATTCAAGATACAAAATTTTAAGCTTATAGTTTCAAAAATATTTCAATGGTTACATATTTTAAAGCATTTTAATTGGAATTTCCCAAAAACTTGAAATTTCAATACTTTTCGAAAATACCCCGTTTCAACTAAGAATTAAGTTTCTTTTGAAAAGTGCCCTGTTCCAATGCTGACTTTTAACTTTTTTCGAAAATTTCCAATTCCAGCTCAAAATTGATTAAAATTGGAATATTTCCTGTTCAAACTGAGAATTTGTTTAAATTTGAAAATTCCGTTTGAACACAGAATTAGAATTCTTTTGAAAAATTCCCTGTTACAATCCAGAATTCCAATTCTTTTTGAAATTGTCTAATTATAGCTCAACATTGGTTGAAATTTAAATACTCCCTGTTCCAACTCAGAATTTATTCAAATTTGAAAATTCCATTTCAACTCAGAATAAGAATTCTTTTTAAAAATTCCCCGTTCTAGTCGAGAATTTTAATTCTTTCCGCGAATTACCCGTTTCCAATCAAAATTAGAATTATTTAAAAAATTCCCTCTTCCAATTCAGAATGTTAATTCTTTTCGAAAATTTCCAGTTTTAGCTCAGAATTAATATTCTTTTGAAAAATTCCTTGTTCTAGTCCAGAATTTTAATTCTTTTTGCGAATCACCCGTTTCGACTCAAAATTAGAATTATTTTAAAGAAGTTCCCGCCAAGGACTGGGACGGACATTGTAAGTTACGAAGTCAAAAGACTGAAAAATGTATTGAGTTTGTTTTTGCGTTAATATTTGGTACTTGAATAGAAAATATAGTTCACTTTATTGATTTTTCTCGGTATAAAATTATTATTATAAAAAAAATTACAAGAAATTATATATTTCGAAAATGGCTCTTAACGGGAAATTGGTCGGGGCCAGGTCGGGCGCCAGATCTGGCTCCGATTGGGCCCAGGTCCATTTTCCAGATCTGGGCCAGATTTGGCCTCGTCTGGGCCCGGTATGGGTCATAGCAAAATTTCTACACGGGTCACTATACCAGCAAAAATATATGCCCAATATTGATAATGAACTTTTTATAAAAAATCTGTGGGACCATGAATTACTACCATTAATGTCAAAAATGTCCATAATTATCCAATAATACAGACAAATTACCATATATTACCAAAAATTTTCGGAAATTTTGCAAATTTTTTGATATTCGTAATATCCGTAAATTTTAAAAATTTCCAGAACTTCAAACATTTTGAAGTTTTCAAAATTTCTAATATTTCCGTAACAGCGATGTAAATATTAATTAATTTTTAACAAAAATAATTATTTAGACAAAGTATTATTGTTTAAAACTATCTTCTCCCATAGTAATGCTAGATAGTTGCTCCCTCCCCCACTTTGTGAAGTTCCCAGCGAGATAAATTCTATGTTTTTTTTTCAAATCGGTCAATATTAGGAAGTAACCCCGGGTTTTTGACATTAATATGGGATTTTAAATCGCACAAGCTCAGTTATTGGAAAAATGGGGAAAACAATTACTTGTTATTAACTTTTTGGAAATTAAATTTCAGTCACTACTTAGGAAATGTTCAAAAAATAATTTTCACCCCGGAAAATGTCCCGAGAAAAGCAAAATAACAGTTTCATGTCAAATTCACGATAAGTTAGTATTTTGGGGGTTTATCACACAGGAAGTGAATGTTGAGAATAATACTTTTCGTTTAAAGCAGTTTTAAATGGTTTAAACAATATATATTTGTTTCCATTTTCATTTTCATTCCAGATCATGAAAAGTTCGTATTTTCTGGAAATAATGAACAGTGCAAAATTTTAATAATTTCCATTTTTTTCAAATTTTTCACGCACAAAAGCATGAAAATTAAGTATTTTTAAAAACTGACTATACAATTAATGAATGATAGGAGTAAATTTTGTTGTTTAAGACATTATCGAATGTTTAAATAATCATTATTTGCCTTCATAATTTTTTTGTTATATTATAAATAAACAAATTCACTACCTCATTAATCTCCTATAGTTTACGAGATACTGACAAAATGTGTTGTATTTTGAACTTAACAAGGCAAATTTTATACTCGTATATTTGTAATCGTATAGATTCGTAGATTCTGATTTTGTTACTTTCAAGTCCCTTATTTCACAATTGAAAACAAAAGTTATTTTTGTATTTCAAGCTCTCAAATGTGGCCTCCGTTATTACCCCCACAGCTTAGCTATTAAAACTTGCTACAGGAACTCTATCTACCTCGGTCGTTGGCTAGAATAGATAGGAATAAATCACTAAAATAGGGACTTGCATGTTGGTGGCGGAAGTGAGAACGTGTTCAGTGACAGTTGGTGAGAGGATTTTACGGAATTTGTGTCGAAGGTGTGAGGACGGAAGCCTAGGAGGTGAGCAAGGTAGGGTGGGGTGATTTATAGAGATAAAAGAAGTCTTGGGCCTTCGAGGGGTCAAGGGTGGTTCTCGAAGAGTTTGGGGATGTTAAGGGAGAAAAAGGGATGTCTGCAGGGGCTGTGAGTAATTAAAAAAAGGGAAATGAAAGAAAAATTTGGTGGCGATAGACGGCAGCATTCTTCAGAGACATCTGTCGGTTGCGGAGGGTACTGCATGGAGAGGTCCCAGTTACCAGAGGCAGAGCGGGAGGTAGGCAGTGAGAGTGCTTGGCAGTGCGAGTAGTGAAATTGACGTGAAGGAAATTTTCCACGTGCCACGACGGCCAACAGCGCGTGGTCCAGTGTCGAGTGGCGCGTCGGGGAGAGGGAGAAAGCGGAACGGTGGGAATAAAGGAAGCGAGAAGGTGAAGAAGAGAGCGTCTAGCGCAAGTGGCGGGGAGGATCTCTTGAAGAGGAAGAGAGGCAGCCAAGAGAGTCCGGAGAAAAGCGAGGTAGAGAGTCCGTTTACAAAAAGCGGGAGAACACGTAGCCCCACTCCTAGATGAAGGGAAAGTCGGAGAAGGTGGCTCTCGGGATGCTGTTAAGCGAGATCAGGGGGCTGATGGAGGACGTAAGGGGGACTAATGAGCAGATGGAAAGCATGAGGGAAGACTTGAGAATCAGAGATGAGAAATGGGAAAAGGAGGTGAAAGACCTGAGGGAGAGAGTAGAAGGGTTGGGGAGGGAAAGGAAAGAAAAATAAGTTAAAATAAAGCAGATGGAAGAGGAGATTAGGGTGTGGAAGGAAAGGACGGAAAAAAGGCTTGAGAAGGTGGATGGTAGGACGGAAATAGAAGTAGGTGACGGGGGGGGGGTGAGATTAAAGGTATTTGGGAGAGGGTAGAGAATATGAATGAAGAGAAAGTGGGAGAGCGTAGGAATGGAAAGGAGGAGAGGGCGGACAGGGATTGGATAAGGGCAATGGAGTTGAGAATGGAGAGAAAAGAGAAGGCAGACAGGAGAAATAATATTGTGATAAGAGGGTTGAAGCTAAAGAGCGGGGAAGGAAGAGAGGTTGTGGAAGCGCTGCTAAAGATCAAAGGGTGGGTTAAAGGCATGGTACGGAAAGTTAAGTTGGAGGGGAGAAAGGGGAAGGAAGTGGTGGTTGTGGAGTTGGAGAGCTGGGAAGAAAAGTTGGTGCTAATGCGAAATAAGAATAGGATAAAGGATAATGGAGTTTTTATCGATCACAATTTGACGGGAAATGAAAGGGATTTGCAGTGAATGCTGTACGACAGGGCTAGGAGGGAAAGTAATGAAGGCAGATCGGCGAAGGTAGGATATCGGAAAATAAAAGTAGACGAGAAAATGTGGGTGTGGGACGAGGAGAAAGAGGTGTTGAAGGAAGTGCAAGGGAATTTGTTTCGTAGGAAGTAGGGGGGTGGGGGTAATGCAGGGTAGAGGAGTTGTGAAGGTGCTGTACTGGAACGTAGCAGGGGTAAAGAAGAAGGATAAGGAGTTCTGATGGTATATCCAGGAATTTGAGGTTGTGGGACTGGTAGAGACGTGGGTAGAAAGAAAGGAATGGGATAGAATAGAGCCAAAGCTACCAAAGGGGTATAGATGGGGACTCCAGGAGGCAGTCAGAGTGAGGAAGAAAGAAAGGGCTAGTGGGGAAATTATAACGAGGGTTAGGGATGGATTAGAGGAAGAATTTCATGGAGGGGAAGTGGGATGGGATGGAAAGAGTTAAAGAAAGGGTGGAAGACTTGCTAGGCGAAAGATAGGAGGGTATGGTGGTAATGGGTGGGGACTTTAATGCGAGGATGGGGAGAGAAGGGGGCCTTTACAGGGAAGGGGAGACCTTCGAAAGGAAATCGGAGGATAAGATAATAAATAAGGAGGGGGAGATCCTGAGGCACTGGATGGAGGATAGAGGCTGTAAGGTGGCAAATGGTACGACAACTGGGCACGAAAAGGGAGAATACACATATGCAAGTAAGGTGGGGGTATCGGTGATATACTATGTGGTCATGAATATGCAAGGATGGGAGAAGACGGAAGAGATATGGGAGGATCTGAAAGAGAAGGTGAAAGGGTGTGTGCAAAAGAATGTACTTAGAAAGAAGAAGAAAGAAATGGTGAACCCGTGGTGGGATAGGGAATGTGAGAAGTACAAGAAGTGGAAAGAGGGTAATGCGAAAAGGAAGGAATACGTAGAAATGAGAAAGGGGTTTAGATTGATGTGTAAGAAGAAAAAACAGGAAAAGCAGAAAGAGCTGGAAGAGGAGTTAGGAAATGTTAAGACAGAGGGGGGCGCCTGGAAGATAATAAATAGGTTTAGGAAGCGTAGAGCAGGGATAAGCGAGAAGATAGAGAGTGAGGAGTGGAGGTAGTTTTTTATAGAATCATTTCAGGGCTCAGATTCAAGGAAGAGGGTTGGTGCGAGTAGAAGAACGGGGTATGAAGAGATGGAGGAGTTGACTGACGAGGAGCAAGAGAAACAGATAAGAATGTTAAGGAGATCAAAAGCAGCAGGGCTGGATGGGGTAGAGAACGAAGCATGGCTGTTTAGTACACAAGAGGTTAGGGAGAGGCTGAAGGAGGTAGTGAAGAAAGTTTTGAGGAGGAAGGGATTTCCAGGAGGGTGGAGAGAAGGGCTAATAGTGCCACTGTATAAGATAGGAGATAGGGATAGACAGGAAAATCATAGAGGGATTACGCTAATGAATACGGCGTATAAAGTATACGCGATAGTGCTGGCGGAGAGGCTGCAAAAGGATGTCAAGGGGATAGGAATATTGCCGGAGACGCAGGTCGGCTTTAGGGCGGGTAGGAGTATTATCGACAATGTCTACGTTCTGCAGCACGTGGTGGATAGAGAATTAGCGAAGAAGGGGTCGAGAGTGTACACGTTTTTTGTGGATCTCAAAGGCGCGTTTCCTTCGGTGGATAGGGGGAGGCTGTGGGACGCGATGGAGGATAGGGGAGTGGGGAGAGGCCTGATCGAGAGAGTAAGGGAGATATATAAAGAGACCAAAGATAAGGTAAGATAAGCTGGAGGCCGGGGTGGTAGGAGGAGTCAGGATAGGAGGGGTTAGAATTTGGTCACTAGCGTATGCAGGTGACATAGTGTTTTTGGCAAGGAGCAAGGAGGCCCTAAAGGAGATGATGAAGAGGTTGAGAACATACCTGGAGAAGAACAGGTTAGAGCTGAATGCGGAAAAGTCCAAGGTTATGGTGTTCAGAAAAGGAGGGGAAAGGGATGAGGGAGGGGAGTGGAAGTGGAAGGGAAAGTCGGTGCAGGAGTTGAAAAAGTTTGTGTAGCTGGGCTTCTTGTTTCGGAGGAATGGAGTAGTGGATTGTCACATAAAAGAGAGAGTGAGGAGGGCAAATGTGGTGATGAGGCAGGTGTGGGGTTTGGGAAAGAAGTTATTCGCAAATGATTTTGGAAGGAGAAAGAAATTGTGTGACTCACTAGTGATGAGTGTGCTATTGTATGGAGTAGAGGTGTGGGATGGAAGGAAAGTGAAGAGATAAATAGGACACAGGAGGGGTATGTGAAGTGGACACTGGGGTTGGCAAGGAACACGCCTAATTATATTGTCAAGAGGGAGACGGGGAGAACGAGTGTAGGGATTCTAGCGGGGAGTCGGGCGTGTAAATATGAGGAGAAATTGTTGAAAGAGGGGGAAAGTAAGCTGGTTAGGGAGTGTTGGTGGGAGAAGGAGAACAGGAGAGGGGGTGGGAAGGTGGAGGCTGAAAGGGAAATGTATTTTAGAACGAATGGACTGCAGATGAATCAAGTGAGAAGGATGCACGAGGAAGGAAGGAAGGTATATAAGTTGGTTAGGAAAAACGCCATGGAGAGAGAGAAGACAGCAGGGGAGGAGAGAATAAGAGAGTCATGGTTTAACGGGAACTATGTGTGGATTATGCCAAGGGCGAGAGCGCAATATTTGTGTGACAAAGGAGAGAAAGGAAGCTTATAGCGAGGATGAGATGTGAGTTAATGGAGGGTTTTAATGGGTTCTGGCTCTCTAGAGAGAAGAGGATGTGTGAACTGTTTGGGAAAGGGGATTCAAGAGTGGAGCACTGGTTGGAGGAGTGCGTAGAGGGGGAAATGAGTGGGATAAGCATGGAGGTATTGATGCATGAAAGAGGGGACAAAAGGGCAATAGCATGGGTGAAGGGAGTGTTTCGTAAGATGGGGAAGAAGAGAAGGAAGGAGGAAGAGGAATGGAGAAGGAAAGATTGTAAATAGGAGAGGAAGTAGATATAAGCAATCTGTAAATATTGTATATAGTAGATAAATATTAGGTATTAGCCGCGGAAGCAGAGTTTGGCAATGCAAGGCAATGCAAGAAAGTAGGGACATGCGAGCGAGGCGAGGCGAAGCGAGGAAGGCAAGGCCATAAGAGCGTGCAGTCTTAGAGATAAGGTATGGATCAAAGTTAGTTTTTAAGGCTTAGTTTTAAGAAAATTCTGTAAAAAAATGAAAGTGTAAGCAAGTCAATTTTCTAAGGCCAGCAGGCTGAAAAATAAACGTTTATCTAAATCACTAAAATACAGCCATAAATAGGCCGAAGATGGCCGAACATCTTAAGCAGGGGCCCTTTGCGCGAATTTAGTAAGTTTTCACATATCGAGCGGATTTCTTGGACTATTCGTTGTCTTTCTACTGTGGCAAATAATTTTTAGTTAAGCTTCAGAATGCGCAATATGTAAAAATTATACTTGGAAATATAGGAATAAAACAATAATTAAGATCAAATAAAAAACGGGGATTTCTATCGACAGCTTGCTGCAGCAAAACTAACTAGAACTAATGTCGGGACCAAAGTCCTGACACCTGAATTTAAAGCTTTATTACTCGGCGAAAAAGAATTCAGAATGTTGTTTTAAAGACAGAAACATTCAACATTATACTTGTAAAACGATCTCAGGTTGATTTTTGCGAAAAATTGTTTGTCTTTCCTGTGACAGAAAATGTGTGAAAAATCAGGAGAAATGACCCTCAACTTTCAGTACGTCGGCTTTAAAGTCCTCCACACGTTTAAAAATTGATACCAGAAATTTAAAAAAATTCATGAGTATTCTTTTACATGTACTTGACTCTAACTTAAAAGAAGCTTCTCGATTCAGCGGATTCATCTTAAAAGTTGAACGGTTAATAAAAATTATTGATGTCTGAATTACAAGCGTCGGAATAATTACGAGCTCAATGAGTTTCAATACTGGAAAACTCGCATTGAAAAAACGTCATTTCTCAGCATTGTCCAATTTAAGCGAGAAATAGATCCCTTTCAAAAAAGGGTCAAGCTCCCGTAAGCCATAGGCGTAGACTGGAAGACATAGCTTTGGAAATTCGTAATGTCTCATGTGCAGTGAAAATGTCTTCCAGTCTACGCCTATGGCTTACGGGAGCTTGACCCTTTTT
>CAKNYM010052346.1:435550-459429 GCA_932195095.1 Andricus curvator | reverse complement strand
AGGAGATTCAGTCTACGCCTATGGCTTACGGGAGCTTGACCCTTTTTTTGGAAGGGATCTATTAAACGCTTGAATTGGACAATGCTGAGAAAGGACGTTTTTTCAATACTAGTTTTCCGGTATTATAACTCATTAAGATCGTAATTATTCCGACGCTTTTAATTCAGACATTAATAATAATGTTTATTGATTTCTGGTACCCATTTTTGGACGTGTGGAGGACTTCAAAGTTGACGTAGAGAAAGTTGAGGGTCATTTCTCCTATTTTTTCACACATTTTCTGTCACAGAAAAGACAAACAATTTTTTATAAATATCAAACTGGCATCCTTTTACAAGAATAATATTAAAGAATGTTTCTGTCTTTGACTCAACATTCTGCGATTTTTTCCCGCCGAGTAATAAAGATTCAAAGCCAGGTGTCAGGACTTTTTGTCCCGACCTTAGACTATACTTATGCGCGTGCGCTAAATAAATAAATGTCAGTGAAGACTCAATAACCATTAGTACGTCATAAATATTTTAGGACTAAATAAATCCAACGTGGACATTAGGAATCAAATTGGACTCGTCCTCCTCGGGATGACACAGAAAGTCTGTCCAGAATAAGACTTTGTGAGCCGACGCGGCTTTGGTTACTGCCAGGGAGACGCATGAGGGAGGTTTGACTATGATTGGTAGACAGATTTTAAGAACGCTACCTTTCACTAGGATTTAAATTCAAGTACAATGTTTTAGTGCTCGACTCTAACAGTTTATGTTCGAATCATACTCTTGCTCTACTCTAATCGTACTCTTGCTCTACTAACAATATGGTATAGTAATAGATTTAATTCTATCACAATGATTAATTATGATAAAAGGAGCTGTTTCGGGTTTCAACCGTGTGAAAAACTTGTAATCTTGCCGACGTTTCTTGAATATTGCAGTTCACTTCTTCAGGGTCTGTATAACCTCGAATATTGTCTGGAGCAAATCGGTCTCTCAGCAACCCTCTAATGATTGATCTAGAGAAGTTATAGATGTTAGATTGGCGGTAGTGCAAGATCGCGAGCGATAGCGCCATTATTTGAATTCTGCCTCCGCTTATCTTGAAGTAGTGGTCAGAGTTAAATGTCGCATAGTTCGCTGTCCATTGATGAGTTTGATTCCGAGAAGACGATACATGCAAAAGCAAAAAAAAATCAAAACAAATCAGCCTAAATTAAGTTATGAGAATATTAAGGTATCAAGCCGTGGAGTGTCGTGCAATCCCTGAAGTGCTAGACATCTATTCATTTTATGGTCACAATTGAATGTTGTGCGTTGCAAAATCGGCAACGTAAGTATTCAAAATTAAAAATTCATTAATTTATATTTGTTCTTACAGAATTAAGTCCCTCGGAAGACGGTTGGCCACTCTATCGTACTGGATTAGTTAAGCCTGTGAAATTGCCTCGTCGCCAGAGAGACGAATCTTCGATTCAACCCAGCGGATCAGCCCACCAATATGATTTGGGTAAGTAAATTTTTTTAAGGTAACTCGTTACAGTTACGTTACACTGCAAAAAAATTATCTCGTTGCAGTCATCTAATTGAATTGTCGGTAAGGAGGATCCCTGACACAGATTCTTGACTCGGCCAGTAAGGATGGTCCCTGTTTTACCGACCGAACCCACAAGCCACTTCTATAAAGGTGGCGCATGTGGGATCAGGGATTCTCCAAGTTCTGGAACTTTCTAGAATTTTGCTTTTCTAGGAGTTTCGATCAAAGTGGATATATTGCCTCTTAGGTTTTTACTCGCTAATCTTTCTGGATCCGCTCAGTCGTTAAACAGTGATCAAAATTTCTGGAATGCTGGAACGAATTCGCGGTTCGCTTGATTAGGTGAGTCCCTGCGATACCGACCAAGAATTAAATTCTGGGGATTTCCAGGTTTCCCGAAAATAATCAAACCTTCTGAAAATTTTGACGTGAACTCTGACGATTTTCTATACATCGAAGTTTCTGGAAGGCTCGAATATAAGCTCTTGCTTTCGGGGTTTTCAACATCCGTAATCTTTCCAGAAGCATCGATATTGGACATAGTCTCTAACTGCTTTGCAGAAAAACCGAATCGATATATTCTCAACTTCCACCTAGAGTGGTACATATTTGAAATTTAAGGTTTCGAGCCTCCCAGAAATTTCTTTGTAGACGTGGTGATCTCTGACGATTTTCTATACAACGAATTTTCGAAAGGGCCCGAGATATAAAGAAAGAAGTATGGATACATGATATGAGTTTTAGTGATTATGCTAGGAAAGATACACTGGTGGCTTCTAGACGGTTCTAGAAAGTTCCAGAACTCGGAGAATCCCGGATCCCACAAGCGTCACCTTTATAAAAGTTGCTTGTGGGTTCGGTCGGTAAAACAGGGATCATCCTTATTGGCCGACTCAAGAGCCTGTGCCAGGGATCTACTTTACCGACAGTTCAATTACCGACTTTGGGAACTGACCAGTTGCGCTATCTGTCGGTGGTAGTTGGAACTACGTAGTGGTGCCCCCGAACTGTCATAACTTGACTAATCTTGTCTGGAGCAAATCAGACTCTCGGCATCTCCGTAATGATTGATCTGGAGATGTTATAGATGTTCGGTTGGCGGTAGTGCAAGATCGCTGGAGATAGCGTGACTATTTGAATCCTGCGTCCGCACATCTTGAAGTAGTGGTCAGAGTTAAATGTCCCAAAGTTCTCCAATTTTTTGATGTCCTTCGTTGTCCATCAATGAGTTGGATTCCGAGTAGGCGATACATACAGTAAAAATAAAAATTGAAACAAATCAGCCTAAATTAAGTTATGAAAATATTAACGTATCGAGCGGTGGAGCATCGTGCGATCCCTGAAGTGCTAGACATCTATTCGATTTATGTTGACGATTGAATGTTGTGCTTTGCAAAATCTGCAACTTCACAAAACATAAACTTGAGTAAATGAAAGTGCAACTTCTCTGAAACATTTTTCTCAGTCTGAGTATTTTAAATTCATTCATTTCTATTTGTCCTTACAGAATCAAGTTCGCATATTGACCCTCCACCTGGATTTCCTGCACGTCCGATGCATGGTTCGCGTAAGTAACTTTTTCTTTAAGGTAACTCGCTACAGTTACGTTCCACTGCAAAAAAATTAACTCGTTGCACTTATCTTACTTGAAGAAAAATCTTCAAGTTCTCTAAAAGTTACTATCAATATTGCCACCAACCCCCTTAAGTTTTAAAATTATTTTAAAAATGGACATACCTGAAATTAAATGTACCTACGTTCTATTATGAGATGCGAAAAACAATACGTTTGAAAATACTAAAAACAAAAGCCCTATAATGGTCTCTAGTTTAGATCTTTACCAATTAACTATGATAATCTCGCAAGAATTTCCATCTTGTCAACGTGCCACTTCACTATAGTATAAATCAATTTAAAATCTCTTCAAGCGAAATCTATAACAAATTAAGGCTTTAACTGGTTCTATAGTCTGACTAAAACCCCCTTAAGCAGTTTTAACTCTAAATCTATGAGTGTCCGAGTTTACCACACATGTCCGATGTTAACCCGTCTGACAGTATTTTATTGAAAATACGTTGTTTATGGGAAAACAATTTTAGTTCCAATTTATGGCTGTAGTTTCTCAGGAGTTTAAATCACAGTTTTTGATTAAGGTTACAATATTCATGTCATTTGAAAAGATGTAGTAAAGATGCACGCGTTTAACGTAAAAAACGAGCACGAGAGGGTACCCGCGCGCCATAGGCCATAGATTTTGAAAAAAAATGTGAAAAAAATTCTGAGGTTACGCTCACATGGCCTTAAGACGTTCTGTAATAAAACATAGATTCTCTCGAAATTTCAAATAGGGAATTGAGTAATCTTCCGAAATAAAACCTGGTCAAAATAAAACTTTTAGGCCTTCGAGAAGGCCTTCTCATATATTCAAAAAATTCTTTAACGAAACCAAGAAATGAAGAATTAAGTCGTTTAAACAGTCAGTTTCTGGAGATGAAGTAAATCTTTTGTTTCCTAATTTACAAACTTTGGACAACAAGACTGCGATTGAAATTATTGAAAATGACACAAGCAACTGTTCGAACATTTTGAAAATTCTGATGAAAGTCTCTTTTTTATGTCTTTGGTTCCTCTTCGTCTTGAATGCTCAACAGATCAATCATCCCAGTAATTTGGGAAAATACTCGACCTTGTATGCCAAAGAATCGAAATCTAAAGTTTTACTTGAATTTGGCAATATTGACAAGCAAATTAGAAGACAGATACCAAGCAAAGGAGAACTTGGAGAATCCCTGATCCCACATGCGCCACCTTTGTAAAAGTTGCTTGTGGGTTCATTCGGTAAAACAGGGATCATCCTTATTGGCCGAGTCAAGAGGCTGTGCCAGGGATCTGCCTTACCGACAGTTCAATTATTGACTTTGGGACTTGACCAGTTGCGTTATCTGTTGGTGGCAGCCGGAACTACGTAGTGGTGCCCCCGAACTCTCATAACTTAACTAATCTTGTCTGGAGCAAATCAGACTCTCGCCATCTCCGTAATGATTGATCTGGAGATGTTATAGATGTTCGCTTGGTGGCAGTGCAAGATCGCGGGCGACCGCGCGACTATTTGAATCCTGCGTCCGCTCATCTTGAAGTAGTGGTCAGAGTTAAATGTCCCAAAGTTCTCCAATTTTTGATGTCCTTCGTTGTCCATCAATGAGTTGGATTCCGAGTAGGCGATACATACAGTAAAAATAAAAATTGAAACAAATCAGCCTAAATTAAGTTATGAAAATATTAACGTATCGAGCGGTGGAGCATCGTGCGATCCCTGAAGTGCTAGACATCTATTCAATTTATGTTATCGATTGAATGTTGTGCTTTGCAAAATCTGCAACTTCACAAAACATAAACTTGAGTAAATGAAAGTGCAACTTCTCTGAAACATTTTTCTCAGTCTGAGTATTTTAAATTCATTCATTTCTATTTGTCCTCACAGAATCAAGTTCGCATATTGACCCTCCACCTGGATTTCCTGCACGTCCGATGCATGGTTCGCGTAAGTAACTTTTTCTTTAAGGTAACTCGCTACAGTTACGTTCCACTGCAAAAAAATTAACTCGTTGCACTTATCTTACTTGAAAAAAAATCTTCAAGTTCTCTAAAAGTTACTATAAATATTGCCACCAACCCCCTTAACTTTTAAAATTATTTTAAAAATAGACATATCTGAAATTAAATGTACCTACGTTCTATTATGAGATGCGAAAAACAATACGTTTGAAAATACTAAAAACAAAAGCCCTATAGTGGTCTCTAGTTTAGATCTTTACCAATTAACTATGATAATCTTGCAAGAATTTCCATCTTGTCAACGTGACACTTCACTATAGTATATGTCAATTTAAAATCTCTTAGAATTCTCTTCAAGCGAAATCTATAACAAGTTAAGGCTTTAACTGGTTCTATATTCTGACCAAAACCCCCTTAAGCAGTTTTAACTTTAAATTTATGAGTGTCCGAATTTACCACACATGTCCGATGTTAACCCGTCTGACAGTATTTTATTGAAAATACGTTGTTTATGGGAAAACAATTTTGGTTCCAATTTATGACTGTAGTTTCTCAGGGGTTTAAATCACAGTTTTCGATTTAGGTTACAATATTTATGTCATTTGAAAAGATGTAGTAAAGATGCACGCGTTTAACGTAAAAAACGAGCACATGGCCTTAAGACGTTCTGTAATAAAACATAGATTCTCTCGAAATTTCAAATAGGGAATCGAGTAATCTTCCAAAATAAAACCTGGTCAAAATAAAACTTTTAAGCATTCGAGAAGGCCTTCTCACATATTCAAAAAATTCTTTGTCGAAACGAAGAAATGAAGAATTAAGTCGATTGAACAGTCAGTTTCTGGAGACTAAGTAATTTTTTTGTTTCCTAATTTACAAACTTTGGACAACAAGACTGCGATTGAAATTATTGAAAATGACACAAGCAACTGTTCGAACATTTTGAAAATTCTGATGAAAGTCTCTTTTTGATGTCTTTGGTTCCTCTTCGTCTTGAATGCTCGACAGATCAATCATCCTGGTAATTTGGGAAAATACTCGACCTTGTATGCCAAAGAATCGAAATCTAAAGTTTTACTTGAATTTGGCAATATTGACAAGCAAATTAGAAGACAGATACCACGCAAAGAAGAGCTTGGAGAATCCCTGATCCCACATGCGCCACCTTTGAAAAAGTTGCTTGTGGGTTCATTCGGTAAAATAGGGATCATCCTTATTGGCCGAGTCAAAAGTCTGTGCCAGGGATCTGCCTTACCGACAGTTCAATTATTGACTTTGGGAACTGACCAGTTGCGCTATCTGCCGGTGGCAGCCGGAACTACGTAGTGGTGCCCCCAAACTGTCATAACTTAACTATTCTTGTCTGGAACAAATCAGAATCTCGGCATCTCCGTAATGATTGATCTGGAGATGTTATAGATGTTCGGTTGGCGGTAGTGCAAGATCGCGGGCGATAACGTGACTATATGAATCCTGCGTCCGCTCATCTTGAAGTAGTGGTCAGAGTTAAATGTTCCAAAGTTCTAAAATTTTTGATGTCCTTCGTTTTCCATCAATGAGTTTGATTCCGAAGAGGCGATACATACAGTAAAAATAAAAATCGAAACAAATCAACCTAAATTAAGTTATGAAAATATTAACGTATCGAGCGGTGGAGCATCGTGCGATCCCTATTCACTTTATGTTACCGATTGAATGTTGTGCTTTGCAAAATGTGCAACGTCACAATACATAATCTTGAGTAAATGAAAGTGCAACTTCTCTGAAATATTTTTCTCAGTGTGAGTATTTAAAATTAAAAATTCATTCATTTCTATTTTTTCTTACAGAAGCAAGTTCGCAGATAGACCCTCCACCTGGATTTGCTGCACATCCAAAGTATGGGTCTGGTAAGTAACTTGTTTGTTTTAAGATAACTCCTTACAGTCACGTTACACAGCAAAACAAATGAACATGCTGCAGTTAGCTCACTTGAAGAAAACACTTCAAATTATCTAGAAGTTACTATAAATTTTGCCACCAACCCCCTTAACTTTTAGACTTCACAAAAAAATGGGCATACCTAAAATAAAATGTACCTACCCTCTATTATGAGATGCGAGCAAAAATACGTTTGAAAATACTAAACACAAAATCCCTATAATGGTCTTTACTTCAGATCTCTAACTGGTTATAGATTCTGGTTAAGACCCCCTTAAGTAATTTGAACTGTAAATTTATGAGCGTCCGAGTTTAGCACACATGTCCGAAGTTACCCCGTCTGACAGTATTTTATTGAAAACTAGCAACATTATACGCGCGCTAAAGAGCGCGGCAAACATTGCATCGCTAATTAGTTATATACAAATATAAAGAAGGTTATTATGTTTCAAATTTTCTAATTGCACAAAATAAAATTGTTAAAAATAATAATAATACATAATAGTTTGAAAGGCCCGGTTTTATTTTCGATACAACATTTTTTATTTCTCACAGATTAATGTGGTAAGGGTCTTGAAATTTAATAAAGCCACCTAGAAAATATTCAGTTTTCAATGATTTTTCAAATCCTTTCGAATTCTCTTAACTTCCTTGGAATCAACTGATTTCCTTCGAATTCCCAGATATATCTGAATTCACCTAAATGTTCTGAATTATATGAATTCCTTGAATTCGTGAAATTTTCTTAATTCTTAAAACTCCCTGAGAGAATTCACAGGAATACAGAATATTAAAGGATTTCAAAGAATTTAGAGAATTTTGCATATTCAAGACATTCAGGATATTCAAGGATTACAGGAAATTCATAGAATTTGAAAAAATGTAGGAAACTCAAGGAATTTAGAGAATTCAGAGTATTTAAGAAATTTAGGGCATTGAGAGGATTCAAGGAATTTCAGAAATTCTGGAAATTCTGAGCATTTAAGGATTTCAGGGAATATAGAGAAATCAAAGGTTTCAGAAAATTTAAGAAAGTTATAGATTTTGACGAATTCAGAGAATACAAGGAGTTTGGAATACTCAACAAATTCAGGATATTCAGAGAATTCAGGGAATTCCGAAAAATCAAGAAATTTAGAGAAATCAAAAATTTTAGAGAATTCAAAGATATCAGTAAATTTAAGGAATTTAGAGAAGTTAAAGTATACAGAGAATTTGAGGACTTCAGAGAATTTGAGGAATTCCGAGTATTTGCAGAATTCAGAGAATCTGAGGAATTCAGAGAGTCAGAGGAATTCAGAGAATTTGAGGAATTCAGATAATTCGAAGAATTCACAGAATTGGAGGAATGCAGAGAATATTAAGGACTAACGAATTCAAAGAATTTCAAGAATTCAGGATATTCCAGGATTTCAAGAAAATCAAAGAAATCAAGAATTTTATAGAGTTTACGCATTTTCAGGAAATCAGGGAATCTGCCAAATTTTCATTACTCTAAATATAAATCGCTCAATTTGGAAAGAATTAATTGAAATTTTTTATTTTAAGTTTTGAAAGCTGTGCATTTTTAGTTTGAGAGACTTTAAATTTGACATTGTACAATTTTTTAGTGATTCGAATTCAAAAATTTTCAATTTAAAACGTGTCAAATTTGAGGATGGTGCATTTTTAGGTTGTGGAATTAATGGATTTCCAGTTTTAAATGCTAAATAGTGAAATTATTGAAATTGGTGAGCCTTTGAATGAAAATTTCTTTATTTGCATAGCCGCCAAGACTTTAAAAGTGTATAATTTTAAGTATACATACATACATACATTGATTAGCAGTTCGAACTCGAAAGTTCATTGCCTCACTACCCGATTCGGTTAGTGTTTCTAGGTGGATATTTACTACCAATGTGGGCCCACCACACCCACTACGGGCCAACAGCACGCAGTATTCCTGAACGGTCACCCATCCAAGTACTAACCGCGCCCAACAATGCTTAACTTCAGTGATCTTACGAGAACTGGTGTTTTCAGCGTGGTATCGCCGTTGGCGATTAATAATAATATTATAATTTTATTATAACTAATAATAATTTTAAGTATTCCTCATTTAAAGCTTATTAATTATCAAAGACTTCGAATTGGGATTTATTCAATTATTTGAAGTTTTGAATTTGAAATTATTTAATTTAAAACATTTATTTTGAGGAAATTCCAGGGTGTAATGAATTATTTAACTAATCATTGGTCTTAATTTGTTTTTCAACTATAAAATATAAATATTTTCAAACAATTTTGGAAGATTCAAAAATGAAACCAAACCATTTTCAAGGTTTCGATATATGCTTTCAACTGGAGATTGTTTAATTTTAAACGATTCCAATTTTAAATAATATAATGTTGAAAGTTCAGTAACATATAATGTTACTGAAGCAGAAGTAAATACAAAATACTGCATCGAAACGTCAAATTTTAAGGTTTTATATTTGATGTTTCTCCGTCATTATTATGTAAAAATAATAAAATTCAACTTTTTTTAAAGATATGTCCCTAATATTAATCATTTAAATCAAAATTTAAAAGAATTCCATATCTTCATGTTTAAAACAGGCTGGCAATTTAAAAATCGCGTGAGGTTAAGCCTTTTTCATCCGGTTCAAAATCATAAGACAATAGGACAATAGGATAACACGAAAGTTATCGTGTTCACAGATGATGTCAGCGACAACAGATAGACACCGACGTAATAACTATTTTTTCTGACTCAGGGGGGCTCAAAACGTCGACATTTGATGGGCTCCGCAAAATACATTTTTCACATAAAACCAATACCTTCTCATTGTTATGAATGTGAAAAATTGTTTTTTCTTTAATTAAAAAATTTGCAATAGAATGGGTTGGAAATTTTAAACTAAAACAATATTTAAATAATGCAATAATGACACCTTGAACCATTTTCAATTCTTTTGAGAATGCTTCATTGAATTAATTTTTAATAATTTATAACCAACAATGTGAAGCAAAAATTTTGTCCCATTATATTGCCAATTTTTGAAACTGAAACTCTTGACACGCGCCGAACTAAAAAATTCTTCAAAATACTTTGTGTTCTAAATTCTCTGTAGGAATTATTCCCGCGTACACTAGGAAAAATGTTTGTTTCCATCAAGAATGAACTGAGAAACTTCGTTAATGAAAAATCCCTATATTTTTTCTTACAGAATCAATGCATCCACAATCAGCAAGGGGACCCCGTCAAAACCGAGGTAATTTAAGGAGTGAAATACAATCTTAATGAATATTAGAGAATTTTGCTAGAACCACTAGTTTTTCAGGGTTTCGTAGGCTACGTTAGAAACCATTATATACAATATATTTAATTAATAATGATCCAATTCTGAGTATACGTTTAAGTTTCGTAAAGTTCTGAGAGTTATCAAGGTCAGTTCTATAGACACAAGTCCTCAGAAATTTTTAAACACCGTGATTCAATTATTCAATTAAATGTTCAAATTGCAGATGAGTTATTTATCGTATATTGGGCTCTATTAGCCATGTAATGCACGAACGAACTTTTGACCGAAACTCCGTGATCTCCTTCCAAGCTGACATGACAGTTCAAAGCAGCTTCCTTAATCAGTCATGTTTAACAATCGCATCTGAAAAGTGTCCCGTGGCAGATGTCCTCATCCGCTCCAAGCCCTCCCAGACGCACGCAGCTTATATCAAGGCACAAATCAGATTACCTGCCTAGAGCACTCACCAGAAAAGCGCCCCAGCTCGCTCACCGATTCAGCAGTAGGATTCAATCTTATTTCGTTAATATCAAACAGTTCTTTTGTCAGCAGATCCAAGTATCTCCGATTAATGTTTCGGAAAAACGCGCTCCTGTCTGCAGCGAGCCGAGGGTACTGATAGAGGAGGTTAACTATAATTCTGAGCTCGTAATCAGGTTAACGGACCGACTCGGAGGACGGATGCCCCGGAACAATGGCCTAAGTGACCTAATGTTCAAATGCAAAAAATTCTGTGGCCCTAGAACCCCTCGTTCCTTGATAAGGCCAGCAAAGAAGAGCCCAGACCTGGAAGTCACGCTGAAAAACAGAAAGGAGGTCAGTAATCGGAATTCCTTTCGGATTAACGCATGGAAGCCTAGAAGCCGTCCTAGAAATTTCGTCCACTGATCCGTGCCCGGTAATGCTCACATGTGCTGGAACCCATACAAAGCTAATGGAGACACCCAGACGTCCAGCTAAAGCCACCCGATCCACTATAAGTCGCGCAAGGGGATGGTCCGAATAATTAAACAGTATGTCCCTTATACTAACAAGGGCAGACCGGGAATCTGCGAATATAACGGAGTCCTTTCGTTCCTCCCCGATAACGTGTTTGAGAGCGTAGAATATCCCATACAGCTCGGTCGTTAATGGAAATTTCAAGTCCCTCAACCGAAGCCAAACATAACACCAGACAAACATATAAAGAAGCCGCAGCCTACCGAGCCTAGGTAGACTGCGGCCTAGTCACTGTGGACTCTAGGTCCACATCGATTGCCGTCGACAAATCCACCTACTCTTCGTCAAAGTAGGCGGGTCTTTGTGAGGTATCTATCAAAGAAGTGAAGACAGCAATCAAGTTAAAGCCACCAATTAGGCCGCAGCTCTCTTCATGCACCCTAAATCTCTTGTCCCTGGCGAACCCCGCCAAAGATGTTAATTTGTTGTGAAGGGAGTTGCCGCTCGCATAAAAATTCCTAAGAATGAATCTATTGGCAATCATATTCTTCCCAAGGAAAGCAGAACCTTCACCGCCTCCGAAAGCAGAATAGAGATGGGTGTGGATCTCATGCAGCCAAGGGCAACTTTGAGCGATGCATACTGAATCCGATCAAGCATGTCGAGCGATGTTTTGCTCGCACGGTAGAAGAGATGAGCCCCCGCTCCAGGCACGCCCTCATGAGTCCTCTATGAACCGTGAGAAACAGGGAGGAACACACTGCCCAGGTAACTCTCACTATAGCCCTTGTGATGTTGATCGCCCTGGATCCCTCAGTCGCTATGCTCCCAATATGAGGTACTCTAGACTTACGACTGTCAAGTAAGACTCCCAAGTATTTGAGCGTTGATTGACAGGAAATGACGACCTCTCCAAGAGTCAGGGAAATCTCTCCCAGTAACAAATGTAAAGATACGCCTTAGCGGGGGCATATTCATCTGATTTAAATTGCTCAATTTCTAAATCCTCTCGAATAACAATTACATTATTGGAGAAGTTATACAATAATTAACAAGGGTAGAAATTCCAAAGAGGATTATTTTCATAACCCCTCTTTTGGAAGCAATTATATTGAGATAATTCCTAAAACAACAAAATTCAGTATAAAATCTAGAAATAAACCACCTGCACTAAGGTTGCAGTAGATATTAGAGGGCGTACGCAGTGTGTATCAACTTAAAATTTGGGATTATAGATAAAGCACCTTCAAAACATAACGCCTGTGTTGTATTCTCTAAAAACTGCGATAAGGAAGATAATTCTTTGCAGCTATCAAGGATTGACATTACAAACTCAGAGGTAGTCAGAGCACCGTAAGGGTTATGTTGATACCAATTGTGAATAACATGAATTGTGCTAAGGTCTCAGAATAAATAAATTGGGATCTATCAAGCATAAGGTTGACAGCTTTCCCTTAAAAGCCTCACAAACATCGAATTCAGTTCATGGAGTTGCATAACAGCATGACAGAATACTTATTCATGATGTCCTTTAAGGTGATCTTCCCGAAGAGAGAGGCCTGGTATGATGAAGAGAGGAAAAGTAATTTATTTACAACGGGAGGACTGGTCTGGCATACAGACGGCTCTACAGACTGCCTTGGCTCTAGAGTGCGGAGATAACAGTCGCAGTGGGCAAACTTCCAACCATATTTCAAGCTGAACTCGAGGCTATTAAGACCTGCCTAGGGAAGATTCGTAAACGTGGGTTTGTGAACTAACACATTTACATATGCTTCGATAGTCAAGCTGCTTTAAGAGCTCTCCCATCGAAAGAGTTTATTCCCAGACTTTTTCTGGAGTCGCGTACAAGAGTTTCTCGTAGTGTATGGAAGAAAACTGGGTCAACTTGATCTGGGTACCTGAACATCAGAACATTGAAGGTAACGATAAAGAAGATATGCTTGCAAAAAGCGGGGCTACAGAAGCTCTCAATGGACCTAAACCATACAGCGGAGCTTCGTATGCTTCGTCTAAGCGTGTCATTGGAAAATGTCTAGTAGAGGAACACGCGAAGTATTGGAAGATGGCTAAAGGTATAATACACTCTAAAAAGTTTGTCAAAGAACCATGTTTAGGAAAGCCTAAAAAACTCCTAAACATCGAAAGAAAGAAGTGAAAAGAGTGTTTGAAATGATCATGGGCCATTGCCACCTCACGAAGCACCTGACTAACCTGAAGATCGTGAGTGATCCTCAATGTCGAAAGTGCGGCTTCCGTGAGTAGACAGCACATCATATTCTCTCCAATCTGATGTGCTGAAATGCCTGCGATTAAGGCATTTTGGAAGTCATTTCTATGCACCAGATGATTTTGTAGATATCCCCTATACGGCAATGAATACCTATATGTCGAAAACCGGCCTGGTCTGAGAGGATTAGATTAAAAGGTACAATAATAATTCGTCCGCCTGACAGGTACGCACGTGGCGGTCCCTTCAGGGGCCAACAACATCGTCTTTTCGTTAGTCTTCATCCTGTGCTGGCCCATAGAGTGATTGAACAACATCTTGCTAATCAATTAAGATCCATTAGGCTGCGCCACCTTATGTCTGAGGTCGAAATGAGTAACATCGAAAAACAGGTGCAACAGCAACTAGTTGCACTCGTAGCGCACCCCGCACATGCGGTAGAAGAGGAGGTTCTTATACCCGTGAAACGAGACGCTATGAACGAGCGAGGGGCGGATCTAGGGCATATAGCAGGGCGACTCTCTGATGGTCGATCGTCGTTAGGCTTGCAGTCGCTGCAGCCTGCCCCTGCTACTGCGGAACTCATTGAAGAGCTCGATGAGTAAAGCCTACGTCTTATGGTGTGCTTTACTGATGCCATCCCAGAGTTCGCAAATCAAGAACCATCAATGAGAAACGGTCTGCCGAAATTGAGAGCCAACAAGGACCTTCTTCGGTTAGTTGGCAGCTTAAACACCGAGATACTGACTCTGTTTTTGCAGCAGAATGTGAGCTTGCTACAAGAGCAGACTTTTGCATATTGCGCTGCGTTCACGTGTGCCAGGATGATGAGCGTAAAACTCAGGGGCAATAAAACTCAGAGCAAAACTGGGACTGTTTTACCAATTTCGAAAGGGTAGTCGGTCTCAGAGACTGACTTGCCACGTGGAGGAGATCCTTTACCCACATAACAGCAGTTCGAGAACATCTACGAACTTGGACAAAATGATTGACTATCTTAATCGGAGGCTCATGGTCCTGTCAGCGCGATTGCGACGATTTAAGAGAGAGAGATCGCGAGAAGGAATGACAATAGGACACTGTTGCAGACGAAAAACGTTTCTATCGCGGAGTTGCAGATGGCAAAAACAAGTCTCAAAATTATTGGATAGAATCCATTTCAAATCAGACAGGGTTCTACACTTGAAATCGCAGAATCTCTCGGGACGAAATATGTTCTTCTTTAGAGAGAATTAGGCAATACGTATTTTTCCGATTTGCAAAAAAAAAATCTAAAAATTTATGCGTATTTGAATGTTGTGCTTTGTTTTTCAAAAAACTCGAAATTTTCTTTGAACCTCTATAACTTTTGACCTGATCCTAATAGCCTAAAAATCATAATAGCGTTCATCGTCTTCTTTCAAAATCCGTCAAAAAATTGAAAAAGGATTTTCGTCATTTTTTTTTAACTTATACTTTAATAATAAAGATATGTTGTAAGTTTGATGTTGGCTCGATAACTTTTGTAGCCAGGAGAATTCTTTTTTCTTACAATCGAATTCTCTACTTTCTCTTGGAAACAATGACAGATAGGAAAAAATGTGGAGATAAGAATTTGCACGTCTAAAAAAGTTCTATGAAAAATATCTTTCATTCTTTTGCGATATTTTTCATAGTTTACGAGAAAAATTAAAAAATCACATTTTTAGGGAAATAAGAAATTCGCCCGGCCTCAAAGATGGTTTGGCCTGCATCATACTGATGAGATGGCTCTCTTCTATTAGCAGAAATTTTTCAAAAATATTTGGAAGGATAAAAAAGGTGGGGTTTTCAAGAAAATCTTTTTTATTTTCTTCTACAAATTTTGAAAACGTGGAAAAAATATATTTTCTGGAAAACCCCACCTTTTTTATTCTTTCAAATATTTTTCAAAAGTTTCTACTAATAGAAGAAAGGCAGCTCATCAGCATCATGCGGCCTGAACATTTTTTCGTATCTGTCATTGTTTCCAAAAAGAAAAACTAGAAAATTCGATTGGAAGAAAAACGAATTCTCCTGACTACAAAAGTTATTTAGCAAACATCAAACTTACCAGATATTTTCATTATCAAAGTAAAAGTTAAAAAAAAATTAACAAAAAATTTAAAGGTGGGTTTTGTTGAGAAAATAGATTGAGTTTTTTCCAAAACAAATCACAACATTCGAATACGCATAACATTTTAGAAATTTTTGTTGTTGCAAAAATAGAAAAAATACGTATTGCCTCATTTCCTCTAAAGAACAACATATTTCGTCTACGGGAGATTTTGTCATTCTGAACCACCTAGGGCCAAAGGAATGGTCAAATATTGGTCGAGCATCTGGGGTACTTATAGGTCAAGTCAGCTAGACACGACACGTGGCTCTGTCTAAAAAAGGAGAGAGTTGCCTGGGATGAATAGTATATCCATCTCAGCCTTCAATGTGACTCGTCTCGTAAAGAGGGCTAAGAACTGGAAAGCGTCGGGTGTGTATGAGTTTCACAGCTTCTGGTGTAAATACCTAGAGTTACTGCACCCCGCCCTTGCTGGGGCCCTTCAAAACATCTTGGAGAACCTAGATCACTTTCCTTCTGTTATGAGGGAGGGCGTAACGTATATGATACCTCAAAAGGTAGATACTGGTACTCCTAGTGATTACCGACCAATCACCTGCCTCTCGACCCTCTATAAGTGTCTCACGGCTATGATTCCAGACTTCGTCTATGAATATTATGAGGAGAACCACGTCCTCTCCAAAGAACAAAAATGTTACTGTCGAGGCTCCCGTGGTTGCAAGGATCAAGCCACGATTGACAGTGTGATTGTGTTGCAGGCGAAACACCACCAACGTAATTTGCACATGGCCTACATTGACTACCAACAGAAGTTTCCTTCGATACCCCACGATTATTTACTTGAAGTCCCTAAGACATGTAAGATCTGTCCGCGCGTCATCCAATTTCTGGATCACGCTATGCACGCGTGGTGCACAAGGATTGAATATTTTAGTCGTGGTATGATGCAAACTCAGAGTCGAAACTGAACAGCCTACTTAACATTCTGCTGCAGTTCTCCTATGACATCAGGATGTTTCTGGGTTTGGACAAATGCAGGAATCTGCCTCGGTATTTAAGAGATCAGGTATCCGTCTTGCACAAAAACGGATATGAAGCTCTTCATCAGTAAGAAGAAAAGCCACATCCTCCAGCGAACATACTACAACATGAGAGCTAGGAGATCACAAACCCATCAAAAAGTCTTTCTCAGGATGGACAAATTAGCTGAAGCTAATACTGCTCTCCCCCATGTGCTCCCCGAAGATGTTAATCTCTGGAATATGAACTGTGTATTTTACGAGAACGCGGTCTCCCTGCTTAGTGCCAATAGAAGTAATTGCAAAGCTTTAGTTTAAAATTAAAATGGCGAAACGGCATGCACCAAATGTTTAGTGCGTGATTAGCTATACAGCATCAAATAAAAAATACACTCCGACCGTTAGGGCACATCCTCGAAACTTAAGGGAAGCAAAGCACATGCTGAACAAGTGTAAACTGTTGACCATCAAGCAGCACTGCACGCAAAAAATGAGATCTCTTTCAACAGCCAAAGAGCGCCTTGAACGGCAAGTAAGGTGGATTCAGACAAATTCCACCTTTTCGAATGATCCTTCCCGTCTGTTCAATAAAACGTCATGTGCCGTTGAAAATCCGCCTAGTCGAAAAGAGATTCAAGTCTTCTGAGAACAAGTATATGGAGATACATATCAGCTAGATGAAGAAGATTCAGATTCAGGAGAGTGTCCACTAATTACTGTTAAAGAAGTGAAAAAAGTTATCGCTAGAACTAAGAATTTTGCAGCGTCAGGGTCAGATCAAATCAACAACATTTGGTTGTAGAAGTTCACTTCTACGCACCAACATCTAGTATCTAGTATGAGTGCTACAAAGCCTGATATTGTCCTCCAAGATCTAAAGACGCAGATCATTTGCGTGAGGCTTTTCCAAGGCTGCAAAGTCCATCTTATAGTTCTCATAAACGGCTGTCTTGGAGGTATGAAAGCTAAATTTCTCAGCCAACTCAACAAAATCCCGGCTTGTCAGCGTCAGGCTCCGTCCATCGCGAGCCGGATCCAAAAAATTGTTCTTCTGGTATCAGTTCATCTGATCCGTCAACACTGATCCTCATAACATTCTACAGAGATTGGTAGCTCTGAAAAAGTATCCAGAGGTAAAACATTCATCTCAAACTGTGCCGTCTGCTACGTGAGGTCATCCGCGGCTAGATACCCGACTCCAAGTAACAGTGTTGTATGAAGACTCTTGCGTAAATTTCCCGCTCATGCTTACCTTCTAGGATAGAAGGAGCACGAGTGGATGACGTACACCATCCAGTTGCGTCGGAATTGGTGGCTTTAAGAAACCATGATCTTAGCTTCCGTAGCCTTCAACTTCTCAAAAATAATACATAAAAAGTCAAAACTTTCATTCAGAAATTAGAAGTTTCAAAAATAAAACAATTGAAATCGTAAAGTTCAAAGTTTAAATTTAGCACTGTGATATTTAAATGATTTGAGGCTTTGATTTTCAACTAATTTAGTTTCAAATTGTTTAGTTTGGAGTATTTGATTTTAAATTGCTCATTTTACATGAACAGTCATATATTGCCAAATATAAAAAAAAAAATTTCTTTAATTAAGAAAATTTGCAATTGACTTAGTTGAAAATTTTAGTCTTGTAAAATCAATTATTGTACCATTTTTAATACTCAAACTACTACTAATTTGAAATTTTCATGAATACAAAAATTAACAATTGAACGTAAAATTTAAAAAAAAAATTGAAAAACTATGTTCACGTTCATTTTCTGATTTCTCCTGGTCTCAAAAAATTTCCTGTCATTTCCCGGTTTTCCCGGTCCAGCCGCCACCCTGATTTCTAAATTATTTTACAGAATTTTTCTCAATGATTCTAACAGATGGAAAAGAGATTTTCAAGTTATGTTAACAACATTTCAAAATTCGATGAAAAAAAAATGTATGTGTTTTTCAAAATTTTATAGAAGAAAAAATAAAAAAATAGAAGAAATTTTTTTTTTTTTTAATAAATTAAGAAATTCTAATTGACATTATTACAAGATATCAAATATATGGTGAAATTATCCGAACTAAATTTCTCTTATTACCAATTTTCAAAACTGAAACTCTTGACACGCACCGAACTAAAAAATGTTTCGAAATACTTTGTGTTCTGAATTCTTTGTAGGAATTTTTCCTGTTTACACTGAGAAAAATGTTTGTTCGAATCAAACCATCAACCATGAGGTTCATTGAAAAACCTCATTAATAAAAATCCCTATATATTTTCTTACAGATTTAATGACTCTATCACCAACAACGACACGCCGTATGAAACAAGGTAATTTAAAAACTCAAATACAATCTAAAACAAACATTAGAAAGTTTTGCCAAAACCTCTAGTTTTGCAAGGTTCTGTAGGCTACGTTGGGAACCCTTATACAGGGTGTTTTTTTCAACTTGAGACAACGAAATATCTCAAAAAATACGCATCCTACGGAAAAAATGTCTGGAATAAAAACTTTTTATTTTCGAGGGGGAAAAAAGATTTGCTAAAATTTACCCCACCCCCACCCCCACAGGAGGCAGAGGTGGGGGTAACTTTGTAATTTCAAATGGCAATCCCAATTTTTTATCACAGATTCAGATTCTCCTTTACGAAATACGTAAGTTTTATTCGGAAAATTTGTTTCGATTCGCGATAGATAGCGCTGCAATTGCGAAAAATGAAATTTTTGACACTACTGCGTATTTTTTGAGATATTTCGTTGTCTCAAGTTAAAAAAAAACACCCTGTATAAACACAGTCGAATGTCCGTCCGTCTGTTGTTTACCACTGCTACTGGATTATTAATGGTAGGGACCATATCGGCATCTGATTCCCTGAAACAGATGGCGAACATTCATTTCAATTTTTTCCCAAAAGTGGTTTTACGATCGTTTTGTTGAGTTTAAAACAATGATTGAATAGTTTTAAAATAATCTTCATCCAAAATGAAGCGTTTCAGATAGAATGTCCATTTTATACAGTAAAAAACACACTTCTGTCAAAAATGTTTTTCTAACAAAAAAACAATGGTTTACTGTGCCATGTAAGTCTCAATGCATTATAAGCTTAAATGAACTCATTTAATGTTTTCAGCGAAAAATTTCATCGAGATCATGCAAAGAATATACATATCCACCCTGTTTCCGTTTTATTCGAAAACCCCATTTGTATAAAAGAACTTTCCGATCCTTAGGTTTACTGACTAATTTCCAAGTGTCATTACTCATAAGGGATGAGTACTTTGTGTTCATCGCTTCGAGCCACAATTTCTGTATACAAATCAACATGTATACAATGTATACAATAATGCATTTGAACACCGAAAATGCAGCAAATATCAGTTTCATTAATTAAATTGGTTAAAACAACCAAAGAAATTCATTCCTAATGTGTATTTCACTTTGGGTAGAGTATATATGTACAAATCATATGTACTCATAAGAAAATATCAGCAAACAAGGCAAACTATCTCGTATAAATATAAAAAGATCGGGTTTTTTGCAATTTTTTTACGCAAATGACAAATTAGAGAAATTACCAAAAGAAGTTCACCTGGATAGACCTCTTCGAAATTTAATCAGCTTCGAAATTAAATTTTGACATCGATATATGCCCGGAATTGAAATTGGGGTTTCACTTTTGTCAAAAATAAAGTAACATCAACATTTTACTTAAACTGTATCGCGCTTGTTTAAAATATAAGTCAAGAAACATCACAGAGTTCAACATGCAAAAATTATACTTGGAAATATAGGAATAAAAGACAAATCAATATTGGATCAAAAGCGCGGAATTCTATCGATCGCTATTCGCAGCAAGACTAACTGAAACTAGGTAATACTTTTGCGTGTTTTCTGAATAAATTTCAGTGAAAACTCAATAACCATGAGTACCCCATATATATTTAAGGGCTAAATAAATCCACAATGAACATCAAAAATGAAATTAAGCGGCTCTGGTTACTACCAATAAGACACGTGGGGGAGGTTCGACTATGATCAGGGGACAGATTTTGGGACCGTTACCTTTGTCGTAGAATTTACATTCAACTGCAGAGTTTTGATGCTTCCCTTTAACTGTTTAAGTTTGAATTGTACTCCTTACTCTTAGTACACGATTTACACCCAGCACTGATTAGCAAGCTCATCAATAACTCATGCCAACAATCTTGCTGTACTAACAATATGGTATGTTATGTAATACGGGTCTGAGCTATAGAGGTACTTCACGTATAGCAGATATCAAGAACGAAATCTTCTCATATCTAGGATCTTTGTCGAGTTCCACGCCAGGTTGAGGAGTCTGTAGAACCTCGAATCTTGTCTGGAGCAAATCAGGCCAGAGTTAAATGTCCCATAGTTCGCTGTCCATTGATGAGTTTGATTCCGAGAAGGCGATACATGCAAAAGCAAAAAAAATCGAAACGAATCAGCCTAAATTAAGTTATGAGAATATTAACCTATCAAGCCGTGGAGTATCGTGCGATCCCTGAAGTGGTAGAAATCTATTCATTTTATGGTCACGATTGAATGTTGTGCGTAGCAAAATCTGCAACGTAAGTATTCAGAATTAAAAATTTATCAATTTCCATTTGGTCTTACAGTACTAAGTCCCTCGGAAGGCAGTTGGCCACACTATCGATCTGAATTAGTTAAGCCTGTGAAATTGCCTCGTCGCCAGAAAGACGAATCTTCGAGTCAACCAAGCGGATCAGCCTACCAATATGGGTTGGGTAAGTAAATTTGTTTTAAGGTAACTCGTTACAGTTACGTTACAGTTCAAAAAATTATCTCGTTGCAGTTATCTTACTTGAAGAAAAGACTTCAAGTTCTCTAAAAATTACGATAAATATTGCCACCAACCCCCTCAACTTTTGAAATTTACAAAAAAGGAGCATACCTAAAATTAAATGTACCTAGGTTCTATTATGAGAGACGAAAAACAATACGTTTGAAAATACTAAACACAAAAGCCCTATAATGCTCTCTACTTTAGATCTTTAACAGTTGATCAATAATAATACCGTTCAATAATACAATACAATAATAATCAATAATACCGCGAAAATACTGCAGAAAACATTTTACTTGATTCCAATGCGTCGAGCCAGGATTGGCTGACAACCCACTAAAAGTTATGTGGCTGTAAATGAAACATCGCGACGTGTCGTTTTTGCCAAAAAATAAGTGCTCCTTTCAGTTCTCGATACGGTATCTTTTGAATTTGGTGACGCTTTTCTTCATTCTTCAGATCACTGTCCTTGGTTGATTGTAGAGATGGGTCCATGGGCGTAGATACTATTTTGAAATCCTTAATAGTGAATCTCTTTAATATTTTCTTGATACATCTTCGTTATCCCAAAAACATATTGCATTTATTTCAATCTGTCATGACGTTTATTCTGAGAATATCGCTAGCTGCCCGAAATCCTTCATTAAAAATTGTTTCTCAAGTATCACAGCTAAAAATTGCTGTACAGGAACCTCGGAGGGTTCTGCACATTTTCCTGTACACAAACCTGCACACAAACCTGCACGTGAACCTGCACACGAACCTGGACAGGTAATCTTGACGGTTTCTGTGTAGGAATTTGGTTTAAGAGAATAAAGAAAGGCAATTTCATAGCTGTAAGCGAGATGAATTTTCACGATGGCTTTCTGTAAAGGACACTATACGTGCTTCTGTACAGGAACATGCGCTTCAATTTACTTGGCAAAGGAACCTGTACAGGGACGCATACAGGATCATTAAAAGTTTCCTTTGTCGGTGCAGATTCGTTAGTAGGGTCATGCACAATTTTCTTCACCGAATTCCTACACAGGAAATATCAAGATTACCTGTACAAGTTCGTGTACTGGAACATCCGCAGGACTCTCCGAGGTTCCTATACAGGAATTTTCAACTAGGATCATTTTGTTTTCGATGATTTTTGATAATTTGTCTCCACCGTTGAGCAAATCCGCCACGTAGACGACGATGATAACGGTACTGCTTGAGTCATTCAGCTTGTTCATGCAAGGATCCACCCCCGATCGTTCGATTCCTATAGTTTGGAGAAAGGGGTCGAGTTTGTGGTACCAGTCTCTCCCGGCTTGTTTAAGCCCATAAAGGAGTTTCTACGAACAACAAACTTTGTCTTCGAGTCCGGGAATGTTGAATATCACGGGATGTTGCATATAGAGGTCTTCTCTAAGGTTTTCTTGCACATAGGCAGTTTCGAAATCTATTTAATGGACAAACATTTTGTCTTTTAACACCGCAAGCTTGAAAAGTGCGTACGGTATCGTACCTTGCGACTGGTGAGCCAATTTTCTGACAATCGTTTCCCCACTTCTGCTCACAGCCGCATACAACTATTTGAACCTTCAAGTGGTCCACAGTTTCATCCTGTTTCCGTTTAATTCCAAAAGCCCATTAGCATGCAAGTACTTTGCAATCCTTAGGTTTATCGACTAATTTCCTAGTGTCATTAGTCATAAGGAATAAGTACTTTGTGACCTGACTAGCATGAAGATCGTCAGCGATCCTCGATGTCCAAAGTGCGGCTTCAGTAAGCCTGAAATTGAAGCACTTAGAAAATCATTTCTGAGAACCAGATGATTTTTTTGATACTCCATATATAGATAAACTCAATGCTATGGAAGTTAGGTAACCCTGCTCTTTCGCTATAATAATAATAATAATAATAGGGATGTGTAGTAGGGATGTGCGTAGGGATGTGGCGACCCCATCGCCCGAGAGCTCCGGCTCTTGCAGTCAGCCACGTTGCTTTGGGCTAACTCCCCAATACAATGAATTATGCGGTTACGACACCAGTATCGCGCAGTGCCACCCACAATAGGCCTCTGTCGGATGGAGGCCATGGTTCAGTTGGGAGTGGCAATAGGACCGAACCGAGGCGACGACCAGGCAATGGCCCCGGACAAACGCGAGAACATCGATTTAAATGGTCGGACCAACTCAGGAGAGACATCTTTACCTGTTGGCAAAGAAGCTCACCGACGCGAAGAGGATTCATGCAGAGGTTACATGACCGTTGGGTCAATATGCACCCGGAATATGATCATCAAACGCCTCAGTATTTAAGAGATCAGGTATCCTTTTTGCGAAAAAACGGATATGAAGCTCTTTATCAACAAGAAGAAGAGCAACATCCTCCATCGAACATTCCACCCGTTCCAGCAAGACCACGTTTGCAGATAGCCGATAATGCTAACATGAGAAGTAGGAGATCTATCCACCAAAAAGTCTTTCTCAGGATGGACAAATTAGCTGAAGCTAATACTGCTCTCCCCGATTTGCTCCC
>CAKNYM010052346.1:410166-435540 GCA_932195095.1 Andricus curvator | reverse complement strand
CTACGCACCAACATCTAGCTCGTATATTTACTACTTTCTTAAACGGAGAACAACCCGTCCCGCAGTGGCTAGTGGAAGGACGCACGGTATTGATTCCTAAGACCGGAGATTTGTCAAGTCCAAAGAACTACAGGCCCATCGCTTGTTTAAGCACCAGCTACAAGCTATTCACTGGCATCCTCAAAGAGAGGATATTAACATCTATCGAGCCGGTATGGAGTGCAATAGTTGAACAACGTGGATGCAAGAGAGGTCTGGCAGGTTGCAGGGAGAATCTGTTAATAGACAGGTGTATTACCCAGGACTCGATCAGGTATCGACTGTCAATGGCTTGGATTGACTACCGTAAGGCATTCGATAACACGAACCATGAGCTACTTATTAAGCTCATTGAGTGCATGGAGGTGCATCCAAAAATAGTGAGATGCATAAAAGAGCTTATGCTCTTGTGGCGGACAAGATTTGTCATAACATCTGACAAAAGACAAGTGACTACAAGCTATATCACATATAAGAGGGGGGTCTTCCAAGGAGACTCTCTAAGTCCGATACTTTTCTGCATCTCCCTCTTGCCTCTATCTATTGTGCTCTAAGGCAAAAGCTCTGGATACCTATGTGGCCCGCCGAACAAAAGAGAATATAAGGTCAACCACCTTTTATACATGGACGACCTTAAACTCTTTGCTTCCTCGAAAGAGGACCTTAACATCCTTGTGGAGGCGGTAAATAGGTACTCTAAAGAGATTGGCATGAGCTTCGGACTGGACAAGTGTGCCTGAGTCCACCTACACCGAGGAATACTAGAAACTACATCATCTCGTCACGATCAGGATGTTTACCTCATAGGCGGAAATACGATTCAACATCTTGGTATTGGAGAAACATATACATATCTTGGAATACCGCAAGCGGATACCCAAGATGTGCGTGTGTTAAAAACGGCCCTTCGAGAAAGTTATCGCCAAATTCTTAGGAAAATTTGGGCTTCCGAATTATCTGGCAAGAATAGGATCCAGGCGACCAATATGCTGGCCGTTCATATACTGCTCTACACGTTTGGTGCGGTAAAATGGAACGTCGATGAGTTGAAGCAACTTGACCGAAGCACACGTCAAGACGGCATTATAGACACATTAGTTTACCGCGAGCGCATAATGTATATACCTGTAGGCGATACCAACTGCCGAGCGTGCAAGCAAGAGCCAGAAACACTTGGACATGTTCTCAGTGGATGCTCAAAATATGCACGCTACAGGTACATAGAGAGACACAATGCAGCTCTAAAAGTGTTATATTACCATCTCAGGCACTTTTATGGTGTTGATCTATTGCCCGTCTTGCCATACGCCCAGGGGGAACTCGAGTCTGTTGTGGAGAATGATCAGTGTAAGATCTACTGGAATTTCTCATTCTCCACCACTCAACGTATCAGTGCTACGAAGCTTGATATTATCCTCCAAGATCTGAAAAACAAGATCATTTACGTGATTGAATTCTCGGCACCAGCCGATGGTAATATCACGGCAAAGGAGGAAGAAAAACGGGCGAAATACCAAGCACTTGTTTTCGAGCTGAGCAGGCTGTACCAAGGCTACGAAGTCCATCTTGTAGTTCTCATAATCGGCTGTCTTGGAGGTATGAAAGCTTCATTTATCAGCCAACTCAACAAGATTACGGCTTGCCAGCGTCAGGCTCATGCCATCGCGAACCGGATGCAGAATGCTGTTCTTCTGAGATCACTTCATCTGGTCCGTCAACACTGTTCCTCATAACATTCTACAAAGATTGGTAGCTCTAAAAAAGTATCTAGAGGTGAAACCTTCATCTCAAACTGTCGCGTCTGCCGCGTAAGGTCATCCGTGGCTAGAGACCTGACTCCAAGGAACAGTGTTGCCCGATGTTTACTCGCGTAAATTTCCCGCTCTTGCTTACCTTCTAGGGCAGAAGGAGCAGTAGCGGATGGCGTACACGATCCAGTTGCAACAGGATTGGTTGCTTCAAGTAACCATGATCGTAGCTTCCGGAGCCTACAACTTCTCAAATCATACATACAAATTCAAAACTTTCATTCATAAATCAGAAGATTGACGAATGAAAAAATTTAAATCGTAACGTTCAATGTTTAACTTTAGCACTATGAAATTTTAACGATTTAACCCTTTAGTTCCCAGAATTTTTTTTAATAATTTTTTTCTGTCCTCTATTTTTTTCACTCCTAAAATGAAATTATTGATTCTCAGGTGGTCGAAAAAGCCAATAATTGAGCCAATTGTTGAGCCAATAAACTTCTATCGGAAGCTAAACAGACGCATCAAAACAAATGGCACCTGTAGGTGCCGCCGGGAACTGGCGGGTTAAGGATTTATTTTTCTTTAATTAGAAAATAGATTTAGAATTGTATTGTAAAATCAATTATTGTACAATTTTTAATACTCAAACAACAGTTTCACTTTTAAAATCAGGAATCAATTTACATTTAACGTTTATTAACTGAAAACGTTTTTAATCAGAACATTGAAATTTGTATCATTAAAACAGTTAACAGTCGGATATAAAATTAAAAGAAATTTGAAAAGCTTAATTCACTCTCATTGCCCGATTTTTTCTGGTGTCAAAAAACTTGCGTGAAATGATTCTAACAGATAAAAAAGAGACTTGAAAGTTATCTGAACGACATTGTGAAATTCGATGAAAATTATTTATTTTTTAGTAGATCTCGACAACATATTGTTACCGGCATATTGTTTTTTTTTCAAAAATAAGCTGCAACACCGATCAGAGGATCTATTCTGGAATGACCCATACTATCCCTACTAAACTTGCCAATTGAATATGATAATATAGAGTTTTTATTACGCGACGACACAATATAAAAACCACGTCGAACATTTTTTAATTCTTTTGAGAATGCTTCTTTAAATTAAATATTTAATAATTAATAGTCAACAATGTGAAGAAGAAATTAAATTTTGAATTGCTTTTGCTCTCAACACTTATTATAAAAACCTTAATTCATGTTCTGAATTCTTTGTAGTCATTTTTCCTGTGTCCACTAAGAAAAATGTTTGTTCGGATCAAACCAATAACTTTGGGATTCATTGATAAGACAGATTAATAAAAAATCCCTATATTTTTTCTTACAGATGAAATGCCTCCACCACCAGCCGAGACATTCCTCCGTATGAAACAAGGTAATTCAAAAACTAAAATACAACCTGAAACAAATATTAGAGAGTTTTGCGAAAACCTCTAGTTTTCCAACATTTGATAGGCTACGTTGGAAACCCTTTTATAAACATAGTTCAATGTCTGTCCGTCTCTCCTTCACCACTCCTATTGGATTTTTGATGGTAGGAACCATATAACCGTCTGATTTCCAAAATCAAAACTAGAAAGAGTAGGCATAATTTTGAAAATTCATTTAATTTTTTCTTAAAAGTGTTTTCACGATTGTTTTGTGGAGTTTAAAACAGTGATTGAACAGCTAAAATCTGTCTTCATCTAAATCAAAGCGTTTCAGATAGAATTTCCATCTTGCACGGTAAAAAAACACACTTCTATCAAAAATGTCCAATGCATTATGAGCTTAAGTGAACTAATTTAATGTGTTTAGCGAAAAATTTGATCGAGATTATACACAGAATATAAATATCCATCCTGTTTCCGTTTTATTCAAAAAACCCATATGAAAGAAATTTTCGATCCTTAGGTTTAGCGACTAATTTCTAAGTAAGGGATGAGTACTTTGCGTTCATCGCTTCGAGCTAGGGTTCCTCATTAGAACTATTCATGGCCTCGTGAAGAGTAAGTTGTTTGCTTCCCAAATCTTCTGCTGCCAGACCGGCAAATTCTGGATAAAATTTCGGAGGCATGCCTTGACTGCCCGTTTGCATAATCCTGGGGCGACTTAGTCCTCTTGTGAATCGTGACCTGGCCTCATGATATGAGCCTCGTGGTATGTCATCTATGTTGGAAATCTCATTGCTCATTTGAGTTGGTTCTTCTTTCCCCACCACTGGTGCCATATCCCTCTGATTGAGTCTGTTAGTCTCGAAACTTGATAACGTTTGTGCGAACGATGCCTCCAAAAGTCCTCTATCCTCCGGGGAATCTCGTTCCTGAAATTGGTCGTTCCTAAGTTGATCCGTTTCCTGATACCCCATTATCTTGAGAGGTACTTCGAAAAAATCCAATACCGAGTCGTCAGTAGTTTCTTTTTGTTGATCCTGTGTAGAAGGCACATCGACTGTCAGTTCTTCTTACAAACGAACATCACGTTCCTTTATAACTTTGTGAGTATGCTTATATTATACTCGGTCACGTTATTTTGCTGAGGTGTTTATTCAACCGAGAACTGTCAAATACTCTCATCTTCTAGAAAATACCCCATTATTTAAAAAATTCGTATTTGTTTCAATACTTTTTTTTTGTTCAACCAATTTTGTTCTGAAGTATGTAAATGTTTAAAATTGAGTTTTTTTCTGCAATAAAATTGATATGGTAATTTGTCATTCTTGAGAGCAAAATTTTATGTTGATACCATTATTCAATTGTTTAAAAAATGTGTACATTTCCATGGAAATGCGATGAAAATCTGATTTTCTCATGAATATATTTAAGTATATCGCTTATAGATGAATATTTAAATGTCATACAAATTTCTTCAATAATTTATATTGATTTAAACAATTTTTCCACATTGGTCAGGAAAAGCTTTTTTAGTAATATTTCATTTTATAAAAATTACGTTCAAGTTGTTCGTTCTGAAATTATTATTTCTTTCTTTGAATAACCCTCACAGACTGATAAGTATTGGTCCTCTGCAAGTTGAAAGTAAGTTTTTTTTCATTATTTTTTTTTCAAGTTTTCATGAGCAATATAAATAAAATTGTTTGAAAAAATATTAATTATTATGAGAATATGTATAGCATTTAAATAACCAACAATAAGCAATGATAGTAATCTTTTTTCATTTGATTTTCATAAAAATGTATAAATTATCTTAGATAAATTGTTTAAGCAATTCGATAATGGTTTGAATAAAAAAATGTGTTCTTAACAACGAAAAATTACTACAATAATTACGAGAAAAATATAAATCTGAAACATTTGTTTCAGAACAAAATTGCCTAAAAAAAAGCTATTTACACAAATTTGAATTTGTTACGTAATGAAATAATAAATTATTTAAACATTGGTTCAATTTCTAAGAGAAAGATCAGTTTTCGCATAAATTACTAATTGTCCAAGTAAAGGTAGAAAAGTATCTTTTAACGAATTTTTAGGGAAAACAAAGTATTGAAATAATATACATAAATATAGATACAGATTATCTAGAAAACGTAAATGCATCCTGGGCTATCACGAACAATGCTTGAACTGGAGAAGAAATCAAAAAATTTGTACATTTTTTAAATTATATCATTTTAACCAATTTTTATTTAAAAGCATTAAAAATTCAAAAGATTAAATTTTTTCACTCTGCACTTTTTAAATCAGAAGTTACATTATTTTTCTTTCAAGTCTTTTCAAATTAATCATGGTTTGATTGTTATTTATACCTGAAAATCTTACACTCTCAAATCGTAACGTTCAAATTCTGAAATTACCACTATGAAATTTTTATGATTAGAGGCTTCTTATTTCATGCAACTCAGTTTTAAATTAATTAGTTTGGAATATTTGATTTAAAATTACTTATTTCAAATGAACAGTCAAACATTTCCAAATATTGAAAAATCGTTTTTTTTTTTTTTTTTTTTTTTTTTTTTTTGTTAATTAAAAAATTTCTAATTGAATGGGTTAAAAATTTTAGACTGAAACAAAATTTTAATAGGATAAAAAATTGTAGTAGATAAACGTTTATTTTTTAGCCTGCTGGACTTAAAAAATTGACTTGCTTACACTTCCATTTTTTACAGAATTTTCTTAAAACTAACCCTTAAAACTAACATCCTTCCACACCTTATCTCTAACGCCGCTCGCTCTTATCGCATTGCCTTCCTCGCTTCGCCTCGCCTCGCTCGCATGTCCCTACTTTCTTGCTTGCCTCGCATTACCAAACTCTGCCTCCACGACTAACACCTAATACTTATCTACTATTTACAATATTTACATTTACTTATATTTACTTCCTCCTCTATTTACAATCTTTCCTTCTCCATTCCTCTTTCTCTTTCCTTCTCTTCTTCTCCATCTTACCCAATACTCCTTTCACCCATGCTACTGCCCTTTTGTCCCCCCTTTCATGCATCAATACCTCCATGCTTATCCCACTCCTTTCCACCTCCACGCACTCCTCCAACCAGTGCTCCACTCTTGCCTCCCCCTTCCCACATAGTTCACACATCCTCTTTTCCCTAGCGAGCCAGAACCTATTGAAACCCTCCATGCACCCACATTTCATCCTCGCTATAAGCTCCTGACTTCCTTTCTCTCCTTTCTCACACAAATATTGCGCTCTCGCCCTTGGCATAATCCACACATAGTTCCCATTAAACGTTGTCTCTCTTATTCTCTCTTCCCCTGCTGTCTTCTCTCTCTCCATGCTGTTTTTCTTAACCAACTCATATACCTTCCTTCCTTCCTCATGCATCCTTCTCACTTCATCCATCTGCAGTCCATTCGTTCTAAAATACCTTTCTTTTTCAACCTCCATCTTCCCACCCCCTCTCCTGTTCTCCTTCTCCCGCCAACACTCCCTAACCAGCTTACTTCCCCCCTCTTCCAAAAATTTCTCCTCATATTTACACGCTCGACTCCCCGCTAGAATCCCTACACTCGTTCTCCCCGTCTCCCTCCTGACAATATAATTAGGCGTGTTCCTTGCCAACCCCAGTGTCCACTTTGCATATCTCTCCTGTATCCTATTTACCTCTTCGCTTTCCTTCCACCCCCACACCTCTACTCCATACAATAGCACACTCATCACTAGTGAGTCAAACAATTTCATTCTCCTTGCAAAATCATCTGCGAATAACTTCTTTCCCAACCCCCACACCTGCCTCATCACCACATTTGCCCTCCTCAGTCTCTCTTTTATGTGACCATCCACTCCGCCATTCCTCCGAAACAAGAAGCCCAGGTACACAAACTCTTCCACCGCCTGCACCGCCTTTCCCTTCCACTTCCACTCCCCTTCCTTATCCCTTCCACCTCCTTTTCTGAAAACCATAACCTTGGACTTTTCCGCATTCAGTTCTAACCTGTTCTTATCCAGGTATCTGCTCAACCTCTTCATAATTTCCTTTAAGCCCTCCTCGCTTTTTGCCAACAACACTATGTCATCTGCATACGCTAGCGACAAAATTCTAACCCCTCCTATCCTGACTCCTCCTACCACTCCGGCCTCCAGCTTACTTTCCATATCCGCAATTAAAATCGCAAAAAGCGTCGAGCTAAGCGGACACCCTTGTCTTAACCCCCTATCCATCCAGAATACCTCCGAAATCCCCTGTCCCCCTCTTACTTTATCTTTGGTTTCTTCATATATCTCCCTTACCCTCTCGATCTGGCCTCTCGCCACTCCCCTCTCCTGCATCGCCTCCCACAACCTCCCCCTATCCACCGACGGAAACGCGCCTTTCAGATCCACAAAAAACGCGTACACTCTCGACCCCTTCTTCGCTAATTCTCTATCCACCACGTGCTGCAGAACGTAGATATTGTCGATAGTACTCCTACCTGCCCTAAAGCCCGCCTGCGTCTCTGGCAATATTCCTTTCCCCTCGACATCCTTCCGCAGCCTCTCCGCTACTACCATCGCGTATACTTTATACGCCGTATTCATTAGCGTAATCCCCCTATAATTTTCCTGCCTATCCCTATCTCCTTTCTTATACAGAGGCACTATTAATCCTTCTCTCCACCCTCGTGGGAATCCCTCCCCCCTCCATACTTTCTTCACTACCTCCTTCAGCCTCTCCCTAATCTGTTGTGTACTAAACAGCCATGCTTCGTTCTCTAGCCCATCCAGCCCTGCTGATTTTGACCTTTTTAACTTCCTTCTCTGTTTCTCTATGATAAAAAATTGTATAAAAGCGTTTTAGTATTGAACAGATTCAGAATCGTCTTGTAAAATTAATTATTGTACCATTTTCAATACGCAAACTACAATTAAATGTTTTAAATCAGGAATCAATTCACTGTCCTTTTCCGATTTTTCCTGGCCTACAAAAATTTCTGGTCATTTTCCAGTTTTCCCGATTATTCGATTATGACCATTTTTTAAAGCATTTTTCACTAAAAATAAAAGTTAAATTTTACTTACGAAATTTCGTATTTAGTTGTTTTCAAGGTTTCTTATTTTTAATTTGATATCAGAATTACAAAATTCAACATGGCGGCTTAATACCGATTAATTTTGAACCAAAAAGTTGCATTTTGAACCAAAGATTGAAATTTCCACCAAAATGATGAATTTGCCAATAAAAAATACAAATTTTGAAAACAGGAGTTGAATTTTCACACACAGTTTTCTGGAACAATGATAAATTGTTCTTCAATGGGGATATTTCCTATGCTCATATATATGTTATACCTCAGGGGAGAAAGAAGGGATCACCCTGAAAATAAAAATGTTCTATGTTCAAAAATTCAAAGTGAATTAATTTGTTTATGAGAATTGTTTACACCAATATAGATTTTTTTAAACGTTAATGACTTTTATCAAGCTATGGTACTTGAAATGAAATTAAATGATCCCATAGAAAATAAAAAGTGTCTATGTTCAGAAATGCATTATTTATGACATAGGAAATTATTTTCGTTCAGTTCTAGCTCGTGAATTATTGTTACTTTTACTTCATTCAGCGACGAAATCAACAGAAATAATGCATTTGAACACCGAAAATGCTGCAAATATCAGTTTCATTAATTAAATTGTTTAAAACAAAGAAATTCATTTTTAATGTATATTTCACTTTGGGTAGAGTATATATGTACTAATTCTATGTACTCATAAGAAAATATCAGCAAACAATGCAAAGTATCTCGTATAAGTATAAAAAGTTCGGGTTTTTTGCAATTTTTTAACGTGAAGAACAAATTAGTGAAATTATCAAACAAAGTTCACCTGGATAGACTTCTTCGAAATTTAATCAGCTTTAATATTAAATTTTGACATCGAAATGTGCCCTTAATTACAAGTGGGTTTCACTTCTGTCAAAAATAAAGTAACACCAGCATTTTACTTACACTGTATCGCGCTTGTTTAAAGTATAAGTCAAGAAACATCACAGAGTTCAAAATGCAAAAATTATACTCGTACTTGGAAATATAGGAATAAAAGGCAAATCAATATTAGATCAAAAGCGCGGACTCCTATCGATCGCTAGTCGCAGCAAGACTAACTAGAACCAGGTAGTACTTTTGCGCGTTTGCTAAATAAATTTCAGTGAAACCTCAATAACCATAAGTACCCCATATACATTTAGGGACTAAATAAATTCAACATGGACATCAAAAATAAAATTAGATTCATCCTCCTCGGGATGATTGAGAAGGTCTCTCTAGAATAGGACTTTCTAAGTCGATGTAGTTTCGACGCGGCTCTGGTTACTACCAATGAGACGCGTGGGGGAGGTTCGACTATGATCAGGGGACAGATTTTGGGACCGCTACCTTTGTCGTAGGATTTACATTCAAGTGCAGAGTTTTAATGCTTGCCTTTAACTGTTTAAGTTTGAATTGTACTCCTTACTCTTAGTACACGATTTCCACCCAGCACTGATTAGCAGGCTCATCGGTAACTCATTACAACAATCTTGCTGTACTAACAATATGGTATATTATGTAGTACGGGACTGAGCTATAGAAGTTCCTTTCGTATAGCGGGTATCGACAATGAAATCTTCTCGTTTCCAGGATCTTTTTAGAGTTCTACGCCAGGTAGAGGAGTCTATAGAACCATTAGGCTTGTCTGGAGCAAATCAGGCTCTCGGAATCTCTGTAATGAATGATCTGAACAGGTTATAGATGTAGGTTGGCGGCAGTGCAAGATCGCGGGCGATAGCCCCACTATTTGAATCCTCCCTTCGCCCATCTTGAAGGAGTGGTCAGAGTTAAATGTCCCAAAGTTCTCCAATTCTCAATGTCTTTCATCGTGCGATCTCTGAAGTACTGGACATGTATTCAGTTTATGTTGACGATTGAATGATCTGCGTTTTCAAATCTGCAACGTCAAAATACACAAACTTGAATAAATGAAACTGCAACTCCTCTAGCACATTTTTCTCAGTGTAAGTATTTAAAATTAAAAATTCATTCATTTCTATTTGTTCTTACAGAATTAGGTTCGCAGATCGACCATTCACCTGGATTTCATCCACACGTGACGTATGGAACTAGTAAGTAACTTTTTATTAAGGTAATTCGTTACAGGAACGTTACGTAGCAAAAAAAACCTTCTGCAGTTATCTCACTCAAAGAAAACACTTTAAGTTCTCTAATAGTTACTATAAATTTTTCCACCAACCCCTTTACTTTTCAAATTTACAAAAAAATGGACATACCTGAAATAAAATGTACATAACCTCTATTATGCGACGCGAACAACAATACCTTTGAAAATACTAAACACAAAAGCATAATGGTCTCTACTTCAAGTCTTTAACTAAAAGTGTAGCTATTCCATTTTTGTTTGTAAATTAATTTTTGGTGATTAAAAATTTAACTGTTTCGTTGTAAGTATATTTGCTTTGTAGAGGTTCAGCGTTGTGTACATTGCTTGACAAAGCGAGAATTAGAACATTATTTTTAAACCGCGACTTGGAAAGCGTTTTCGAAAAATCTTTGGTCACCATTTGTTCGGTTGGAAGATAGTTGACACTTGTTTCCCCCTTATTTGGAAGATCCCGACAAAAGTTGTAGTGCAAGTCAATATGCTTGCTGCGTTTGTGATTAGTGCCAACCTTGCTGAGATGAATCGCACTCTGGTTATCACAGTGTACAACTATAGCCTGCTAAGCGACTCTGTAAAAGACAAATCAAAGATTAGTTTCCGGGATGCAAGACCTCTTTACAAGCGTCAGAAAAGGCCTAGTCTTCGGTTTCCTTTGTCGAAAGTGTCACAGATTTTTGCTTCTTAGAATCCCAAGATATTGGTATTCCTGGAAATATGGCAAATGTATCAGGACAAGACTTTCTATCTCTCTAGTTTTTCTCTATTGAATGTGGTATTCAATAATACCGTGAAAATACTGCAGGAAACCTTTTACTTCATTCCAATGCGTCAAGCCAGGATTGGCTGACAACCCACTAAAAGTTATTGAGCTTTAAATGAAACATCTCGACGTATCGTTTTTGCCAAAAAATAAGTGCTCCTTCCAGTTCTCGATACGGTGAGTTTTGAATTTGGTGGCGCTTTTCTTCATTCTTCAGACCACTGTCCTTGGTTGATTGTAGAGATGGGTCCATGGGCGTAGATACTATTTCGAAATCCTTAATGGCGAACCTCTTTAATATTTTCTTGCAATGCATTTTCGTTATCCCAAAAACATATTGCATTTATTTCAATCTATCATGACGTTTATTCTGAGAATATCGCTGAGCTGCCCCAAATCCTTCATTAAAAATTTTTTCTCAAGTACCCCAGCTAAAAATTTCTGTACAGGAACCTGCACACAAACCTGCACACAAACCTGCACATGAACCTGCACACGAACCTGGACAGGTAACCTTGATGGTTTCTGTGAAGGAATTTGGTGAAGAAAACTGTACATGAACCTGTGCTGGTTCTTCCACAGAGTGAAATGAGACGCGGGTTCGTGTTCAGGAACATGTTAGGATCCTATACACGAACCTAAGTGGGAACTAATCCGTGAGGTTTCCTTAGTGGCTTGGCTCTCCCGATAGTGAGTACGCTCTTTAAGAGAATAAAGAGAGGCAATTTTATAGCTGTAAGCGAGATAAGTTTTCGCGATGTCTTTCTGTAAAGGACACTATACGTGCTTCTGTACAGGAACATGCGCTTCAATTTACTTCGCAAAGGAACCTGTACAGGGACGCATACAGGATCATTAAAAGTTTCCTTTGTCGGTGCAAATTCGTTAGTAGGGTCATGCACAATTTCCTTCACCGAATTCCTATACAGGAAATGTCAAGATTACCTGTACAAGTTCGTGTACTGGAACATCTGCAGGATTCTCCGTGGTTCCTGTACAGGAATTTTCAACTAGGATCATTTTGTTTTCGATGATTTTTGATAATTTGTCTCCACCGTTGAGCAAATCCGCCACGTAGACAACGATGATAACGGTACTGCTTTCGTCATTCAGCTCGTTCATGCAAGGATCCACCCCCGGTCGTTCGATTCCTATAGTTTGGAGAAAGGGGTCGAGTTTGTGGTACCAGTTTCTCCCGGCTTGTTTAGGCCCATAAAGGGGTTTCTTCAAACAACAAACTTTGTCTTCTAGTCCGGGAATGTTGAATATCACGGGATGTTGCATATAGAGGTCGTCTCGAAGGTCTTCTTGCACATAGGCAGTTTCGAAATCTGTTTAATGGACAAACATTTTTTGTTTTAACACCGCCAGCTTGAAAGGTGTGTATGGTTTCGTACCTTGCGAATGGTGAGCCAATTTTCTGATAATCGTTTCCCCATTTCTTGCCACAGCCGCAAACAACTATTTGAAGCTTCAAGTGGTCCACAGTTTCACCGTTTATTTCCAAAAGCCCATTAGCATGCAAGTACTTTGCAATCCTTAGGTTTATCGACTAATTTCCTAGTGTCATTAGTCATAAGGAATAAGTTCTTTGTGACCTGACTAACATGAAAATCGTCAGCGACCTCGATGTCGAAAGTGCGGCTTCCGTAAGCCTGAAATTGAAGCATTTTGAAAATCATGTCTGTGGACCAGATGATTTTGTAGATATTCCCTATACTACAATAAATGCCTACATGACGGAAACCGGCCGGATAAGAAAGGATTAGGTCAAAGGTACAATAGGTTACATTAGATAAACTCAGTGCAATGGGACTTAGGTCACCCTGCCCTTTCGCTATAATAATAATAATAATCATACATAAAAATTGAAAACTTTCATTCATAAATCAGAAGTTTGAAAAATGAAAAAATTTAAATCGTAACGTTCACTGTTCAACTTTAGCACTATGAAATTTTAACGATTTAAGGCTTTATTTTTCTTTAATTAGAAAATATATTTAGAATTGGATTGTAAAATCAATTATTGCACAATTTTTGATACTCAAACTACAGTTTGATTTTTGAAACCAGGAATCAATTTACATTTAAAGTTTATTAACTTAAAATGTTTTTAATCAGAACGTTGAAATTTTTATCATTAAAAAAGTTAACAGTCGAACATAAAATTTAAAAAAATTTGAAAAGCTAAATTCACTCTCATTGCTTGATTTTTCCTGGTGTCAAAAAACTTGCGTCAAATGATTCTAACAGATGAAAAAGAGACTTCCAAGTTATCTCAACGACATTGTGAAATTCGATGAAAATTAGAAAAAGTTATGTTTTTCCAAATTTTCTAGAAGAAAAAATTAAAACATAGAAAAAACTATTTTTTGACAGATTAGGAAATTCTAATTGAATTTATTACAAGATATGAAATATATTGTGAAATTATCCGAATTAAATTTTTCAATTCAGAAAAAAAATTAAAACATTTAGAGTATTTTTAATACCTGAAACAAATTTTCTTGAAGAGTTTTTGAAATTTTTATCAAATGATCGGGTAGTTGCAAATATTCTTCCAATTCATCTTCATTGCATTTTTTAATGCGATGCAAATTAAAAAAATGTATACTTTTTAACATTTTGAAATTTAAAAAAAAAAACAACATTTTTCTAATAAATTGAAAAATTTCAAGCAAAATTTCACCAGTCATCGAATATATTTTGGAACTATTCCACTGTCTAATCAAGAAATTAATTTTCGATCAAATCAAAATTCGAAAAGGTAGATCATTTTCAAAATAAGGGAATTTGTTTTTAAGAGATCCGCAAGTTTCAATTACTATTTATTAGTAAATCTCAACATGATTTACAAATAACCTTAACGACATTTTTAACTGAACACTTTAAAATGTTCTAGATAATTAATAATCAAGTAGATTTTTTATATTGAAGCCGGCATATTGTTTTTTTTTTCAAAAATAAACTGCATCACCGATCAGAGGATCTATTCTGGAATGACCCATACTGTCCCTACTAAACTTGCCAATTGAATATGATAATATGGAGCTTTTATTACGCGACGACACAATATAAAAACCACGTTGAAGATTTTTTAATTCTTTTGAGAATGCTTCTTTAAATTATATATTTAATAATTTATGGTGAACAATGTGAAGAAGAAATTGAATTTTGAATTGCTTTTGATCTCAACACATATTATAGAAACCTTAATTCATGTTCTAAATTCTTTGTAGTAATTTTTCCTGTGTCCACTAAGAAAAATGTTTGTTCGGATCAAACCATTAACTTTGAAATTTATTGAAAAGACAGATTAATGAGAAATCCCTATATTTTTTCTTACAGATGAAATGCCGCCACCAGCCGGGACATTCCTCCGTATAAAACAAGGTAATTCAAAAACTAAAATGCAACCTGAAACAAATATTAGAGTTTTGCGAAAACCTCTAGTTTTCCAACATTTAATAGGCTACGTTGGAAACCCTTATATAAACACAGTCCAATGTCTGTCCGTCTGTCGTTTACCACTCCTATTGAATTGTTAATGATAGGAACCATGTAACCATCTGATTTCCAAAATCAGAACTAGAAAGAGTAGGTATGATTCTAAAAATTCATTTTAATTTTTTCTTAAATGTGTTTCCACGATTGTTTTGTGGAGTTTTAAAAAGTGATTGAACAGTTAAAATCGGTCTTCATCTAAACCAAAGCGGTTCAGATAGAATTTCCATCTTATACAGTTAAAAAAGGACACTTCTATCAAAAATTTTTTTCTGAAAAAGAAACAATTGTTTACGATGTCATGTAAGTTCCAATGCATTATGAGCTTAAGTGATCTAATTTAATGTGTACAGCAAAACATTTGATCGAGATTATACACAGAATATAAATATCCATCCTATTTCCGTTTTATTCGAAAGACCCATTTGCATGTAAGAAATTTTCGATCCTCAGGTTTATCGACTAATTTCCAAGTATGGGATGAGTACTTTGCGTTCATCGCTTCGAGCTAGGGTTCCTCATTTGAACTATGCATGGCCTCGCGGAGAGTAAGTGGTTCGCTTCCCGAATCTTCTGCTGCCAGACCGGCAATTCCTGGATAAAATTTCGGAGGCATCCCTTGACTGCCCGTTTGCATAATCCTGGGGCGACTTGGTCCTCTTGTGAATCGTGACCTCGTCTCTTGACATGAGACTCGTGGTATGTCATCTGTGTTGGAAATTTCATTATGTCTTTGAGGCGGCGCCCCGTCCGTGCTCGTTGGCGTTTCGTCGAACTTTATATGGTCAACGGCTGATGTTACCGCAGCGTTTGTCGGTGCCGGTAGTAAAGAGTTACCGTGTACTTTTTGTGCGATGTTTTACCTCCAAACCCAGTACCCATCGCCAGGGATCTGATCTAAGATCTGGAAGGATCCGAGCCGGGCTAGAGCCAGTTTGGCACTTTCATCCGGCTCCTCTCGCATCAGCACAGCCCTCATACCGTGAGCACTGGTGTCAGTTTGCAGTATGAAACGATGCTCGGTGTCGGGCTGGCTGAGCGTGACTGGACTCTGAAAAGCGATTTTCGCGGCCTCGAAGTGCTTGGGGGCCTCCAGAACGCATCTCTTTACGGATGCGCGGGGAAACGGTATTACGTATCGCTTCAATATGCCCGATCTGGACCGAGTTTCCCTCAGAGCTTATTATGTAACCGAGGTATGGAAGGGTAGTTTGGCCGAAAATGCCGGGGTAGCGGTAAGTCCGTAAATGGAAAGCCTCTCAAAAGCGAGAGATGAATTGAGAAGGGGCTCCTTCGAGTCTCGAGAATATATGACTATATCGTCCAGGTAGGCGATCGCGTAAACACCCCATTGCTCCCCCAGGACTTGTCACATGAGCTTTGGAAAAGTGCCGGTGGCGTTTCTGAAGCCAAATGGAATTACTCGAAACTGGAACTGGCCTTCACCTGGCGTGGAGAAGGCCGTATATTGACGGGAACCTGGCGACATGGGTACTTGCCAATACCCACTTCTCAGTTTCTTGGCCGAGTATCGGCGCGGTGCTTCTCGAAAAGGGTGGCCGTCTTTCTACCGAATTGTGTGTTGTACGTTGGCCAAAGTTTGCTCGAGGCGTCCGCCACCGTGGAATAAGGAATGATGTAGACGTAGAAGGCTGACGAATTCGTCCTGGAACTCTAGTGGACATTCATTCTGTACCGTTATTTCTTCCCTGGGAGAGGCAAGCTCTTGTGCGTGGGGGAAGGGGCTGAGATACACCCGTCTTCGACCCGTCGTATCGAGGAAGATACAGTCAGCTACGTGGTCGTGAATGACCTTGTGCTGTTTCAGCCATGGTCGACCGAGAATCAGTTCAGCACGGAGCTCTGCACTAATTTGAAAGGTGCAAGGGTAACCGACTTCCTGGAGGGTCGGGCGCAAGGTTATTGAGCCGTTCAATTTTATTGTCGCCCCTACGGCGGCTAAGGTATCAATCTCAGCAATTACCTCTCGGTTGTCCAGCAAGATTCGGACTCGGGGAAGGCTGCTGAGATCATCTAAAACAGCGCTTAAGATTGAGGTGCAGTGGGCGCAGCCGGGGCGGCAGCAGAGTCGGCTTCGGCCGCCCGGTCTCGCCAGTTTCCCGGGACTGAGGTATTTTGCCGTTCCTTTATAACAAGACAATCCTTATGGAATTGCTGTCCCGGGCAGTAATGACACTGCGGCGGGGGTCGCGCATACGGTATTAAGGATGTTGAGTTGTGTGTGTTGGGTGGCTGTGCCATGGTTGTCGGATTGCCCTAAGCACCGTCTCGCGCAGTTTTCCGAGGGTTTCCCTCGGCCTTGTCTGCTTCGGCCTGAACGGCCCGTTCTACCAACTCCTACAACGAGGTGATGGTTGATGTTCTCAAGACTTTTTTTAATGGCGGTTTAAGTGCTTCGAGCAAGAGAGTCACTATCTGAGTATCCCTTATTTGAGGGAGAAAACGGAGGACAAGGAAGTATTTCTTCTGAAGAAACACTCCGGTGGCTGCCTTATCCCTCTGCTTCGTCTTCTACAGTTTGAGGTGTAATTTTTTTAGTGATGTTACACCACCGAAGTGTTGTATCATTAAGTTGCGGAATTTTGCCCATGTTAACGACGAATTCCAGTGTACCTTGTACCACTTCGAGGCTTTGTCTGTCAAGGATTTCAACACCATTCTTGACCATAGATTTGGCTCAATCGACGCCTTCGCGAAATAATATTCGCACTGTTTCGAGAACTCTTCTGGATCCTTATGATCCATTCCTGAGAATGTTGGCAGTAGCACATCTGGTGTGAGACGAGACGGACGAAAAGAAAATAGAAAAAAGATGATAGGTTGTCACGTAGCGTCCTCGGAATTGAAAAAATGTTAGTTTCATGCAACAAGATAACAGGGAGTTAATTTCCCTTTAATCGACAATATTCATTCGTGGGTTCTCTCCCCTTTTGGTCCCAGAGACCAGTTGACGAACCTCGTATCTCTTGAAAAAGGTTTAATCCTGTAAATGGAGGGCTAACCTTCCGTAATTTTTAAACTTTTATTACTTTTCCTTTGTTGCGTCACAAGCCCGCGGAGAGATAAAAGATAAAATAGTGAGACAATAGTATGCTAATAAGGTAAGGAAATAAGGAACATAAAGAAATATTTGGAAGGAGAAAAGAGACTTACTGCGAGAAACGATCTGACGTGTAACGAAGGTGCACCGACCATGATCCGGAATCAAACAAAAAAATAAACGGCAGAGAAGAATCCCAAAGAACTGCGATTTAGATGCTGAGGTAACACGCCGGCCACATTAGAACGCTGAAGGTGATGAGAGAATTTAAAAGACAAACAAAACTTTTTGTTTTATAAAAGACCTGTCATCTTATTTGCTTACGGAAACTCAGAGAGTAGAGCGGATGTTGCTAACGCAGTTGGCTTTCGAAATTAGACTTACTTGCTGCCTCACATACTGTAGCCAGGTAGCTTGGCGCGAGAACCCTCGGCGTCAGTTGGAGCGGCGGCTGGCGCGCTGATTGGCCGAGCGGTAGCAATGAGATCGCAGCTGAGCGGTGGGGACTGCCTACCGGCCCACGACCTCGAACCTCGAGCACCCGCGCCATGTTTATGATAAAAATAATGTATTTCTGAAAAAGTTGCATAGTTCTCGATAAATGTGGAGATTAAAATACCGTTTATTATCGTTTTTGAAATATTTCCAAGGGGGAGTTTGTTATTGTTTAATTTTAGTTTCAACGTTTGTCCATGCTTGCATCAATTATAAATTAATTTCAAATGTTACCCATATTCCACATACCCTTTTCGATTTTCAATATTCGGAGTATTTTATTTAATTAAACATTTAATGAAATTAGCTTAAATTTCCGAAAATATTTTCCAACTTTCCGGTTGAGATCCACGGCTATTGGCAATGAGCCTGAGGGAGAAATAAAGCTGAAACAAAAGAGATAGAGAGTGCTGAAAGGAACGACAAAGCGCGCGCGTTGGTTAGAAAAAGACAAACATGCAATGGCGTACGTGTCAAACTCGCCGTGAATGTGCCGGCTAGGGAAGCGTAACACGGCGATTTCTAGTTCTTGTACTCCAAGTTTCAGTGTACTCGTGGTTCCCCACTTATACCTGCTGGTGAAAACAACCGCATGTGTCTTATTTGGATTAACCGATAGTTCAGTTTTCTTGCACCACGAATTCACTAACATCAGTGCTTGCTGCATTACTCCGAATAGCGCATCCAGATGTTGGCCGCGCACGATAACCAGTATATCGTCCGCATATCCTATGAGGTGGTGACGCCGACTCGAGAGTAGATGAAGCAGTTCATCCACTACTAAGCACCACAGCAAGGGCGATAAAACTCCTCCCTGCGGACATCCCGAGTCAACGGTTCCACATAAAGTGGTATCACCCTTAGTCGTAGTTAGATTCCTGTTGGCCAACATGTGACACGTCCATTCCACGACTGCAATAGGCACACCATGTGTGATCATGGCCGCCCTGATTACCTCTCCAGACGTCTTATTGAAGGCTTCTTCGATATCCATAAGGGTTCTAATCGCGAGGCCTTTCTCCTTCAGTTATCTTTTTAGTTAAAAATAAATCTTTTCATTTGGAAACTTATATTTTTCAGTTAAAAATTAAACTGTTTCTTTAAAAAGTCATCATTCCAGTTGCAAATTCATTTCTTTTATACAAAATGTAACCATTTTATTGAAAATTCGTGTCCTTTTGTATGGAAAATTATATTTGTTCAAATTAAAAATGCCGTTATTTCATTTTCGCTTATTAATCTTTCTTCACTGAAAATTTAACTGTTTCGTTGTAAGTACATGTAATCTGTAAAGGTTTAGCCTTTTCAGTAGAAAATTAATCTTCTTTGTTTAATATTCATGTTTATGGTTCAAGCTTGACAAACCGAGAAGCACATTATTTTTAAACCATGACCTGGAAAGCGTCCTCGAAAAAATGTTGGCCCCCATCTGTTCGGTTGGAAGGTAGTTAACATTAATTTCCCCCTTCTCTACAAGGTCCCGACAAAAGTTTTAGTGCATGTCAGCATGTTTGCTGCGTTTGTGATGAATTTCTGAAGATACAAAGCCTCTTTACAAGCCTCTTACAAGGCCATGTATTCGGTATCATTCTTAAAGTTGTCATCGATTTTTGCTTTTTAGAATCCCATGCTATTGGTCTTCCTGGCACATGTGTCAGAGAAAGACTTTCTATCTTTCTATGTTTTCTGTATCAAATACCGTATTCAATAAGACCGTGCAAATAATGCAGAACACTTTTTACTTGATCCCAATGCTTTGGGCCAGGATTGTCTGACAATCGACTAAAAGTGATGAGACTGCAAAAGAAACATCTCGATGTGTCGTTTTTGCCAACAAAATAAATGCCCCTATCAGTTCTCTATACTATGTGTTTTGCATTTGGTGGTGCTATTCTTGATTCTTCAGACCAGTGTCCTTGGTTCATTGTAAAGATGGATCCATGGGCGTAGATACTATTTTGGAATCCTTAATAAAGAATCTCTTGATATTTTCTTGATGCATCTTCGTTGCCCCAAAAACATTTTGCATGTATTTCAATCTGGCATGACGTTTATTCTGAGAATATCGCTGAGCTGCCCCAAATCCTTCATTAAAAATTATTCCCCAACACATATTCCTGTACACGAACCTGCACACGAACCTGTTAGGATCCTATTCATGAACCTGAGTGTAAACTAATCCGTGAGGGTTCGCTTGTGTCTTGGCTCTCCCGTTAATGTGCTCGATCTTCAAGGGAATAAAGAAAGGCAATTTTATAGCTGTAAGTGACATGAATTTTCGCAATGGCTTTCCGTAAAGGACCCTATACGTGTTTCTATACGGCACGTGTACAGGATCATTCAAAGTTTCCTTTGTCTGTGCAGATTCCTTTGCAGAGTCATGTATAGTTTCCTTCACCAAATTCCTGCACAGAAAACGTCTAGATTAACTGTACAAGTTCGTTTACAGAAATATGTGCAGGATCTTTCGAGGTCCCTGTACAGGAATTTTGAACTAGGATCATTTGGATTCCGATTATTTTTGATGATTTGTCTCCACCTATCAGCGAATCAGCCACGTAGGCGACGATAACGGTACTGCTTTCGTCATTTAGCTTGTGCATGCAAGGACCCACCCCGATCGTACCATTACTATAGTTTGGAGAAAAGAGTCGAGTTTTTGGTATTAGTCTTTACCGGCTCATTTAAGCCCATAAAGGGGTTTCTTCAAACAACAAACGTTGTCTTCTAGTCCGGGAATGTTGAATATCTCGGGATGGTGCATATAGAGGTCGCGGAGGTCTCCTCGAAGATAGGCAGTTTCGAAATCCATTTAATGGACAAACATTTGTCTTTTAAGACAGCCAGCTTGAAAGGTGAGTATAGTTTCGTATCTTGCGACTGGTGAGTACATTTTCTGATAATCGTTTCCTCATTTCTGCTCACGGCCGCGTGTAACTATTTGAACCTTAAAGTGGTCTACAGTTCCATCCTGTTTCCGTTTAATTCGAAGAACCCATTAGCATGAAAGAACTTTTCGATTTTTAAGATCATCGACCAATTTCCAGGTGTCATTAATCATAAGGGATGAGCACTTTGTGCTCATCGCTTCGAGCCACGGGTCCTTGTTTTGACTATTCATGACCTCGCAGAGAGTAAGTGGTTCGCTTCCTGAATCTTCCGCGGCCAGACCCGCAATTTCTGGATACAATTTCCGAGGCCTGCCTTGACTGCTCGTTCGAATAATCCTGAAGCGACTTGTTTCTCTTGTAAATCGCGACCTCGCCTTATGATATGAGGCTCGTGGCATGTCATCTGTGTCAATTAATCTTTAATAAATTATTCAAGGTAATGAATTTGTTACGTAATGAAATAATAATTAATTTTTCAAACAATTCGTAAATTTTTGAGAGACAGATCAGTTTTCCTATGAATGACTAATTGTCCATTTAAACTTTTTTTAAACTTTTCAACATTTTGAAGATTTTCAAAAAATATAAAAAATCTATTTATCTGATAGATTGAAAAATTCCTATCGAGATTTTTACTAGACATTAAATATCTTTTGAAACTATTCCGCTGTCTAATCGAAAAATTTATTTTCCATTAGACGAAAATTGAACAAGTTTTCAAAATGAGGCCTGAACACCGATCAGAGGATCTATTTTGGAAATACCCACACTGCCCCTACTAAACTTGCAAATTGAATGTGATAAGTTGAAGTTTTTATTACATGATGACGCAATATAAAAAACAGCTTGAAAATTTTTTATTCTTTCGAGAATGCTTCTTTGAATTGAATTTTTAATGATTCATGGGCTACAATGTAAAGAAAAAATTAAATTTTGAGTAACTTTCACTCTGAAGACTTATTATAGAAAACTTAATTCATATTCTATTGAAATACTCTCTACCCTTTTATCTAAAAATGTTGTCCTATTTGATTACCAATTTTTAAAACTGAAACTTTTGACACGCACCAAACTAAAAATTTTATGTAAAATAATCTTTGTTCCAAATTCTTTGTACAAATTTTTCCTCCCGACACTAAGAAAAATATTTGCTTGAATCGAACCATTAACGTCGGGGATAATTGAAAAAATTCTTTAATGAAAAATCCCTATATTTCTTCTTGCAGAATCAATGTATCCAACACCACCAGAGCTATATCATGTACTAGGTAATTTAAAAACTAAAATACAATCTTAAGCAAATATTAGAGAGTTTTGCCAGGAATTCTAGGCTTTTAGGTTTTCGTAGAATACGCAGGAATTTCTTATACAAAACACAGTCGAATACCCATGCGTCCCTACCAGAAATCTGGAAGATTTCTAGATAAGATTCTCTAGGAGCACATCATCTAGAATTCTTTGTAGGAATTTTCCTGCGTACGCTAAGAAAAATGTTTGAATCAAACCATTAACTTTGGGGTTCATTGAAGAAATTTGTTAATGAAAAATCCCTATATTTCTTTTTACAGAATCAAGACATTTCAACACGCCCAACCCTAGAGAGGCAAGAAGATTGTTTTTGCAAGGTAAACAAAAAAGAATCTGAAAAAAAATATTAGAGAACTGTTCCAAAACCTCTAGTTTTTTAGGGTTTTGCAGACTATACTGGAAACCCAGTATATAAACACGGCTGGATGTCCGTCCGTCGTTTACCAGTCCTATTGGAAACTTGTGATCGACCATTTCGCCATCTGGTGCCAAAATCAGAACCAGAGAAAGTAAGTATAATTTTTAAGATTCACTTTAATCTTTGCATAAGAGTCTTTTACGACTTTTCCATAGATTTTAAAACAATAATTAAATAGTGAAAATAAGTCTTTACTGAAAACAAAGCGTTTCAGATAGAATTTCCATCTTACACAGTGAAAAAATATATTTCTGTAAAAAAATTTTTTTTATACACACAAAAAATCTGCCCACATCTTGCTCCGCATTTGTACACAGAGCTTTAAAAATTAAAGGTCAAAGCATAGACAACTGTCATTTGGTGATTTTGAATTCTCATACAGAGAGACAGACACATGCTTAAAAAGCTGGGTTTCGGGTTTGAAGCGTCTCAAAACGTGGACATTTGAAAAAATCGGGGGGGGGAGGCAAATTTTACACGAATCTAAACCATTCTCTGATGATAGTCTGAAAAAAATACAATTCTATTACTATGTTATGTCAATTTCAGTGCAGTATAAGCTTAAATGAAGGTATATTAATGTGTGTAGCGAAAAATTGGAAATAAGTTCATGTAGGCTTATAATGTGTTGAAATAAACAATAAATATTAAAATACTTCTCTTTTTTTATTAAAAAATTTAAAAAAAAAAATGAGTTTTTTCACTATATAAGATGTAAATTCTATCTGAAATACTTTGTCTTCGATAAAGAGTTACTTTTGGTATACAATAAATACTTTAAGCTCCACAAGAAATCGTAAAAACACTTTTGTGCAAATTGAAATGCATCTTTGAAATTCTAAATACTCTTTCTAGTTCTGATTTTTGGCAGCAGATGGGATATCGTAGTTAAACTATTCCCAATAGATCCTACAATATTTGTGCTGGAGACTTACAAGTGTCATAGATGTTGACCTAATGTGGGTTATTCTAAGAAGAATATTTTCATCCGCTTGACTATTATTATGTTTTTTTATCGGTCATTTAAGACAAAGGAAAATGAAGAAACTTGGAAATTTGTTTTACAGGCCCTTATGTTGGAAGCTTTTCTTTCACAGTCCGATGTTTCTCTGTTATATTCTTCTTCTTTATGTCAGTGATTAACGAATATGAAAATGAGGAAATTTGGCTTTTTGGGCTAAATTTTATTTTCTCAGCGGAAAGGTTCGTAAAGAGGTTTCTTTCCGAGCCTTTCCGAATGTTCCATTTCTTTCCAAACATTTCCGAATGTCCCGCTTGTTCACTCGTTCCTTCTTTCATGTTCCTTGTTTCTTTCCGAATCAAATTTAGAAAAAAATATTCTCGTTATAATAATTAATTTTTACCTTGAAAGAATTTTAAATTCCAGTAGTCCAATTGATTGCTGTTGAATCCAGCAAAGATGATTCCTAAAAACCTAGAAATAGGGAAATTTCGTAACTCAGAAAGACTGTTTCATTTTTGTATATTGCGTACGTTACTGCTGCACATTGTCACTTCTAAATATTCCAAATTTTGAATATTCCATTCACCCAAGTCTCATTTGTAATTACTATGATATGTCCTTCTTTATAAAATTTATTTTTTGTATTGTAAAAATAAATAAACTATGAAATATAAATTGCTGTGAGCTGCGTGCGTGTAAAAGCCATAAGAAGCGTCACTTTGATCGATTTCCCTATTTACAATAAAAAACAAGGTTTACTCAACAAATAACTGTGCACAATGAAGGTTGACTGAAAACATTTGTGAACACTATGAAAAATTAGGAATATCCGAAATTAGTTGTGATGTTAATCCAAAATTTTCAGATTAGCATCTCGTTCTACCTGCTTGCGCCAGCGCCATTTTAATCTTGACTTGTCGCCTACTCACCTACTCCCTCCCAGTTGTGCAATCGATGAATACGATCGATAGTAAGTATTCGATTGCACTAACACTCGCCTGAACCAAAACAATTGAATGTTCTTATAAGTTTGAAAAAATGTCGTTAGTGAGCATCAATCTCAGCCAATGATGATGATTCTTGTAGATTTCACCAAAAATATAGTCATACTCAATTGCTTTGTTTCAAATGGTCTTCGGTTCAATCGAGTTCGGTACAATCAAATACCTGCCATAAACGATATGAATGAAAATGAAATCAAATAAATAAAATGGTGACGCAGGAGACACAAATAGCGATTTTCCCAAGATTTTTATTTAAAATCACGGAATTTTTCGGATATTTCTAATTGCCAATATTGTTTTCAATAAAGCATTATTGTGAGCAGTTATTTTGTTGAATTATTATTTTTACATTCTCATCATAATGAGAAAGTATTGGTTTTATGTGAAAAATGACTTTCGCGGATTCCATCAAATGTCGACGTTTTGAGGCCCCCTGAGTCAGAAAAAATGGTTTTTACGTCGGTGTCTGTCTGTCTGTCGTTGTCGTTGTCGTTATCGTTGTCGTTGTCGTTGTCGTTGTCGTTGTCGTTGTCGTTGTCGTTGTCGTTGTCGTTGTCGTTGTCGTTG
>CAKNYM010052346.1:368534-409799 GCA_932195095.1 Andricus curvator | reverse complement strand
ATCGGCCCGATAAGCGGGCACATTCTCATCAAAACTTTGCTTATTTAGTTTATTTTTCATCTCGGGTGTGTTTTTTCACAATATTTCATTGTTTTTATGTTCTCAATACTATTTCTAACGATTGAAACAATAAAATATAATAATAATTCAAACAATTTATTCTGACTGAAAATCTGACTTTTATTTCAGAATGCGTTTTGATCTTTGTTTACTAAAATAATTTCTGTGAAAAAATTCGACTATTACATTTATATTTCAAGAACTATGTTCCAAATAGACGAAATGAATATATATATATATATTTAAAAAAAAAAAAAGAGTAATTGGTTCCTCGTTTAGAGGTGGGCCGGGAATGCGCAGATGGAAACATATGAACTCCTATCTAATACAACGCTGCTGAAGGCTGGTGACCTTCTCAGTATAAAACATCAAGCAATTGCGACTCTCTCGGTTTCCATTCCTTGTCCTCGCCCCCCCCCTCCCCCCGTAACAGAAGTTTTGGTGGGACTGACGTAAGAACTGGACTCTCCACTATACGACGAATCACTACTTAACTTGGGCATGATTTCGACTCGCACAGCAAATTTCGCGCATAAAGGTGGTAGTTGGGTGTACAATCTAAACATGAATAATACAAACAATAAAGTAGCCTCGGAATGGACTGAAACTTTGATTGAGGTTTTGAAATATGGTCAGGAGTAGATAGGGAATCACATGGTAGTCAAGGGGTCGGTTTGATTATGAATGAAAAAGCAAGATATATGTTCCAAAAACGACTTAAATACTTTTTTTCTCCCCTTTTCAGATAGTTGGAAAAAAATCTTTCTGATTGTAGGATTTATTATAAAGATACGGAAATATACGCTGAAGTAAAGGAATTACCTTCTTCGTTTTAAATCAAATACAACTTTAGTCATTTTTATCTGAAGAACATTGAACATATGGTCGTTGCGAAGCGCGACGACCAAATTGCGCGCAGCAAGCGCGCTCAAACTTTTGGGTTTCTATTATACGATGAACAGAAACGAGCGTGAAGCGCGAGGTTCACATGATGATCATACCAAATATCGAGCGCGAAGCGCGAGTGTCGTGATGAGAATGTGTTCCTTAAGGTCGATAGAACCTTAAGTAAATTAGTTCTTATTTTTATGTAAAACTGACATAATTAAACCAAAAGCAGGTCATAACGATGAAGCTTTCTAAGAGAGTATTAGCCTGCGAAGCGCGCAATAGCGAGCACACGAAGTGTGAAAACCTAGGCGACAAATGTGTCCGAGCGCGCAGCGCGAGGTGAATGCATTATCGAGCGCGAAGCGCGAGATAAAGATATAATCGAGCGCGAAGCGCGAGTTGAATACCTAATCGAGCGCGAAGCGCGAGATCCAACAGGTGCGCGCCCTAGGCGCGCTGAAACTTGCGAGCGAAGCGAGCCGCGCGCAAAGCGCTCGATGAGAATGTGCCCGCCAAGCGGGCAGATTTTTTTTATTGTCAGTATGTGGAGCCAAGTGACGCTTCTATAAGGCCAGCTCAGGACAAATTGTATCTAATACAACTCACAGTACATTTTTCTACAATAAAAAATAGCAAGTTTATGAAAAAACGGAGATACAGTAATTACAAAATATAGTTGAGAAAATGGAATATTTTAAATTTGGAAGTAAAGAAGACTTTCTTAGTAGTTATGAAATTTTCCTATTTCTAGGTTTTTAGGGAAAATGTTTGCTGCAGGAGTCAAAAGGAATCAACGTTCAAAAAAATGTTTAAATACAATTTTATTGAGGCCTTGTCGAAACATAAATTTGGTAAATACCCTCTCAGATACAACCATTTATTTCCAATAGAGGAGAAACAGTGGGAGACACTGGTAACAATCCGAAAATCATCGAAATAAGCCATTTGGAACACTGGTGCATTTATTTGAAAAGATATTTTTGGTACAGAATAGACATGATAAATTATTGGAATTTATATTTGACATTTTACATTTATTCGGAACGAAATTCGAAACATTTGGAATGATGTAAACAGCGAGACACAGTAGAAAATTCGGAAAGCATCGGAAAAAGATGTTTGAGACACTGCAACAATTACTCGGGAAAAAATCGGAAAGGTTCGAAGAGAAGTAGACGCAGTGAAACATTCAAAAAAAAGTTCGAAAAGACATTGGAAACCTTCGGAAAAGAGATGATTTCGTGAAGAAATTAGAAGGAAAGTTCACATACAATTCGGAAAGGGTTCCGACACTTTCCGACTCTTTCCGTTTGTTCCGCTAGGGGAGTGTTTCATGGGCGGATCCGGTTTTTTATAAAATCAAATGTAGCATGCCATCAGGGCCAAACCCACATTTGCACGGCTTTACAGGAAAGACAAAAAACGTTCCCAAAAATCAAACTTTTAATTTATTTGAAAAAAACGAGAAAGACCTTTTAAAATAAACCAGTGCTGATTTGAATTGAACCCTAAAAGCGTGATTGGTAAATTTTATTAGGTTCAGAGAAAGCTTGAGAGAAATTTTATTTTTCATTCGGGAAGCATGTTTTTCTTTTAATTTCCGACGGGCAAATTCGTAGTTAGACCCTTATGGCATGCTAACGAAAACAAATTTAGAAATGAGATTATAAAAAAATCGTTTCGGCAGGATGTGTATAAGGATGTTTTGAGGCAATAATCTCATTTTCGAAAACTTGTAGGAGAGTAAAGTTCACAGATGACACATTTGTTCATATTAACATTTATTGAAATATAAAATTCAAAACCCAATTTCTTGGACAATAATTAGTAGACTCACAATTTAGAATAATTTAGTAGTTCTAAGTTAATACATTGTTTAATCCTTGAAATAATTAGTACCTATTTTTTTTACATGATCAGGTCAGGGATCAGGTCAGGGATCAGGTCAGGAATCAGATGAACAACCACTGACAACCTCATTTGATGAGTATGATAAACTCGAGCGCAAAGATAAAATAATTGGAGCATGGTTTAGAGGGAAGTGGTACTACACAAATGATTCTGGTCAATTCGGTAATTAAAAAACTAAAACACAATCTAAAAAATATATATATTAATTGATTAGTAACCGAAATCATTAATTTACTAGTCAATATTTCTACTCATTTACATTAATAAGATCAAATGCAAGATGTAAAAATGACAGGTTACGTCTCGGAGAAACCAAATGAAAAGGTGCTGCAGAGTTGAGGGCATTGATGTCCACAATACAATTTATATGGGATGTTGAAGCTTCGAGAGTTGACCACGCGAGTTAGCACCTTTTCATTTGGTCTCTCCGTTAATTCTGATTTTTTTAAATATTCTATTAGTGAAATGTTGAAATATTGCTATTTCATGAGTCAACCACTCAATTACTAATTTAATAAAAACTTTCTCTAATTCAGAGGTTGATGATAACGGTGATGGAAAAGAAATCGAACTAAGACGTGGTGATATTTTGATACGCAATTATGAAACACATTCAAGATATGAGAATAAGAAGGTCGGGTTTCGCGAGATACCCCAACATCTGCGGAAACGTCGCACTCTCGCTTAACACCCGTACCTATACAAATATATTGTACACATAATATATTCTCCACAACGTAGACTCATCATATTTTTTCTGCACAAAATATTTTCTATACAGAATATATCCTACACATAATTAAATAGTGATTATTTTATTTTGAAGATATATCCAAAAGAGTGTACACATAAATATTTTGTCCAATATGTTTCCGGCACAAAATATATTCTACACAATGAGCAAATGTTTTGTGTAGGAAAAATATGTATACAGTATTAAATTCGGTGTAGGAAGTATTTTATGTAGAGAATATTTTACGTAGGGAAAATATAATCAGTATACGTTGTATAATATGTATGTACTGTACAAATAAAGAATGAGGACGAAATACGCTTTACACCAAAAAATTATGCTTATTTATACCTCTCCTTTCCCATCTTTAAAGTTACGTATTAATATGTACTTCTCTTAAAATTTTAAGATTCGTTTTGGACCAATATGAAACTTCTGTTATGCAGTTGAAAAAACACAATATATATATGTTTTATACCACTACTGTGGAATAACCTACTTGGTAGTTTTAAATTATATAAGCAGGCTTCAGAGCTACTAGAAGCTCTGAAAAAATGTCGCTTTAGTCACATAAAATTACGAAAGAAGTGGTATGATAAAATTATATATCAATGAGTAATGTCCAAAAAGTTGACTACTTTAGACAATAAGTGATAAAAGTGATAAATTTATCGGTTGCTGCATAATTTGTTTAAACTGTTGATATTTAACTATAATAAATATCATTTCTTGCGGAACTTATTTGTCAGATCAATTTATTGAAATTATTTTTATTATTTCAAAATTTGATTTTCAAAATGGAAGGGTGCAAAAAACTGTAACATTTACATGCATTGTAGAATTCAGAAGGTCTCAAATCATATCCCAATAAGAATAGAATTTAATGAAATCAAACATATTGAGCACTCTTTAATAGAACTCATATAGAACACGAGCAAGAGGAACATGAATATGATTTTTCAATAGTTTCGAAGCTTTACTAAAATCGCAGCGTTTAATTTCAAATTGAAAACCTACTTCCTGATGTTAATTTTACATGAGAATTTCTTGTTCGCAGAGTTTAAACATTTTTTTGAGTTTCAATTTTTCTTACATTTCTAAAGGACAAAAAAGGCTCTCAAAATTTTTGCGGGTTTGAATTAATAATTTACTAATAGATAAATTCTTATGTAATTCATCCCTGTTTCTGGAAAAAATGATTAACTTATGTGTGAGTAGAAGAAGAATTTCTTTCGGTTATTCAAAAACTTTTTCTTCACAAAAATACTCTAGGAAAAAACCGACAAGAACGGGGAATCCAAATTAGAAACACAACGAATTCGCAAAGTTAAGATTTTAGTATTGAATGAAATTATCTTTATAACTTGTGATTTAAAATTGTTGAGCACGTGTGGACCTTTTTAGCATAAATAAAAAGAAAAATTAGACAAAAAAATCAACAAGCCCCAGGATTCTAAATTGGAATCACACCAAATATTCAAACTTTGGAATTTAGCATTGAATAGAGATTTTTCTAGTGTATTTCTATAGTCTATAAGCCTACACATTATGAGAAAAAATTTTCAACCAAATTCATAAAGATAATTTGATGAACTACCAAATCCGAATTTTGAAAATTCGCTGTATTTCCAACTTAGATTCGTGGGTCTTCGCGACTTTTTTCCTTTTGCTTTTTTGTTACCGAAAAGTTTTCAAGAACTTGAAACAATTGTTCTCTTATTTACATAAATGTTGAAAATTACCGAAAACAGAGCTGAATTATATAGAGTCAAATTAATTATACTTTTTTCGAATTTCGATACGCTACTTTTTCGCGTTTGAGCGAATTTGAATTCTAGAATTTTTAATTTCCGACCCACCTTCATGTATATTTCGTAGGGAGAAAAACTAAAATGGAGCTAAGCAAATATTTTAAAATTTTAAATTGTCCACAGATCCCTCTCAAATTTGATGATGAAATGTTAATCTCGGATCGAACTGAGAATTTTGTTTCTGACAAATAAAGGGGCTAATCTAGATGGCCACTAATTAAAAAAGGCTGATCTGGGCTATTTACACCTGGGTTTCCACGTGGGTTAAAAGGTTATTATTTTCTGGAATTGATGACACAATCATCGTATGTTGGACGTGATATATTTTTAAAGAATATTTGGTTATTATTTAAACAATGTTCATTCGTTTAAACAATTGTCTTTTGTAAAACGTGAACAGTTATGATTTTCTGGAAATAATGACACAATTGACGGATCTTGGGAGTAATATTTTCATTCATAAGGATATTTAGCAATTTTTTTAAACAATTTTCCTCGCTGTAAATCATGAAAAGTTATTCTTTTCTGCTACTATTGACACTATGAACTAATGTTAAGGATAAGATTATTTGGCTTAAGATTATGAAGAAAAGTCTAGTTTTTTCGAATCTCTTACAATATGTCACTTATTATTCAGTATTTCCTTATCTCCGAACGTATACCCTATATTTTTCAAGCAATAACTATGACTAACAAACAGGTTTGAAAAGAATCAAATCGAGCCTTTCTTCGAACGTCAATGTAAATATGCGTGAGTGTTATTTTGTGTTATTTTAGTCGTCGTTGTTCCAAAACATTATAAAGATTTGTTTTTCTTGATTTAAGATGTAGTCTCCATCTAAAAAAGCCTTTTCAATTTTTGAGGCTTTTTTTCTACGATACTATGTTATATAATTGTTTTTTAAATTGGAGTCACACTTTAGTATTATTTTTAAATTTGACCATGAAACTTTTGACATACTGTTGACCAGTTTCCTACTTGGTTTTCTAACGAATTAAAAAATTGCATCAAAATAAAAGAGAAACTGAGAAAAAAGTTTAGTAAAGACGTATTTGATGTCACCTTACTTCGAGAAATTAAACTAAAAATAAAAAGACTAACTTCTATCCCTCGAAAGTGTGGAACATAACCTCAAAGCTAAAAAATGAATCACGTATACCTGGCATTATTAAGTTTAATGACACAGAAATTAGTAAAGAAAATGAGATTGTACAGGCTTTCGCGAAATACTTTGATAGTGTTTTTGATTATGATATATTAGTTGTTGATAATAACGTTCGTGGTATGGGATGTGGCGATCTGTTTGGTAGCTATGTACATATTAATTTGGCTCAAGTTAAAGGTGCTATTGAGAAACTATCTAATAAACCTACGGCAGGAATGGATGAAATTCCCAGCTACATTGTCAAAGATTGTTCTCCGGTATTAACTGATCCTCTCACACACATTTTCAATACGGCACTCAAAACAGGAAAATATCCTGAAGTATGGAAACAAACGAAGGTGTGCCCGGTTTTCAAAAAGGGGGATAAATCGGTCATTGAGAATTATAGACCTATTTCCATTGTTTATAATTTCTCTAAAGTTTTCGAAATTTGTATCTCTAAAATCTTAATGTCTTACCTAAAACCAAAGTTGATACCTGAGCAACACGGTTTTCTTCCTCGTAGATTTACGGTAACTAATTTAGCTACATTTTCACAATATACGGCAAATTCAATGTTTGAAGAAGACCAGGTCGTCGCTATCTATCTTGATTTTTCGAAAGCTTTTGATAAGGTAAATCATAAATTACTGTTGGATAAACTGGTCAATCTTGGTATACCCTTTAATTTAGTGATATTATTGGAGAACTTTCTGAAAAATAGGCAACATTCTGTTCAGTATGCTGGTTACTCATCCAATTGCTATCAGCCAACTTCTGGGGTTCCGCAGGGGTCTAATTTGGGTCCTATATTTTACATAATATTCTGTAATGACATCAAAACCATAATAAACCTACCATTTTTGTTGTACGCAGATGACACCAAAATCTATTTCAGATTGAATAATTTAGAAGATTGTTTCGAATAAAACTTATTCGTAGAAATTGATATTCAGTTATGAACCATCGCTATCTAATATTTTTTTCCTGTACAGATTCTCCGTATGTAACACTAAATCTGAGGATAATTGTGCGGGGATTGTAATTATATATATATATATATATATATATATATACCATTAAACCATTTCCCTTTCAGGGTAGGCGTGACACTACCCGATTCGGGCAGTGTTTCTAGGTTTTTCTTGTAGTTATAAATAACTACAAGTGTGGGCTCACCACGCCCACGATGTGCCAACAGCACTCATGTCAGTATTCTTGAATGGTCACCCATCCAAGTACTAACCGCGTCCAACGCTGCTTAACTTCAGTGATCTGACGAGAACTGGGTTTTTCAGCGTGGTATGGCCGTTGAAATTAATTTCATTTAATTCAATTAGACAATTGGGCATTGTCATGTATCTAATTGAATGAATGAAATTGAACGAATTTCAATTGCCGTACAATTCGATGCAGAAAAATATCTACAGGAAACGTTCGTGTGCAGGAAACTGTGTGTGATATTCTGCAGGTTCCCCTAAAATAAACCCTACAGGAATCATTTTTTTCAGAAAAACTCAGGTTTTACAAAGGTTCCTGCACAGAAACCTGTAAATTTAAGTAGAATACCGTACATGTTCTTCTGCAGGAACATGCACATGATCCTTTAAAGTTTCCCACACGGACTAGTTTAGTTTGACGCACAGGAAGCTTTGCGGAAGATCGAACGTGAAGGATGCTATGCGGGGACTGTTTTCCTCTCTGCATGGGTAACTAAGTAAGATCCTATGCCAGCCAGTTCACGATGACCAGGAAACTGTACAGGAACCTACATAGGATCCTTGCCACTTTTCCTTGAAGGAGTCATACGTCAGAACCTACATTAGGAACCCTCATAGGATCATGTACAGGTTCTTGCAAAGATTTCTATATAGGATCCTATACAGGATTCTATACAGGAATTTCCAATTTAAAAAAAGGGTTAAACAACCACTGCAAGGTGCCACTGAGAGCAACCCGCTCATGCCGGCGAAACCCTCCTGTGTCTTGAGGACACGAAGCGACCCAAGGATGAAAACTTTCCGCATCCATCTCGCAAGTGCCTTGGCATATTTTTGGCACGCGGGTATGGCTTTAAGGTTACGAACCAGTGACATTTTCGCACCTCCAAGAGCACCCATCACAAGGAAAGTTACTTGTACCGAATATTTCGGGTACAGTCGTTGCAGCTCCCTTTTAAGGTCTTGATACCTCTCCTCCTTTTCTTTCTCCTTGGCAGTGATGTTGTATTCGAACGGAGCCGAGAATTCGATCACGAATATAGTTCGTTTCTCGAAGTCTTCGAGAGCGATGTCAGGCCTCGAGTGTGCAAGAGAGACTGATGTCCGAAAATCGTAGTTCCAGAAAATTTGGCACTTCTCGTTTTGGACAATTGACTCTATCTCCCTTGGAGCGTTCGGACTCAAGCTTCGGCAAAGGAATGATTATATGGTAAGAAATTAACGCAAGCGCCAAATCTGGTATTTTTATCTTCTCCGAAATTTCCATTACACGGGTCAACATTTTTTATTATTACTCAGCACTTACGTAATATTTATTCGTCTCCTCCATCCTGATTCAGGAAGTATAATTTGCTCTTGACTTTATAAATTGAAAAACTTTTCAGGAACAGTTTACTGGATTTGTTGATGAATTGAACCAAAGATTTCGAAAAGATGATTTTACTCGAAAAATCTTGGACTTTGGAGCTACATATTTTTTAAATTGTTCAGTAAAATAACGTCAACACAGGCGAATTCACAGTATAATTTGTTGAAGTGGAAAAAAGACCACTATTCCTTCCACTTAAACAATTTTTAACAATATTATCTAACTTTTCACAGAACGTTTACTTTAAGAATCCCTAAATATGAGCACTCACTTTAGATTTTCTCAACCAATTAATTTTTTTTCTTCCGAATTTAAAATTTTTAACTAAGATCTGATGATCAGACCAGGCTGGTTTCTAAACGTTATAAGCTTTTTATCCGGAACTTATTTTAATAGAACTTTTTAATGGTCTGGCAGTCGTCTCAGCATAATTGACTTTTCCAGATTCCTTGGTTTCTCCCAGTCGTCAAAGAAAATAAGACAATATACCATCTCACATAGTCTTTTCATATAACTATTCGGTTGTAAGTGAACATTTTTGAGTTTTGTCGTTGCGTCGTTTATCCTGAAGCCTGTCTAATTCTCAAGAAGTTGGACATGCTAAGGGAGCAAATTTACAGAGAGATTGACGCGTTACCCCGCGAGGGGTGCACCCTTAGATTCAACGACGCTTCATCAGGCAGCGTTTAGGCTCAAGGAGGGACTAAACCTGGAGATCAAGGGAACAGAGTGTCTCCAAAGGTGCCGCAGAGTGACCGTGCTGATTTCCGGCACCCCCGAGAATCTGTTGGCCGTTGTTGGGCGCCTGAGCTTCTGGAACCTTACTTTATGAACCGATTCTTGGAAGGTATATTACAACAGACAGGGAGCCAGAACGAAGGTGACGGGCTGTATTCTAGCTTTAAGTGTCCCTGAAATTTCAATCAGGGCGCTTGCGGCTCTGGATTACCGATCCTATCCAGGGGCGCAGATTTTTCGCCCGAAAGGTGCCCCATCTGCGCTCCGTAGGGGGAGCAGAAGCGTCCAGAGACGCACCGAGTTAGACTATCAATCAGTGAAACGAGAATCTCCATGATGCAGATTAATTTGCACCACAGCAAAGGCGCCTCGGCGGTTTTGAGCAGGTGCGTGTCAGTGATCCAGACAGGGCTTACCCTAATCCGAAAACCCTGGTTATGCAAGGAAAGAATTAATGGCTTTGTATGGTGTGACTCCTTATGTAAGGAGCCATACCAGCTAGGTACTGAGCTGGAGATTCTGAACGATGATGATACTTTCACCGGAGAGTCTCCGATGAGGAGTCTCTCTCGGCCGACAAATATATCTTGTTTCAATTAGCCCTACAAAACCGGCGGTTTATAAGGTCAGAAACCACAGAAATACACGTTGGGACTCATATAAAGAGGAACTAAAAGGCAGGCTTGTGGAATTCCCCACAAGCTACGGTACCATAAACAAGTTAGAGCGCGCCGCGGATTTTCTGCGAAGGGCTCTGATTACATCATATGAGAACAATTGCCCTGCAAGTACAATTAATTCTAGGAAAGGAGCAAAATGGTGGAACACCCACTAGCAAGATCCTGGCAAAAAATTTGGAAGCTCGCCTCGGGCTTATCAGGCTCGATGATCGTGATTTTGCCGAAGACGAAGAAGCAACGCAGAATTACCTGAAGAAAGTCCGCTTTCCAGGTCTTCAGCGAACTCAAAAGGATCGAGATGTCCTCTATCCAAAGCTCTCACAAAAGAGCATGGATTTCGTCGTCTCCCCACTGATAAAGTAATTTAGGACAATCATTGCCCTAAATCACGTGCCATCGGCATGAAGCGAAGGCTAAACTGCTGCTAGAGATTTCCGGCCAATCAGTCTAACGTCCTTTACTCTGAAGACGATAGAGAAGCTGGTCAAGAGATATATCAGGGATGAGGTGGTTCTAGCCTAACTGCTGCATAGAGGGCAGCATGCCTCTCAGGCAGGCTGCTATGTAAAATCTGCGCTGCAAGCTGCCGTGACGAAATTGGAGCTAAAGCTGGAAACGGGAGGGCATGCGGAGGGACATAGAAGGCACCATCAGCAATACCCCTCCAGAAGTCATCTGTCAGAAGGCTTCAGGGTGTGGCGTGCCCGATAGCTAAAAACATGGTAGGAAGGTCAAAGGCCTAGTCAGGAGAATAGCGCTGACGTGATGCCCAACGGGGGGTGTCCTATCACCTATCCTGCGGTGCATTGTTGTGGACGGTATCCTTCGTAGGCTAAGTAAGGAAGGGTATTATACCCAGGGATACGCGGATGACTTTGTCATCCTAGTCAGGGGGGGAGGGGCTCATCTGTAAACCTTTATGGGCTTTACAGGGTCGGTGCTGCGCAACGTAGAGCTTTGGTGCGTCAGTTCAGGGCTCTCGATAAATCTGGGAAAGACCAGCCTGGTCATTTTCCCGATAAAGTACAAAGTGTCGAAACTTAACGTCCCTGCATTCCGTGGTAAGTGGCTGACGATCTTAGACTCAATCTTGGGGCCATCCTAGATAGCAAACTCCACTAGGGGTCTAGGCCCTAGAATGGATGCATGGCTATACACTGCTGTCCTCAAACTAAGGCTTTGATACTCGACCGTCGTCTGGTGGCCACGGGTGAAACTCAAAACGATGCAGGACAGACTGCTACGATAAGAAAAGCGCGGGACTAGACACACTAGGCTCCCAAGTGACATCAGCACACCGTCCTTTCCAGAAATGAGGCAAGATAAAACAATAAAACGCTTCATCTTCTACAAGACTTTCCGCGTCTACATCCCAAGCAGGGATATGTGGAAAGCAAATAGTAACCTGCTCCTCCAAGTAGAAATCTGGTACACAGACGGCTTCAAAGGAGTGGGAGGGTAGAGGTCCTGGCCGTCCTTCTTTGTGCTGACACATTAATAGAAGAAAACGCTGCTGATCAACAGTTTAGAATCTGCCGACGTACATAAGACGTAACATGAGAACTATTTTGGGACGCTCACATGGTTTCCTGGTCATACAGGAATTAAGGGCAACGAAAAAGTGGACCAGTTGGCAAAAAGCGGCGAAGCAAGTGAATACATAGGACCTGAACCGGTACTGTGACTAGGGTCTTGCTGCATCGGGATGGCCATCAAAGCTGGATCCAGACAAAAAACCGGTAATAGTGGGAACGAACCCAGGGTTGCCGGCAGGTGAAAGCCATCCTGGGCTATATGTACAGGCTGGACAGAGCCAGAGAAATCCTTGAATTACCCAAGAATGACAGAAGTACAGTGGATTAGATGCTTACAAGGCCCAACCACCTGAATTATCACATGCACAAAATGGACTGCAACCCCATAATATAGTGCAGGAAATGCGGTAGGGATGATGAAACATCCCTACATGTCGTATTCCAGTGCCTGACATTAGGTAAGTTTAGGCAACAAACCATTGGGGCCTACTTAATGGGACCTGAGGAAATTATAACGCGATCAGTGGTTCAAATACTGGGCTTTACCAAGAGGCCTGATGTCAGCTAGTGAGAGCGAGGAGTAAAGTATGTGGCACAATAGGCCTTATGGCTTGAACACAAAGAAGCCCTAATCGGGCTACCTGCCTGCCCATAAACTAAACTACAGAAATGGATTCTTTGCTGTATTTTCTTGATTAAAATAAGTATTTTGTACATTCAAAGAACATTGGATCAAACGAGTTTGATCCCTAAAATTATCAGGACACATTTGAATCAATTAATTTATCCATACTTGAATCAAGCCTTTATGTTTATTTCAATCAAATAATTAATTATTTACTTCAAAAGAATAATAATTAAGTTAAAAATATATTTATTTGCGATACAAAAAGTTGATTCATTCATATACCAATGGACCATTTATTTAGATGAATAAAATATTGTGTTTAGATAAATATTTGTTTCTTTAGTCAAAGGAAATATTTCACTTGATTAGTAGAATTAAAATATTCATAAAAAATAAGCGTTTATTTGCACGAAATAATCATTTTGTTGAATTAAACATTTATTAAGTTGTTTGGAAGGAATTTTTCATTGAATGTGAAACACAAAGGAGACTATTCCAAACAAATAGTTCTCATAATCAAATGAATATTTGACTGAGATAAATGCATATCCATTCGAATGAAGTTTGCTCATATTTTAATAATCAATGTTGGCGTCATTTTGTTCAATTATATACTCGTTCAGGTTGAACAAATATAATGTTGAATTCCATATCCATGTTTTTGATTTTAGTTCAGTCGCCACTAACAATTCTGTTAAAAAGCTAAAAAAAAGTCCCCTGATTACGGACATTTTGTTTAATTTGTCAACATTCTGGTCAATTTTTGTTTAATGTTGTTTAATACATTTTATGTTAAGGGGGAGGGGGTAAAGTTCCTGAAGATCATATCACGTATTTTCTGAATGGCCTCTTGAATTAGAGAGGTGTTTCGCGGCTGATTACAAAAAATTATTAAGTTGTCATTTAAAATGAAAGGTGCTAAAATGCATAATTTTTTGTATTAATGCTACCTAATTTGCTATATTTATTGACATTTCCTCAAAAATAAATAAAAGTCGTAAATTCACTCTCGATGAATGGAAGGTTTCATTGTAGATTAATTTAATTTATTTCATTAATTGTCATTAAGCAAAAAATGAATAGATAAAACTGGCATCTGGTGTGTGCTCCACATAACTTGTGATTGTTTAAACAATTATTATTGTACAAAATTCGCATTTTTGAACTATAACATTTTTATTTTCTATGGAGTCACTCTTTTCATCTCCAGACTAATTTTATTACAAAAAAATTGCCATTCGACATGCAATTGCCATTGTATTTATCAGCTGTTATAGATAAAATATTATTATTTTATTTATAAGAGTCATTTTATTCTTATTATTAGCCAGGAAAGATTTTGCTTAACTGACAAATCTCGTGTTTTTAACTTCCTAGAAATTTATATTTCACGAATTAATGTTTCTTGTGATTACTCAGCATATTGCGCAATATTCATTCATGTTCTTGTTCCAGATGTAAAGAGTACGATTTTCACTTAATTCTAATCGAATTCGTATTTTCCTACTCATATTTGGTGGCTCACTTTTCGCTAATCGAATCCGTAAAATATCACTAGTAATTAGTGAAAATTTACCAATTTTGATTTAGAGAAACCTCAAAGTATCTTTTGCATGGTGAAAAAAGCGATATAATTAAAATAAACTTCTTTAGTCACTCAAGTTCATACTTATTAACGCTTATGCTTATTCTAGGCAAATAATTTTCACAAAGTTTGCTAAATAACTGCAATTTTTATGGAAAATAAGTGAAATATACAACCGAAAAAAATTTTGAAAATCGAAAACAGAACTCCATGGAGAAGTAGCGGATGAAGACCCTGAATAAGTATAATTAACTTGAAGGCCATTGATCCCTCGTCATTCTTAGATTGTCAAAAATTCATATTTATCTTATCTTTATTCAAACAATGAGAAGCCAATGTTTTGAATTTGAGGCAGACTAAGCTATGTTTGCAGTTTCAAAATAAGACCTACTTATTATTTCAAGAGAGTTAAGAATGTAATACTATCGCGTCATGTTATTAAAATTTCATACTTTTTTTGGTTTTTCATTTTTATAACCTTTTTCAATTATTATATATTTTCTACAAATTCTTTAGTACAGTGAAATTAGCATTTCTGCTTGAACAAATTAGAGACACGGAGATCTTTGCATTAAAATATTTGGATAGTCATTGTTCTGAAGCCCTGAAAAGTTCGAGGCTGTTTTTTTACTCAAATTTTTGTTACTAATGAAAAACGTGAAATCGCAACATTTTCTCGACAAAAAATTAATAGAGAAAAATTTAGAAAAAATTAGAAAAAAGTCAGAAAAAACTACATAGAGTCCATCTGCTGGAAACAATATTTATAGTATGACAAGATATCAGACTGCTTGGCGAGCTTTAGCTTCTTACTCCTTGAGGTGACGACAAAGAAGTTACTTTTGTTGTCTTCTGTTTCCATCTTGGTGATGGCCAGTGCGCTGGCACTGCTACTTGCTGCTTTTTACTTGGCTCACTGCTACTTACTTTTCTGCTGGGCAGGAAACTGGGTTTGAGCTCTGTGACATAGGTGTCACAGAGCACAACATTTTTCAAACAATCAACTCGATGCGTCTGTTAGACCAGAATCTATCAATCTAGAATGAGCATCTCATCAATCCAATCGAAAAATTTAAAAGCGAAACGATGGGGAGGGCGCTTCAATCGTCGCAGACTCTATTCAGTGCGATCGTCTCAATCCAATCTATCTCGTTTGCAACTATAAAGTTGCTTTCCTTTTATTTCCTTGAAGGTCGAACTCACTATCGAGAGAGCCAAATCACTAGCAAAACCTCGCGGATTTGTTCCTATGCATGTTCATGCATAGGATTCTGAACAGGTTCCTGTACATGAATTCATGCCTCAATTTACTCTATGAAGGAACCTGTAAAGGATTATGCAAAGGTTAGCTTGCATACAGGCTCCTTTGCAGGGTCATGTACAGTTTTCTTTGCCAAATTTCTGCACAGGAACCGTCAAGATTATCTTTACAGTTTCGTGTACAGGAACATGTGGGGGATTCTCTGAGGTTCCTGTACACACTTTTTTTGAGGTGCTTCTCTTTTCAACATCCAACAGTGTTCAACAGCCATCATGTTTTCATGCCATCTTCTTTGATATCGTGGTCCAATTACCATAAACCATTCTCGAAATCTCATTTTTCCTATTTTTATTTGTAACGTTCCCCAGGAATCGTTCAACAACATTTTTTAAATTGAGCCATTCTCTTTTTTCAGTACTAGTCATTTTAGTAACAAAAATGTCGTCTTTCAACAGCTTTAGAATTTAACGTCCATCAAATATTCCTTCTTTCAATTTGGCATCCGACAATTGGAGGAACCGACACACTATATACTCGAAGCATTGTCTCTCCTTATCTAGTGCTTTTACGAATTAATTGTTTCATGAGACCCAACTCAATATGGAGAGGTGGAAGGAAGACCTTTAATGGTTCCACTCATGGGTCTGTGATGACGTTTTCGGACCATCGTTCTAGCGACATTCTTTTTGATCAAACTTTTTTCTCAGATAATGATTACCATGATCGTGACTGTCCCATAAACACAAGAAGCAAGGATACTTCGTATTTCGTGACTGCTGTCCCAGAAGCATTGAAAGAAATTTTACATCTCCACAAATTCGCCATTCATGTTGTTCGTACTTAATTTTGTCGATGCCATACGACACTGGCCTAAAATAAGCTGCTCGAACAATTTTGTTTTGAGGTTATGTTACGGACTTCTTAGTAATATCACTGATCTGACTTCATTATTGATTTCAGTGGCCTTAAATCCGTACACACAATAGTACCAGGTATCAAGTTGATACGGCAAATGGATCAAAAGGATGCATTGTTTTGATATCTATATTCATAATCAACTTGATTCTCGAGATCAATTATCTGTCATTAAAATTCAACTACTCAACACATTATGAAATTATTGAAACCTCTTACCTGCATGATGAACAATAAAAACCGTTTGAAATTAAATTGTTCCCTTTCGACCCTCGTCACGCAATATACTATTACTTAGCTCCGTTTATTTCAATTGATGATTTTTGAGGTTGTGAATGTTTGTTTGCAACTGTCAGTAAATCTCGATCGAGTATCGATCATCGATTTGAGAACTTGAATTTGGCAGAAAGGAATGTTTTTCGACAATCATCAACTGCAGGGCATTCAGAACTGAAATTTAATTACCTTGATAATTTTTCGAAGGTCATGTCATTCTAAGAAGTGAACTTGGTAGTCCAGGTGCTTCAAATACATTTTCCCCGAGGAAGATGTGTTCACGATAGAAATTTTAAATTCCTTCACCGTTTTTCGAAGGCCTAGCCAACCTTAAAAGTAAACCTATTAGTCTTCATGTTCAAAATATATCTTTGAGGATGGCGTGTTTACAATAGATATTTGAAATTCCTCGAGGTTTTCTCCAAGGTCTCGTCCCTCTAAGGAGGAACCTTGGTGTACTCCAGGTATTCACAGAACATCTCCGAAGAAAGTTTATTCATAATAAAAATTTAAGATTCTTCTAAGAAGTGAACCTGGTAGCCCAGGTGTTTAAAATATATCTTTCTCGATAAAGTTGTGTTCATAACTGAAATTCAAGACACCCTCATGGGTTTTTGAAGATCTCGTCATTCTTAGAAGTAAACCTGGTAGTCTGGGTGTTTAAAATACACCTTCATAGAGGAAATTGCGTTCGTAACTGAAATTTGAAACATTCGAAAAGGTTTTCGAAGGTCTCGTCCTTCTAAGAAATAAATCTGGTAGTCCAGGTATTCAGAATGCATCTTCTAAAAACCACCTTAAATTAACGTGTAACAAAAACAAGCTGTGACAAAAAAAATTCTTTTTTTTTTGTTGTGAATTAACAAATAATATTGAATAACATATCACTAAATATCACTGAAGGCACAATTTGAGAGAAATGAAGAGAAAAATCTTTCTTTCTAGCTATAAATAATTAGTGTGCCTTTGATCATACCGATTTTACTCAAATTTGGGTATTTCTTCAAAGGTTGATAGGAGACTTATAATGTTCTTGACTTTTTGCAATAAAGACGCAAAATACTTTCAAACTCTGCCAAAATAATTTTAGCTTTCCTCAAATGCCTCTTTCTCAGCTTCACGTACATTTTGCGGAATTTTCAGCAAAATTCTCCCTGAATATGATTTTATAGTTAAAAATGTAAATCAAAATGTGCTTGTATTGAAATAACTATATTATTCAAATATAAACACAGTTCATTCAGTTTATGGGTGACTTCCAAAAAGTTTACCATTTTAGACAGTACGATATTCTAAAAAAATAAAATTTATATCATTGCAAATCATGTCCATTTTTTAGGTATGGCGCATATAGGAGCGCATTTAAAGATGTATCGGAAAGATTGCAGATCATTTTATGATTGAAAAAAATAATTATATTTTCAGCTCTTTCGAAAGTGTTATGACCACCATATCTTGCTTAATTTCTTAGATATGCAGAAAAATCTTGAGGTGCATATGATTGCTTTTGAGGTTGTTCCGGAAGGGCTGCAGGCAGTCTTCAGATTGAACGATTTTTTTTCTTTGCTCATCACTTCCCAAAGTGTTAAAACCTCTATATCGTATACTATTTTCAAGATTTTCATCAAAATGTTGTGCCATATATATGAGTGCATTTGAAGTCGTATGCCGCCCATTCTGTAACTTTTAATTTTAATTTAGAAAAATCGCGCAAGCCTTGTTCTTGTTCATTGTGGGGCCAAATTTTCACTTAATATCACATATCGGCGCATTCAGAGTTCTTCAAGGTCATGCTATCTACATTTTTCTAAAGAGTTTTTTAACGCGAAATTTATTATTGACGATGCATATCAGCGTATTTGCGCCGCAATTAAGTGGTAAAAAAACTCCAAAATTATATGCGGTGAAACTGACGTGAAGCATTTCATTTTACATAAAAAAGAATCTGATTTTTTAGTTGTTGAAAGAAGAAAAAAGCCTCGGCACAGATAAGGTTCTATAAAAAGATATGTTTCGCTGAAATCTTTGTTCAAACAGTGAGCATATTTTGAAATACTTTTTATATGGCATAGTTTATTATTGAAAATAATATACGATGAATCAGATCAGAAAATCCTTGGGCAAGAATCTCTTACGATACAATGAAAATAATTCTTCTTGAAAGTGTTTTTGTGGATATGTTACCGTTTTAACCCAAATTCGATTGAAAGTAATTTTAAGTAGTAAAAACGTGAAATTACCACGATCACTCAATTCACGATCACACTATTCACCCAATTCTGCTTTTGAAAGAACTAGTTTTACCTTTGGTATTCAGTGTGGTTCGAGATGTGACCGATCACTCTTCTGTGAACATTCACTGCAAACTCAGTATTTCGGGTTTCACTGAATAGTGCAGGTAAAACCAGTTCTTTCAAAAGCAAAATGGGGGAATCTAGTTTTAATTGATAGTTGCAGTTAAAAAACGAAATCAGATTGAATTAAATTTTTTTCGGGTTTTCACAAAAGTACTTGGTTACTTCTTCTTTTGACTGGTTAAAACTAGTTTTGACTGATTTCGAGGATAAGCGGTGACAGATACAAGGTTGTCTCTACCGAAGCTTCGACTATTTAAATAATATGCTTCAATGTGTGAATATCAATAAAACCGATAACGCCATTCAATTCTACGGAAACAATTACATAGAATCCATGTGTTGGATATTTTTTTCTCTAATCCATTTGTTCTGTATTATAAATAAATTCTGAAGAGTTGGTCGTACTATGCAATGATTTATTTGTAATAAGAAAATTCATGGCAGTATTTTTCCACTAAAAGGAAGAAATTTAAGGGGTAGCATTTGCAAAATAAAAAAAATGTGTTAATGCTCCTGCTGTATTCGTTTATATATTTCTGCTCTCAAAAATAAATTATATAAGTATAATATCACAGAAAAAACAGAAGTGAATTTTTGTTCCGGGTAATTTTGAAGTAGACGAAATTGAAGTTTTTCGCATCGAAACAAAACAAAATTTAATAAAGTTGACATGGTAACAATTTCCCATGTGGTGGACAAATCTTAACACGTGAAGTTAATTTTTGTTGCAGGTAAAGATTACTCTGAAATCGCTATAAAGGTTATATTTTATTTTTTCTGTGATAATGCCAGACAAATCATACATTCAAGTATGCTTTTTATTTTACGGCCGTGGCTATAGACTTTCGCGGTCATTCACAGAATACGTGATACATATTTCAGTAATGTTGACCCCTCGCCCCACGCTGGGTGATTGTTTTCCATTGTTCCTAACGTGGTGAATGATGCCTTGAAGGAACCCCTCCCAATCCCTAAAGGCACCATATATTTTGTAAATTACCCTTCCAGCTCTTTAGAAGAAAAATCGAAAATCTTGCAAACTTGATTGGTGGAGCTGGAAAAGGGAGAGGTGTTCTGTCCGTCCCACCTGAGCTATTCATACACAAGTAAAGTTGGTTAATTTTATTGCAAACCAAAAACGCTTTACACAACGTCAATTCACGGCCTACGGGTAAACCAGGCCTGTCCAGGGAGGGGAAATTGACTCAAAGGCCACATGTTTGAGTTCCACCACCACTACCTTCTGCTCAGCTCCAGAAACTTGGGATGGTGGTCGCTCTGATGAAGTTAAATGATTAGGAAGCCACTGGTGGTAGAAAAATCGCATCTTGCAAATGAGCAATTTCGTCACAATAAGAAGATAATGGCCGGTATATATACAAGTGAAACATATTCTAGATCCATTCAGTTACTGTAAGAGAATTCCTTTTAAAATCATTTCTCTGTGTTTCTGTGCACAATGAAGATTTCTTTCCTAACGCTGCTCTTCTTGTTTGTGATATTTCTTGATTTTGTTCGTAAGTAAAATATAACATAATACCAAATAATTAATATATTAAACAATCATTCATCCAGATATCTTCTATATTCATAGCATAGGTATTTCATCTTTCTGTATAATTACTCATTTACCGAATGAAGCGTCTTATTAATGGTTATGAAATAATTTGTTATAAAACCAGTTTGAATTCAAACTTGTTCCGTTTACCGTTAATATTCTTTATTATAGCTTACAACGAAATTTTTTCCCTACTCTGCAAAGTGATTCAAACCGAACTGATGCCCAGTTTGAGGTACATCGATAGTCGATTCGAAAGACTGTCGACCAGTCCTCTTCGAATCAGGAAAAAACGATTCGAATTGGGCCGTTCGAAGGTCTCTCGAAACGAATTTCGACGTGTTCAGTCCGCACTGAAAAAAAAACTATTCGAACCACGCATTTCAAAAGTCTTCCGAATAGACTTTCGACGCGCTGTATTTCTGAATTCGAACGGACTATATATAAATATACTTTTCATCGTGTCAGTAATATAAAACGCGCTAATTTATATTGTATTTGTATTTATTCATGAAATGTTCCTAGGGTTAGATAGCCCTATAAGAAACAGGTCATACATATTACAATTAAAATGTGACGGCGATCGATTGGACAATTGAAATTAAAAATAATTATTTAACAAGAGTAAAGAAATAAGCTATAATACACATAAGGGGCATAATTTCTGAAGTGTACCCACCTCGATAATGAAAGTTGTCCGATCGGGCTAAAAATCGGTCCAATTGTAGTCCTATTAGATACTTCTCCTCACACCAAAAATCAATTCATTTTGATACATATTTATCAAAGTAGAGGGGGTACAATTTTCGGGGTTTTCAAGCAAAGCCTTACTTTCAAACGTTTGTAACTTTTATCCTATTGCCTTAAACAAAATTTCACTTTATATATTTTCGATAGATTTTTTCACAAACTTTCTGGTGGTAATAACGATTTTTTAAAAAAGTCAAAATTTGACCCGAATTTTTGAAAATCAAAAATAAATTAGACTTTTTTTCAAATTTGGGCACTTTTTTTTCTTCAAAATAGTTTTGAAAGAAAGCTGAGATTTTTTCCAATAAGACCCCCAATTTTCAGAGTGGCCAGTTTTGTAAGTTAAGTAATATTATATGGTGATATTATGTGTCTTTCTGTTCGATTTTTTGGCGATAGTTTCAACAGTTGTTTTCTTTGCAGGCCTTTTTTGCGGTTTCAGTTTTTTGCCTTTCTAAAAGATGACGTATTTCTCAGAGGACGAAAACTTCTTGAGTTGAAGTTTTCCATCTTGAGTGGGAATGAAAGAGTGGTACTGTAATGTACTTGGTATCGTGACAGCTTTGTCAAATCTGGCTTCCAGTAACTCGGTGGCTAAGGCATGATTTTCTTTGTTGCTAAAAAAAATTTCAGTTTCCTTACAATTACTCTTTGCCCACTGAAACAAAGCATGGGGAGTGAGTATGTTATATTTCGGAGAACATTGTAAGCTTGAACGTGCTGCTTGTCTCTTTATATTCGCTCCTATACCATCACATGCACCCTTACCATGAGATGTACCATGGAAGTGCCATTCAGCTTGGATACCAAAATCTTCTTCATGGGTTTGAAGATTAACAAAGCAACTCTTATTTTTAAAATTTTGCCCTGCACCATCAGTGAAATAGTAGATTTTCTTTCGCCTCAAATGAGTTTTCAAGTAATCTACCCTAGTAGCAACGTCTGCCTTGTATGACAGAGACCAGACTGGCGGGAGAAATTATTAGACCAGACGAAAAACAGAATCTGGTGAATAAAGGAACCAGAATCTGGTATTTAGTTTAAACACTAGTAATTAATGTAGAATATAAATAATGAAATTGAAAATCTAGCAATAGGAAATTTGAACGATTCACAAGGATGACAAAACATGCAAGCACGCAAGCTTATACGACAACAGGTTATGTTTTTAATATTTCAGTGTGTTTCCTGAAATGCTGTGACGTCTCCGCAGTATATTCTCCCAGAAAGGGCTGAAATATAGTGTAAAACTATTACAGAAACCTGTATATTACCACTTTACGTTATTTTAATTTTGTCTAGTGTATATCATGACCAGTCTGGACCAGGATCTGCCATACCAGACTCTGTTGCCAGAACAGCACGCCAAAGCGGAACCAGCCGGGCGCCAGGCTGCAAACAAATTCTTCTTTTTCTGGCGCCCAGCTTGCGCCAGTCTGCAGTTATCTTGCTACTGGGGTACTATTATTATCTTTTGATACTCGTGAACAGCCACCATGTCATAAGCTAAGTTATCAGATATGATTGCGATACGTACGTGCTTGAGCTCTCCATCTTTTTTATAATAAATCACCACAGTGAATATTGTAGCTTGGTCGTTATTCCAGTGGAATGATTGCGCTTCATTCTGAATTATTAAGGCGTAATTCTCAGCGAAACTGAAGCAAATCAAAAACTCCCTAGGCAATAAATTTTCCTTCAGGTTTTGGAAAAAGATGATTGCTCCTTTGAAATAAAGTAATGAGTTTTTAATTTCAACAGCCTTTCACAGAAATCATCTAGGAATTCATCAGTATCCATTACCAGAGTCAGAATACATCTGTCGGTCTGTAACCAAATTTCAAATCTCACTTCATTAATACCATGTTCATCAAAAGCTTTTGTGATGTTATCTTTCAAGTTTGCAGTACCTGGACAGATTTCACACTCTTTTAAATGACAGGAACTTGAAGAGTTAGGACATACAATAGCATCCAGACAGTCGTGATAATTTGTGAGCACCATGTCAGTATCCTCTTTTAAATGTTGAATATTTATTTCATTCAACATCAACTTGACATTCTCATGATGCACGCAAATGCATAGAGCAGTTATTCTAGTAGCATATAATATTACTTAACTTAGAAAAATGGCACTGAAGCGTTGCACAAAGATCCTCGGCATGAGCACACTAGGGGAGATCGCGCGTCACCCGCCCTATTATGGAATCTTGTTTACTTATTGTTTACGTATGCTATTAAGCAAGTTAGCCATAAAATTGTCTTCTTTTGGTAACGTTGAAAAATCCTGCTCTCTCTCTACACTGGGTAATACGTTCACTTTTAGGGATGTTGTAGATGAACCGAATGCAAGCATTGAGCGTACGCTCAAGCTTGGCATTCGGCTCATCAGTAACATCATCATATACCACACAGCCGTAGTCACAAAAAGGCAGAATGGGGTTCTTTATTAGCAGCATACGCATTGTAGTAGAAAGTGATTCTTTATTCCTGTTAAGCTGTTGGAGGAATCTAAATGTTTTCCTTGAAATATCCGCGACTTGTTCGTTTCAAGTAAGAGAGCGATTAAATATATAGCCTGAATCTTTCACAGATTCCACAAAGGGGATGATTCCACAAATGTTGAAGAATTACTGAGTTTTTGATGTTAAACTGCGTAAATTCGCCTTTTTCGTCTGCAAATATCTCCTCATATGTAAGACGAAAAACCAATGTCCATAATTATTTAATGGGACAGATAAATTACAATAAATTGTCGGACATTTGGCAAATCTTTTGATACTCTGAATATCCGTAAATTTTAAAAATTTCAAACATTTTCAAAAGTTTTCAAAATTTCCGTATGTATGTATACCATTAAGCCATTTCCCTTCCAGGGTAGGCGTTTCTTTCTCACGACGGTTCTAGGTGGATAGTTTCCTTGTAGTTATAAATAACTACAAGTGTGGGCTCACCACACCCATCATAGCTATCTCAAATTTTATAAATTTATATTAGAATTTAAAAAAAATTTCAAAATTCATCCATATGAGCAGCGTTTAAACTGTGTCTGAATTCGTGCATTTCTTATAAAAAAAGTCGTACACAGTTTTTTGTAAAAACAAAAATAGTAAAATGGGGGTGTTGTAATGCTCGCCTTTAACAGTTTAAGTTTGAATCGTACTCCTCACTCCCCGTACATGATTTACACGCAGCACTGATTAGTAGGATCATCTTCAACTCATGAGGAGAATCTTGCTCTTTTCTTTTCTTTGTGGCGTCTTGATTCAGATAGCCGTGTTCCAATAAAATTTCGTGAGTTTAAAATATTCCAATGTACTCCAGGTAATCCAGTAAGCACCCAATAATCTTCTACACAAGTTTCTCCTTACTGGACGACACTGATCTATAAGATGCGTAAGGTCCTTCAGCTCGGCACCATATTCGCATCCCTCAGGGATATTCCAGTCCATTCTTTGTGAGTTCCACGCCAGGTAGAGGAGTCTGTAGAACCTCGAAGCTTGTCTGGAGCTAATCAGACTTTCAGCATCGCTGTAATAATTGTTCTGGAGATGTTCTAGATGTTAGGTTGGCAGCAGTGCAAGATCGCGGGCGATAGCGTGACTATTTGAATGCTGCCTGCGCTCATCTTGAAGTAGTGGCCACAGTTAAATGTCCCAAAGTTCTCCAATTTTTTATGTTCTTCGCTGTCCGTCGATGAGTTTGATTGCGAGGAGGCGAAACATACAATAAAAATCGAAACAAATCAGCCTGAATAAAGTTGTGAAAATATTAACGTATCGAGCCGTGGAGCATCGTGCGATCCCTGACATTCCAGAGATCCATTCATGTTATGTTCACGATTGAATGTTGTGCGTTGCAAAATCTGCAATGTAAATATTCAATTTCAAAATTTATTAATTTCTATTTCTTCTTGCAGAATTAAGTCCCTCGGAAGGCGGTTGGCCGCACTATCCACCTGGATTTTTTTCGTCTATGAAATTGCCTGTTCGCCGGGGAGGCCAATCTTCGAGTCAACCAAGCGGATCAGCCCACCAATATGGGTCGGGTAAGTAACACATTTTTTAAGGTAACTCTCTACAGTTACGTTTCACTGCAAAAAAAAGTTTTTGTTCTAGTTCCCTAAAAGGTACTATAAATTTTGCCACCAACCCCCTTTAGTTTTTAGAACCTACAAAATATTGCGGAAAAACAATATGTTTGAAAATTCTGAACACAAAAGCCCTATAATGGTTTCTACTTTAGATCTTTGACAATTAACTGTAATAACCTCACAAAAATTTATATCTTTCAACGTGACACTTCATTAGTATACGTCAGTGTAAAATCTCATAAAATTCTCTTCAACCAGAATCTAGAACCAGTTAATGCTTTAACTGATTCTAGATTCTGACTAAAACCCCCTTAAGTAATTTAAACTATAAATTCAGAAGTGTCCGAGTTTACCCCACATGTCTGATGTTAACCCTTTTGACAGTATTTTATTGAAAATACGTTGTTTATGAAAAAAAAAATTCAGTTACAAATCATGATTGTGTTTTTGCAGTGGTTTGAATCACAGTTTTCGATTTAAGTCACAATATTTATGACATTTGAAAAGATGACAATCAATCATTTTTATTGTTAACAACAATTGTTTAACGAATTTTTATCATCTTAGGCATTTTTCAAGAAAACTATTGCGTTTATTTAGGGTAAACAACTGTTCATAACTAATTTTTCAACTTTTTTCAGAAAGCCCGATAACGATCCACCACTGTTATAGTCACTAATAATTTTATAGACAAATTTTTGTCCTTTCATATATTTTTTAGCAACAAATACCGTATTTCTTGGATATGTTTAAAATTAACGTAACCGTCAATCATTGACGCTAACTTCACAACCAAAGGCGGCACTTACTTGTTCTGAATCCCGGCCTTCACGTGTTTCTTCCTAAAACAAATTAATGTCGGCACCACATGGATCTTGCTTTAAAGCGTGCATTTTCGCATTCACGTAGACTTTGTTTTCACTCTTCTAAATTTTCGTCTGCGGTCACTTTGATTGAGTATATCTTACTGTGATTTCACGATTTCGCTTTCTGCTTTTCTTGTACTATTACTTGTTCACATACTCTCAGGTACTCATAGGTTAGTTTCTCTTACTGGCTGTACCATCGAGTGCAATTCTCACGTTACTTCAAAATTCTTAGGATTAAGACGTTCTGTAATTAAACATGGATTCTTTCAAAATTTCAAATACGGAATTGAGCAATGTGCCCATACATTCGACTTCTAAAATGGCAGAAGTTTTACTAAGCTATATTCAGGAAAGGTATAAACATTCTGACAGTTTCAAAGAGATTGTTCGCGTTAACCTTAATCGCTATTTTATGCCAGCGTTTTCCAGAAAATGGAAGCTATCTTTTGCAAGTAAAGAAAAATGAGGAGAAAGGTTTCTTGAGCAAAATAAAACCTGGTTAGAATCACATATTCGAAAAACAAAGAGCTTCGAAAAATTCTTTGAGAAAACCACAGAAAGAAGAATTAAGACAATTAAACAGTCAGTTTCTGGAGATGAAGTTAATTTGTGTCCTAATTTACAAACTTTGGACAACAAGACTGCAATTAAAATGATTAAAAAGGGTATTAAAAATGACATGATTAATGTTTAATCAGCAGTCGAAAGTGAAAAGGCAATTCCATTCACTAGTGACGAGGCTCTTGCACTTTTTTTTATTTAAAATTGATGAAACATAAGTACGAACTTTTAAGGAATTTCTTAAAAGACAAAAAATATCCTCCCTCATTACAAACAGTTTAAGAATGCGAAAACAAAATCTTATCCAGCAAGTACTGCAATGCACATTACTGAAACAGGAGCCACAATTCGATTGCACGACCTAGATCATACTGCTGCGAGATTTTGGAAAACCGGCTATAGTCAGCAAAACAGAATAATATTTAGATGACTTATGCAAAATATCAGACAAAAATATTCAACAGTGCGGCTGAAAAATGGAATCCCGTTTTCTAAATAGATGCTTATTGTTGTATATTAGTAATACAAAAATATACTTACAGTCCTTCGCTGTCCATCCATGAGTTTAATTCCGATGGGGCGATACATACAATAGAAACAAAAATCTAAACAAATCAGCCTAAAATAAGTTATGAAAATATTAACGTATCGAGCCGTGGGGCAACGTGCGATGCCTAAAGTGCTAGACATCTATTCAATTTATGTGCACGGTTGAATTTTGCGCGTTGCAAAATCTGCAACGTCACAATACACAAACTTGACTAAATGAAACTGCAACTTCTCTAGCACATTTTTCTCAGTGTAAGTATTAAAAATGATAAATTCATTCATTTGTATTTGTTCTTACAGAATCAAGTTCGCAGATCGAACATTTACCTCATGGATTTCCTCCACACCCGATGGGGTCGAGTAAGTAACTTTTTTTAAGCTAACCCGTAAAAGTAACGTTACACAGCAAAAAAAAATTAACTTATTGCAGTTATGTTACTTAAGGGAAAAACTTCAATTCCTCTAAAAGTTACTGTGCATTTTCCACCAACCCCCTTAGTTTTTGAAATTTACAAAAAAGTGGACGTACCTGAAATCAAATATTCCTACCCTCTATTATGAGATGCAAACAACAATACGTTTAAAAATGCTAAACGAAAAAGCCCTAGAATCGTCTCTAATTTAAGACTTTAACTGGTTATAGAACTCAAATTTAGGAGCATCCGAATTCACCCCACATGTCCGAAGTTACCACGTCTGAGATTATTTTATTACAAATTCGTCGTTTATGGCAGGAAATTAATCTTCTTGGTTAAAAAATGATCTTTTTGTTTGCAAACCTATATGTTTTAGTTGAAAATTAAACTGTTTGTTTGATAAGTCATCATTTTAGTTTAAAATTTATTTATTTGGTTTCTTCAGTACAAGATTTATCTATTTTATTGAAACTTCAATTCCTTTTGTTTGAAAATTATATTTTTTCAAACTAAAAATGTAGCTATTCTATTTTTGCTTGTAAATTAATCTTTTTCATTGAAAATTTACTTGTTAGGTTATAAGTGCATCTAATTTGTTCATGTTCAGCCTTTTTAGTATAAAATTAAACTTCTTGGTTGAAAATTTATGTTTATGGTTCAAAGTCAAATATTTGGTGATCAATAATGATTCAGTCGTTATGTACACTAATTGACAAACCGAGAAGTTAAACATCTTTTTTAACCTGCGACTTGGAAAGCGTCTTCACAAAAATGTCGGCCATCATCTGTAGAGATGCATTCGGGCGCGACGAGACAAGACAACATCGATTTTGGGAGCCATCCTGAATGAAGATAGTGAAAAGTTGTCCCGTATCTCGTGATTTTTGTCAAGAATTTTGGAAAACGAGCATGCTCGGGTAAGATTCTCAATAAAGTTTACAGTTGGACACCTCGCGTAAATATAAAGAATAATGCATCATAAAAATAATAATTTAATATTAACTATAATATACCCTCACTAGGGATCGCGGGACCTTGTAGCTGGTGGGAGGCCTTACGGGGCTCATTGACTCTGGTCGGTGAGACTTAAACCAAGGAGCGATCCTTCCAGGGGGTAATGGCCAAGCCCACTAGAATATCGAGAGCGCGAATTCTCATGCTCCCAAGCTAAGATGTGATCGCCGTGTCGAGGGCTAAATGGCACCAGGGTTAACAAATCCTTGAACGCCCGGCCTGCCCCCCTCAGTAGAGGTGGTCAGGTGGGGGTTTCAAAGGAGGTGTCTTCACGGAGACTTTGGGACACCAGGTTGAATCCCATAGTATTTAGACCCGCCTCCTGCAAGTTGGACTCTGTGGGGGGTGTTTCTTATTTCCCTAGCTTCTCGTGGGACATAAATGTTTTCAAAACATTTAAAAAAACAAAACATAAACGATGAGGGATCCGTTTCTGGTCCATCATCCATCCCACCGCCAAAAGAGGGAGGCTCCGTCGGGGGCAACCCTCCAGAGGCGGTGCGAAATAGTGAAGATGGTGGAGACAATTATGTTGAAGCCGTGGAAGTGCAGCTAACGGAACTCTCCGTAGGGAAGAGGCACCGTAGCGGAGCACAAAAAAGGAGAGCCCGTAATGCGCGGCTCGCAAACAGCAGCCAAGGCTCCTCACAGGGGGCAGTGGCTGCTGTTGTCGTTGCGTCGGGTTATCCTGATGACTGTCTAACTCTCGAGGTTTTGGACAGGTTGAGGGATGAAATCTCAAAAGGGATTTACGCGTTACCTCGTGAGGAACGCGCCCCCAGATTCAACGACATCTTCATTAGGTCTGGGGCTATCGTTGTGGAGGCCGCGGATATCTGGTCGCGAGACTGGATTGTGGAGAAAACCCCAATGTTTAGGCTTAGAGAAGGTCTGAACTTGGAATTCAAGGGGACGGAGTGTCTGCAAAGGTACCGCAGAGAGACCGTACGGATTCCCAGCAACCCCGAAAGTCCGGCGACCGTTCTGGGGCGCCTGAGTTTTCAGAACCCGTCTCAACGAACTGATTCATGGAAGGTATTTTCCGACAGGCAGGGATCAAGGCTGAAGGGGAGAGGCTGGATTCTAGTCGTTGGTCTTCCCGAATCTTCAATCAGAGCACTTGCAGCTCTAGATTATCGTCCCTATCTAGGGGCGAGTAGGGTTACCTTCCGGGTAACCCAACTGGGATCCGCAGGAGTCCCAGAAGCGTCCGGAGGTGTCCCGAACTAGCCTTCCAATGGCTGAGAAGGGAATCTCCATTACGCAGATTAATTTGCACCACAGCAAAGGCGCCTCGGCGATTTTAGCCAGACGCATGTCTGTCGTGCAGACAGGGCTCGCCCTAATCCAAGAACCCTGGTTATACGGGGAAAGGATTTGTGGCTTGTCAGGATGTGGCTCCATATATATAAGGGGCCACGCGAAAAAACGCCAAGGGCATGCATAGCCGTCAAGGGTATGGATGCGATCTTGGTGCCTAAATTCTGCTCTAGAGATCTCACCGTTGTTAAGGTGAGTTTCAGGGGCAGTAACGGAGAGAGGCTAGAGGTAATTATTGCCTCGGCTTATTTCCCTGGCAACGCCGAGGGACCCCCGCCTCCCAGAGAGGTGGAGGCTCTAATTCGGTATTGTCAAGAGAACAAGATCCCTCTGCTGTTGGGCTGTGATGCAAACTCTCACCACACGGTGTGGGGAAGCACAAACATCAATGACAGAGGTAGAGATTTAATTGAATAAATAGCGGGCACAGAGCTGGAGATTCTGAATCGGGGTGATACTCCCACATTCCAGACTGAAAACAGGAGTGAGGTTCTCGATTTGACTCCATGTTCAGGTGCACTGAGGAGCAGGGTAGTGGATTGAAGAGTCTCCGATAAGGAGTCTCTTTCGGACCACAAACACGTCGTGTTTCGATTAACCCTAGGTAAACCAGTGGTTTCTAATATCAGAAACCCCAGAAATACACTATGGGACTCATATAAAGAGGAACTCAAAGGGAGGCTTGCGGAATTCCCCACAAGCTATGGTACTATTGATGAGTTGGAGCACGCCGCAGATTTTCTACGAAGGGCTCTGACAACGTTATATGAGAACAATTGCCCTACAAGCACAATTAAGTCTAGGAAGGGAGCAGAATGGTGGAACACCCACCTGGAGAAACTCCGTAAAAAGACGAGAATGTTGTGCAATAGGGCAAATAGAACCAAATTGCCTTCGGACTGGGACATCTATAAGACGGCCCAGTGTGAATACAATAAAAACATAAGGAAGTATAAGCAGGAAGATTGGAGGGGCTTCTGCGAGTAATCAAAAAACATTCCGGAAGCAGCGCTCGATAATGGTGAGTTTGCCGAAGATGAAGAAGCAACGCTGAATCACCTGATGGAAGTTCACTTCCCGGGTTTTCAGCAAATCCGAACCGACCAAGAGGAGGAAGGCCAGGGCCAAGGTGTGGAAAGGGCCGACTGGAATTTCGCCGCTAAGGTCGTTGATTACAAAAAGGTGGAATGGGCCATAGGGTCCTTCTGTCCCTTTAAATCACCAGGGGTGGATGGCATTTATCCAACGCTTTTACAAAAAGGCATGGCTTTAGTCATCCCTCCCCTGACAAAATTATTTAGGGCAAATATAGCCCTGAAACACGTGCTATCGGCATGGAAGGATGGCAGAGTGGCCTTCATACCCAAACCTGGGAGGGAGGGTTACACTGCTGCCAAAGATTTCCGACCAATCAGCCTAACGTCTTTTATCTTGAAGACGCTGGAGAAGCTAATCGAGAGATACATTAGGGATGAGGTGCTCTTGGCCTCCCCGCTGCATAGAGGGCAGCATGCTTTCCAGGCAGGCTGCTTGGTAGAAACTGCGCTTCATTGGTCATTTTCACGAGAAATTATCAAGTTCCAAAAGTTGACGCTCCTGTATTCTGTGGTGGGAAGCTGACGTTTTCAGACTGAGTTAAATATCTTGGAGTAATCCTAGATGGCAAGCTGAACTGGGCAAAGCACCTGGCACCCAATGCAGAAAATTTGTCATGACTTTTTGGATGTGCAGGAGAGCCTTTGGGTTAACGTGGGGGCTAGGGCCTAAAATGATTGCATGGCCACACTCTGCTGTCTTAAAACCCAGGCTCCTACATGCGGCCGTGGTCTGGTGGCCACGGGTGGAACTTAAAACAATGCAGGACAGGCTGCGAAGATTAAAAACGCTAGCATTTAGGTGTTTGACTGGAGCAATGAGGACTGCGCCCACAGCGGCGATAGGATTCATGCTCTGTGAGGAACCCCTTCATGTTGCGATAACCGCTAGAGCGGCACACGCGATGGGCCGTCCGGCAAGAGCAAATAGATGGACTCCGGGGACTAGACACACTAGACTCCCGAGTGATATCAGCGCACTGCCGATTCTATAGATGCGGCAAGATAAAATAACAAAACGCTTCAACTTCGCCAAAGCTTTCCGCGTCTGCATTCCAAGCAAGGATCTGTGGAAAGGAAATGGTAACCCACTTCTCCAGGGAGAAATTTGGTATACAGATGGCTCCAGGGGAGAGGGAGGGTCAGGAGCAGGAATTTATGACAGCAAGAGAGGGAAATGGATAGGGTTCACACTTGGGCGACGGGCTACTGTTTTTCAAGCGGAGGTCCTGGCCGTCCTTCGCTGTGCTGAAATACTAATAGAGCAAAACGCTGCTGGCAAACAGATTAAGATCTGTTCGGACAGCCAAGCGACACTAACTTCAATAGGGAAACCAGACATAACATCAGAACTGGTTTGGGAACGCAAAAAGGCATTAAACCAACTTGCAGAAAAAAAATAAAGTGGTTCTCATATGGGTCCCCTGGTCACACAGGGATCAAGGGCAACAAAAAGGCGTCTTGCTGTGTCGGGATGGCCATTAAAAGCTGGATCCGAACAAAACACCGGAAATGCTGGGAACAAACCCAGGGTTGCCCTACGGAAATCCTGGGTTTACCCAAGAAAGATGTAAGGACAGTGGTACGGACCCTAACAGGGCACAACCACTTGAACTATCATATGCACAAAATGGGATATAACCCCACGACAGAGTGCAGAAAATGCGGCAGGGATGACGAAACATCCCTGCATATATTATGCCAGTGCCCGGCATTAGCTAGGTTCAGGCAACAGACCCTCGAGGCCCATTTTATGGAAACAGAGAAAATTGCAACGCGATCAGTGGTCGACATACTGGGCTTCGTCAAGAGGTCTGGATTCGACTGCTGAGAGTGAATAAGTAAGGGTGTGGCACAATAGGCTTTATAGCTTGAGCGCCAAGGGAGCTCTTCATGGGCTTCCCACCCGCATTAAAACTAACTAACTAACTATAATATAATTATATATAACTATAATTATAACGCTATAAGGTTAGAAAATTATAAACAAAATTATGATTCTTAAGACAGAAAATCTAAAAAATTGTATTCGAATATAAATCAAATTTATACGAAAAATATAACGAATTTTTGAAAAAATAATAAGGTAAACGTCCCAGTAATCGCCGCGATTACTAGAACATTTACTATATATTTTAGTTTGCTTTATTGTGCTATAGATAATTTTGTTACTGAAATGAATTGTATTTCTGTCTAAAAGAGTTATATACTTGTTTTCTTGCTTTAGTGGTTATGAGAAATTAGAGTACTTCCTTTATATTTTCTACCCTTTTGAGATTCAAATTTGTTTACAATTTTCTATCCTAATGTTTTATCAATGAATTGGTTAGATTTTGTAAAATTATTATACTTAATTACTTAACCCTTGTGTTGCCACCCGGGTACCCGGGTACCCATCGGCATACGTTTTGTTAAATAACTTTCTTTCTAATAAAGATAGGCTGAATGCTTCTCGAATCTACATGATTGAACCGATTCTCTATCGAAATTTGCATTGCACATATTTTTAGAAATTTTTTAGCTTGAAAGGTTTTGCAATTGCAAAATAAAGCACGGCTGAGCCACCCGGGTACCCGGGTACCCCGACAGAAAACCTGAGCCACTAGAGGAATCCTGGCCTCGGATGTGGATTCAGCACGTCAAAAACCTTCGGAAAAGTATACTCGGGTTCCTGGTAAAATATTTTTGCCAATTTTTGTAGGCCTGTGTTATCCAACGCGTCGCCAGACACCGCTCATAACGCGTACTTTTTCGTTCGTTTATGGAGGCATGAAAACACGCCATTTTATGACTGTGTTCTAGGTAGGAATACTGGGAATACCTTCCTAGAATATGAATAATTAAATATTGATTGAATACACATAGTTATTTCAAGTTACAATGGACTTTTAACAACAAGTTCGTGGGCGGTGTACCCAGGTACCCGGGTGGCAGATGCTGTGAGTTTTTTTGGGTGGCAACACAAGGGTTAATTTAGTATCAAATCTTTGATGAGCTCTAAATTAACGATGGTTCTTTTCGACCTTCTTATTCGTCGTGATTCCTCTTCTATAATGTTTAAATTCCGCTAACTCATTTTTCGAGATTTACGAGAAATTTCAAACTCGATCTGTAAATATCATGTCATCTTGCTTGCATATTTAAGTCGGGGAGGGATGAGAATAAAAAATTGAAAACCAAAAGTTCTCGACAACCAAAAAATCGCGAAAACGGGCAATATCAGGCGAGATCCGAGAAATTCTGGTCTCGACGTGCATCTCTAACCATCTGTTTGGTTGGAAGATAATAGACTTTAATGTCCCCCTTCTCTAGGAGATCTCGACGAAAGTGGTAGTGCCAAGTCAGCTTGCTTGCTGCGTTTGTGATTAGTGCCACTCTTGCTGATCTGAATCGCACGAAGATTAGTTACCGAAGATACAAGGCTTCTTTACAAGCATCAAACAAGGCCATGTATTTGGCTTCCATTGTTGGAAGTGTCACAGATTTATGCTTTTTAGAATCCCACGTCACTGGTCTTCCTGGAAATATGGAAAATGTGTCAGAAAAAGACTTTTTATCTTTCTAGTTTTTCTGTATTAAATACCGTATTCAATAGTACTGTGAAAATACTGCATAATACGTTTTACTTGATTTCAATGCGCCGAGCCAGGATTAGCTGGGAATCGACTAACAGTGATGTGGCTGCAAATGAAACATCTGGAAGTGTCAATTTTGACAAAAAATAAGTACCCCTATCAGTTCTCGATATGATGTCTTTTGCATTTGGTTGTGCCTTTTTCTTCATTCTTTAGACCACTGTCCTTGATTAATTGTAGAGATGGGTCCATGGGCGTAGATTCTATTCTAGAATTCTTCATAGAGAATCTCCTAACATTTTCTTGATGCATTTTTGTTGTTCTGGCATGTGATTTATTCTGAGAATATAGCTGAGCTGCCAGAAATCCTTTATTTACCCCCAAGTATCCCAGCTGAAAATACTTGTACAGAAACCACAGAGGACCCTTCACACGTTCCTGCACACGAACCTGCACACGAACCTGAACAGGTAATCTTGACGGTTCTGTGCAGGAATTTGGCGAAGGAAACTGTACATTTTCCTGTGCAGGTTCCTTCACAGAGTAAATTGAGGCGCAGGTTCATGTACAGGAACTTGTTCAGGATCTTATGCATGAACCTCCAATTGTCAACTAGGATCCTTCTGATTTTGATGATTTTTGATAATATGTCTCCAACCATGAGCAAATCAGAAATCTAGACGACGATGATAACGGTACCGCTTTCGACATTTAGCTTGTACATGCAAGGATCCACCCCCGAACGTACCATTCCCATAGTTTAGAGGAAAGTTTTGAGTTTGTTGTACCAGTCTCGAAGGTCGTCTCAAAGATCTTCTTGCGCATAGGCCGTTTCAAAATACATTTAATGGACAAACATTTGTCTTTTAACACGGCCAGCTTAAAAGGTGCATATGGTTTCGTACCTTGCGACTGGTGAGTAAATTTTCCGATAATCGTTTCTCCATTTCTGCTCACAGCCGCGTGAAACTATTTGAACATTCAAGTGGTCTACAATTTAATTTTGTTTCCGTTTAATTCGAAAAACCCATTAGCATTCAAGAACTTTTCGATCCTTAGGTTCAGCGACTAATTTCCAAGTGTCATTACTCAAAAGGGATGAGTACTTCGTGCTCATCGCTTTGAGCTACTCATAGCCTCGCAGAGAGTAAGTGATTCGCTGCCTGAATCTTCTGCTGCCAGACCCGCAATTTCTGGATAAAATTTCCGAGGCCTGCCTTAACTGCTCAATCGAATAATCCTGGGGCGGCTTGGTCCTCTTGCGAATCGTGACCTCGCCACAGGTGCCACAGGTGTGTGATATCACTCCTAAGTTGATCCGCTTCCTGGTACTCCATTGTCTTGAGAGGTACTTCCAAAAGATTCAATACAGAGTCCTCAGTCGTTTCTTTTCGTTGATCCCTTATGGAAAGCACATCGATTGTCAGTTCTTCAAACAAACGAACATCACGTTATTTTATGACTTTTTCAGTTTTCTTATCCCATAATCGGTACGCCTTTGCTTCTTGCGAGTAACCAACTAGGATATATTCCTTGCCCCTTGGATCAAGTTTGCTACACCCGATTTTGTTTTTCAGAGCAACCACTTTGCTTCCGATTACTCGATTCAAGTAGGATTGAGCCCGTCATTTCGATTAGTGTTTAATTGGCTCTTTCTGCCACACCATTTTGCTAAGGTGTATTCTACCGAGAACTGGCATCGAATACCCTTATCCTCTAGAAAATACCCTATTCTTTACAAAATTCGTATTTGATTAAATAATGTTTTTATTCCAACAATTTTATTGTTACGTATGTAAAGTTTTAAAATTTATCCTTTTCTGTGATTGATGTGGTAATTTTTCATTGTTAACAGTAACATTTTATGTTAAAACCATTGTCCAGTTGTTTAAAGAATCCTTGAATTTTGATGAAAATGCGATAAAAAAATCTGATTTTTTTCTAAATTTGGTAAAGTATGTCGCTTATAGTCAGAAAAAGTTTTGTTTTAGTAAGATTTCATTCTATAAAAATTACGTTCAAGTTTGTCGTTCTGAAATTATTTCTTTTTTTTCATTAAATAATCACCACAGACTGATATGTATTGGTCCTCTGGAAGCTGGAAGTAAGTTTCTTTTCATTAATTTTTTTCTCAAGTTTTCATGATCAATATGAATAAAATTGTTTAAACAAATCCTAATTATTATGAGAATCTGAATAGCATTAAAATATTTAACGATAAGCGACACACTTAATCAAATTTCTAAAAACATCCGATTTTTTTATCTCATTTCCACAAAAATGTATAATTATTCTTCAATAAATAAATTGAGGTTATGAATTTCTTACGTGATGGAATAATAATTAATTGTTTAAACAATTGGTAAATTTTTAAGAGAAGGATCAGTTTTCTTATAAATGACTAATTGTCCGATTAGACGTGAAAAAGTTTCTTTCAAAGAATTATTAGGGAAAATAAATGATTAAAAAAATATAGATAAATATAGACATGAATTATTTAGAAAATGTAAATTCACGCTGGGCGATTGTTTAAAATGCCATTTAAGAAGAAAAAATTAGTAAATTTCTACATTTTTCCAATTACAGATACCATTTTAAGCAATTTCAAGTTAGAAGCATGAAAAATACAATGATAAATTTCAAAAAGTCAGAACATTTTTAGAATGAGGCAATTCATATTCAAGGGATCCATAAGCTTTAATCATGAAGTTTAGTAGATTTGAACAGGATTTACAAATGACTTTTATGTTATTTTTTCATTGGACGCTTTAAAGTGTTCTAGATGATTAATAATCAAGTATAGATTGCTTGTATTGTGGCCGGCATATTTTTTTTTAAATGGGCTGCAGCACCGATCAGAGGATCTATTTTAGAATTACCCACACCCTCCCTACTAAACTTGCAAATTGAATATGATGATTTGAAGTTATCGTTACATGGTGACAAATATAAAAAACACCTTAAACATTTTTTTATTCTTTTGAGAATACTTCTTAAAATTGAATTTTTCTCTTCACACGACCTGACCTAAAAAATTTCCAAAGTACCTTGTGTTCAAAATTCTTTGTAGGAATTTTTCCTGCTTACACTAAGAAAAATGTCTGTGTGAATCAAACTATTAACTTTGAGGTTCATTGAAAAATTCGTTAATGAAAAATGCCTATATTTCTTTTTACAGATTCCGCTCATTTGAGCACGCCAAACTATAGAGAGGCAAGAAGATCATTTGTACAAGGTAACCCAAATATAATCTGAAACAAATATTAGAGAAGTGTTTCAAAACCCCTTGTTTTTAGGGTTTCACAGACTACGCTGGAAATCCAGTATATAACCACGGCTGGATGTCCGTCCGTCGTTTACCAATGCTATTAGGAATTGGTGGTCGACCTTCGCGCCATCTGTTGCGAAAATAAGTACTAGAAAGAGTAGTTTCTTTATTTTTTTCAAAAATCGACCGATTCATACAAAGAAGTTCAGCTCTCTTAAATCTAAATTAATTATAATTTCTTAATTCACTAATTTACAAACGAATGAAACTCTCACTAAGATCTGACTAAGGAAAGCCACTACTCTTTTAATTGAATTAACTTCCGGGTCATTTAAAATCTCAAGCCATGCATTTCTTATCTCAAGAAGATTTGTTTTCCCACTTATGTATAAATTTCTTTCGTTTGCAAAAATTGGACATTGCACTAATAGGTGACATACATGTTCGCTATGACTTAAATCCTGATAACAGCAGTCACAAATTCCGCCATTCACATCAATCCTATGAATTTCTGTTTTAATTATAATTCTAGATTGAAACCTATTCAATAACCTTAATTGCGCAATTATTCTCATGGATTTGAGAAGTATCCTTAAGGTCAAATTTTCAGGATTTTCTCTAACCAGTTTAGAATTTAAGTAAAGACACGTACAGATAATTGTGCCGCACCTATTTCGAGCCTAATTGCGTATCCCGCTTTGTTTTTTGGAACATGGAGTATTCTTTTATGAAAAGTTGTTTGAATTTTTTCAATTGCATCAAGGTATCTCAGGCTCCATACATGCTCCCCATACAACAGAACATTTGAAACCATACTTTGGAAAAGTCGTACAATGGGGTTCCAAGAATCGCGTTTTAGTCTAAATATTAAAGCTATCGTAGAATTTATAGCTATGCTGGATTTATTGACAGCCATGTTTTTGGCGTTTACAAAAGAGGCCGATTTAAATATAAAATCAGATTACCAGGCAGGTTCTTGAAGAATTCATATCCAATACCATATTGACCAGGAGCCTTACCGTATCTACATTTTTTTAAACTTAGAAGAATTTCCTCTAAAGTAATTGGACAATCGAGATAGGGATTTCTATTAGAAATAATCGTTCGTAAGTAGATAATGGGGTCCCGTGGAGGATAGATCGATCTAAAATATTTCTCCCACGTATCTAAGTCTATGCATTCCTTATTTGAAGACCTGAAATTGTAACCATTAATTATTCCCCAAAATTGTTTGGAGTCCTTCGCCATCCTTACTCTAATCAATTCAATTCACCCACCCACCCATTAAAGTCACCTCCACCAATTATAGCATAATCATAAACTGTAAAGAAATGTCAAAGAGATTTCCTCCTACATCATTAAAAGATTTAACGATATCTGACTTTGTACTAAAGTACATTGAGCCAATTATTACATTACAAGCATTACCTTCGAGTTGTACAAAAATAGAATCCTCAGATACACAAATTGTTTCCATTTTGTATTTATTTACATTAACAGCCATACCACGCTGGAAAAACCAGTTCTCGTCAGATCACTGAAGTTAAGCAGCGTTGGGCGCGGTTAGTACTTGGATGGGTGACCATTTGAGAAAACTGAGTGCTGTTGGCACATCGTGGGTGTGGTGAGCCCACACTTGTAGTTATTTACTACAAGAAACTATCCACCTAGAAACACTACCCGAATAGGGTAGTGCCACGCCTACCCTGAAAGGGAAATGACTTAATGGTATACTACTACCACTACTATTGATGATTGCGAGACCTCCTTTCGCTCTTCCTTTTGTTGACTCTGTTGTAGCTAAACTATACACAATTTGACAGTAGAAGTCTCGATGTGGTGAAAAGACACAAGGGAGATTCGTGAGCCAAGTTTCACTAACACACATTGTATCATCTATTTTGGTATAGCTGTAAATATCTTCCAGATTTCTAAATCCCCTGACATTCCAAAATATGATTCGGGGGGATATCCGTGTCTCTGATCCTCTTATGTTCTTGGGTTTAACATCGTGTTTTCTTCTTCTAAGTCCTTTTGTAAAAAACAATCAATTGTGCAGCTTGTTTGTGATTGTTTGGGTTTCTTAATTATTGATGACTTTGGCGGACGACCTCTCTTACGACTATCTGTTGAACTTATCGATGGAATCGAATCTCCACTATCCGGTTGGTAGCCATCCTCTGCTATTTTTATAATTGTTTATTCAGTTGATTTTTCATCCTTAAGCAGTTTTTGTATGGACGTCAGATCATAATATTTATCATCTATGCGAACACGAGAATCTTTTTGAAACGATTAAAAAGATCTTTACCGAAGCAAACATAAAAATAGTCGATGAGAACTTCCAGAAAATTATAAGACTTGGAAGAATCGACGATTCTAGGCCAATCCTGATAACGTTTTCCAACCCATGATGTAAGGATAACATCTTTAAGAACGCTTACAAACTTCGTTCTCTTAATGTTTCTGTATCAAATGATCATTCTCGTGAACAAAGAGAAATTCGTAAAAATCTTAGGGAGTGTCAACAAAAGCTGGTACAACAAGGAAAAAAGTCATCTACCAGAGGAACTCGTCTTCAACGTTATATAGGATAATGTTTTATGCAAAACCGGACGGTTTTCGTACCTTTCTGTGCGCGTTTGTGGGACGCGAAGTTCTCGTTTGTCGGAGGGGGTATTTTTCAGGCCACGGCCGTAAAAGTATACTTTTACGGAGTGCGCGCATGCGCTTTTGGTCCAAAGCGGCGACACTCCTGGCTCTCTCTTCTGACGCATGCGTGGTACATATCACAAATGTTTGTAGACTGTGCAATACAAATGAACAGAGCATGCCGGCTGGCAACACGCAGCAACACGTGGGTCCGCGAGTCTTTCGTTAACCGATAGATAACAATTGTGTCGCGATGGCAAAGATTTTATTTGACTAACTAAAACTAAAATGAACATAACCGCACATGTCTATAATAAGACTAGTATGAAGCTCACGTGCAACATTTAATGTTATGTTTAATTTTAGTTATAGTTATTCAAAATGATTGTTGTATTTTTCCTTACGGGGGGCTTCGCCCCCCGAACCCCCCAC
>CAKNYM010052346.1:289760-363534 GCA_932195095.1 Andricus curvator | reverse complement strand
TATGTTGTTGTATACAATTGCTAATGATGTGCAGTGCACTGATTACACGTTGACAGATATCAAACTCATGAAAAAGAAGTATGGCGTGTCCATGGTAGCTTCATAGGCTAACTAACGCCATCTATGAGCAAACAGCGGATTTAAGCTTATACACCTGGTAAACATAGATTTTCTTTGACTTCATGTTTGCGTCGAAATAAGTTCATTTGGGCTCATAATGTGGATGTGATAAACAATTAATATTAAAATACACTTTCTTTTTTTATTGAAACATGTTGGTCAAGAGAATGTGTTTTTTCACTGTATAAAATGTTAATTCCATCTGAAAAACTTTGCTTTTGATGAAGAGTTACTTTTGGTATGCAATAAATACTTTAAACTCCACAAAACAACGTAAAAACACTTTTATGCAAATTGAAATGCATCTTTAAAATTCTGAATAATCTTACCAGTTCTGATTTTTTGCACCAGATGGGATATCGCAGTTGAACCATTCCCAATAGCTCCTACAGTATTTTTCCTAGAGAGTTCAAATTGTCATGGAGTTTGACCTGATGTGGGATATTCTAAGAAGAATATATTTCTATCCACTTTACTATTATTATGTTTATTTCACAGTAATTGAAGACAAAGAGAAATTAAGAAATTTATTTTACAGCCCCTTATGTTCGAAGCTTTTCTTTTATAGTCCGATGTTTCTCGGGGGCGGCTCAAACTGAAGCTCTTGGCAAGAAGAATTTCGATTTGTAATAGAATTCGTTTTGTCATATTCTTCTTTTTTATATCAGTGATTAACAAATATGAAAATAACGCAATTTGGTTCTTCAGGGTTAATTTTATTCTCTAAACGAAAAGGTTTGGAAACTGGTTCGTTTCCGAGCCTTTCCGAATTGAATGTGAACTTTGCTTTTGATTTATTTTTGAATGTCGAGGTGTCTCACTTGCCGAACCTTTCCGACTCTTTCCAGCCGAACAGCCATTATTAGCTGTTTAGCTTTTTGCGGCTGTTCATGCGCACAGAGGCCTGCGAGCGCGAATTCGTAGTGAGACCCTCATGGCATGCTAACTAAAACAAATTGAAAAATGAGATTATAAAAAAATCGTTTTGTCAGGATGTGTATTCCAATTTTTCGAGCCAATAATCTCATTTTCGAAAACTGGTGGTGGTGGTAAAGTTCAAAACCCAATTTCTTGGACGATAATTAGTAGACTCACAATTTAGAATTATTTAGTAGTTCTAAATTAATAAATTCTTTCATCCTTGAAATAGCTAATAACTATATTCTTTTACATGATCAGGTCAGGGATCAGATCAGGGAGCAGGTCAGGGATCAGACGAGCAACCACTTACAACCTCATTTGATAAGTATGATCGACTCGAGCGCAACAAAAAAACAATTGGAGCATGGTCTAGCGGGAAGTGGTACTACACAAATGATTCTGGTCAATTCGGTAATTAAAAAACTAAAACATAATTTAAAAAACATAGTACATTATTTAACAAGTGCGGGAAGTTGCCGTAGTCGAGTCTTACAAACTTCGCACGAGTGGAATGTCTTCTTGCACGTGTCACACACTATATTTTTTGCAAAAAATGCATGAACATTGCAAGTTTCACCGCGGATAGTGAGGTTCAGTGACGATGTACATTAGGTGTAAAATTAGGTTATGAACATACCAGGTTATAAACATATTATACACAGAGGTATATTTGTCTAACGATTTTGGAGGCAACAGTTTTTCGGTAACTGCTTTAGCTGCAGCTCGAATTTTTGGCGGAGTACCCGGCAACTTTTTTGAAAATTAGTATTTATATTTAAGTCGACAATATAATGATACTGGTCGGATACTTGACTGCTTGTTGCCAGTGCGGGAATATTCACGCACGCAAAACAGTGCGGAAATGTAATATTCCCGCACGCTAATCTCGCAGTAGAGGAATCTGGAACTTCCCGCACTCTTTACGGACAAGGAATGTGGCAATTTTCATGCATGTGTTGCAAAAAATATATTAATTGATTAGTTACCGAAATCATTGAATGATTAGTCAATATTTCTACTGATTTACTTTACTAATATAAAATTCAAGATGTCAAAATGACAAGGTTACGTCTCGAAGGAAACAAATGAAAAGGTGCTACACAGTTGAAGGCACTGATGTCCACAATACAATTTATATGGGATTTTGAATCTTCGAGAATTCATCGCGCAAGTTAGCACCTTTTTATTTGTTCTCTCCGAAATCGAGCCTTGTCCTTTGGACACATTAAATTTTATTTTTTTTTTAATATTCCATTAGTGGAATGCTACAATATTGTTATTTCATGAGTCCAACACTCAACTATTAATTTAATCACAATTTTCTCTAATTCAGATTTTGATGATAATGGTAATGAAAAAGAAATCGAACTAGAACCTGGTGATATTTTGATACGCAAATTCCAAACACATTCAAGATATGAGGAGAAGGAGGTCGGGTTTCGCGAGATACCCCAACATCTGCGGGAACGTCGCTTTTTCTCATAGTACCCATTGTACACAACGTATACTGATCATATTTTTCCTGCACAAAATATTTTCTATACAGAATATATCCTACACATAATTAAATAGTCATTATTTTATTCTGAAGATATATATAAGATAACGCAGAAAAAAAACAGAATGTATCCTTTACAGCGATTTCAGAGTAATCTTTACCTGCAATAAAAATTAACTTCACGTGTTATGATTTACCCACGACATGGGAAATGGTTACCATGTCAACTCCATTGAATCTTGTTTTGTTCCGATGCGAAATAATTCGACTTCATCTACTTGAAAATTACCCGCAACAAAAATTCACATCTGTTTTTCTGTGAAAACATTGTACACATGAATATTGTGTCGAATATTCTTCCGGCACAGAACATATTTTACACAAAATATATTCAACACAATGAGAAAATATTATGTGTAGGAAAAATATTTATGAAAGTATTAAGTTTGGTGTGGGCAATATTCTGCGTGGAAGATGTTTCGTGTAGAAAAAATATAATCGGTATACGTTCTAAAATGCGTATGTAATGTACAAATGAAGAATGAGGAGGAAATCCGCTTTACAGCAAAAAGTTGTGCTTATTTTTACCTCTTTTTCCCCACCCTTAAAGGCAAGTCTTAATATGAACTTCTCTGAATACATTAAGTAAGATTTTCGCTGGTACACATTATTACTGCTTTTCTAATGGCGAGCATATTTAACGTCACAAATTAACATTACCTCACCATTAGGGTGACCAGGAAAAAACACTTTTGGGTTTTTCAGGAGTGAAGGGCAAATAACGGTAGTTTATACGATTGTAGAAGCCAGATTTTTTTTTTTTAATTTTAAACAATATTTAGAGGTGGCCCATCGTCTTTGAAGTTCTTATGTAATTAACATGGGCAAACTCAACTTTTTTTTCATTTAAGATTTTAACCACGAAGTTATCCACTTTTTAATTTCAACTTTCAATATGTTGTTCTTGAGGTTCTAAGAATCCACATAATAACATTTTTTCAATGAAAAATTCATAAAAAACATTAATTACGGTTGCTTGAAAAGTGCCATTTTCACTGTTTTCTACTGTTTTCAAAGACTAATAACGGCCGTAATAATATACGCCTTATACTGAAATTTTGAGAATATTTCCCTCGAAGGTTGAAGATCATATTTTCTAAAAAAGTAGATTAGGAAAAATATAAATAAGCCTGCAATAATGAAAACAAATCTGAGTAAATTTTTGAAATTTGACAGGTCTACGACTTAAGCTGTTTAATTTTCGGGGCGGAGCGCTCATCAGCTCGGTCATAAAAGTCGATCCCAGTGGGTCCTGACACAATAAGCTCATAAAGCAGACCCTTTTTCGGCAAGCGTTCTTTAGCCATATTTCCCTTTTTCAGAAAAGTGAGTAATAATAATTCAGGGGACGCTAACTAATCCTGTTATAAAGTCACATCGATGAAAAGAGCTGAGGTTGAACCTTTACGATCGACTCTTCACTTACCGAAATTGTCAGCTTTTGCAATGACAACTTTCAAAGACGATGGGCCACCTCTAAATATTGTTTAAAATTAAAAAAAAAAAATCTGGCTTCTACAATCGCATAAACTACCGTTATTTGCCCTTCACTCCTAAGAAACCCAAAAGTGTTTTTTTCTGGTCACCCTACTCACCATCAACATTAAATAACATTTTAGGGAGATCAGTGGTGTGAAAATCAATTAGGTCACTTCTAGAGATAGAACTTAATCCAAATCATGAGGGTAAAACATCTTTTTAAAAAGAGTCCATGAAAGATGTGGAATAGTCTAAAACAAGCAGCTCTCGTTCTAATTGCAGAATTGCAGCAATCATTTTGTTGAAGTTTCCTGTTCTTAATTTTAAGAGAAACACCACAAGAGCTTGTGTTACATCGCGGGTTTAAATATTTTGCGAGGGAACAGCTGGGCTTTTTCAGAGTGGGCCGCCTTTCTGAGGCCTCTATATGGCCACTAATTAAAAAAGGCTAATCTGGACCCATGGGTTTTCACATAGGTGAAAAATTTATTATTTTCTGGAATTGATGGCACAATTAGCGTATGTTGGAAGTAACATATTTTTAAAGGATATTTATCAATTTTTTTAAACAATATTTGTTTAAGATTATGGAGAAGAGCCTAGTTTTTTTCGAATCTCTTACACTGTGTGACTCGTAAAATTATTATTGTTCAAAGAGTATATGGTATGCGTTCTAAGATACGGAAATTCTGGATAATAAGCGACATAGTATGAGAGATTCAACAAAACTAAACATTACTCTACCTTTCCTGTGAAAAGGCGCAAGTGAAGAATAACTTCTCCCGATTTACGAGGAAAAAAATTGTTTACACGAATTAAAATTGTTCAAATAATTACCGAATATCCTTAAAAAAATATATTACTTTCAGCATTCGTTAATTGTATTGTTATTTTCAGAAAATGATGAATTTTTACACTACAAATAGAGAAAAGATTGTCTAAACAAACGAAAATTGTTTAAATAATTACCAAATATCCTTTAAAAATATATAACTCTGAAAATTCGTTAGTTGTATCATTGATTCCAGAAAATAATAACTTTTTACGATTTTAAGAAGAAAAATTGTTTAAACAAATACAAATTGTTCAAATAATTACAAAATATCTTAAACAAAAAGTACTACTCTTGACATTCATCAAATTTATATCATTTATCCCGAAAGATGATAACTTTTCATGATTTACAGGCGGGAAATAATTGTTTGAACAAATTTTTCAAACAATTGTAATTGTTTAAGCAACTCCAAATCATCTTGAAAATACTTGGTAACTTTTGACTTATCGATTGAAAATTATTTATGTTAAAAAAATCCGAAAAAATGCCATCTTCGGCATGAATTTAATACAAAACTGCTATTTTACATCTTTTGGGGCATTTTCCGGGCACAATAGAAGGGGATTTGGGGGTCAAAATTAAAAGTTACGAAGCAAAAATTATTCCTGGAAAATTCCTTGCGAGCTGACTATACTGTAGGAATTTTGTAAAAAATTAATTTCCTTGAGAATACCAGACTTTAACTTTTTTTAAATGTCCTTCGCATCATTATCTATAGTTTTAACATAAGAAATATAAAACAAGCACATGAAGCATATAGAGGATGTTTGGTGTACTTGACAATTTTAGATTATAAGTGAAAGGAAGAAACAGCGTACTTTGCAGAAGGGAGACTGTGGAGCCCAGCAATACAATTTTTTTTAAAGATAAAGATAATTTCCTCCATATTGTCACTTGCGTGCTGCAGTGTATGTATAGCGGGCGTAAATTTTTATGTAGCGGGCGTAAAGTTTCATGTCGGCCGGGCGGCGGAGTGCGCATGTGCAAACGTCACTGAGCTGGAAGCGGCCAAATTATGCCTGCTTCACGTGCATGCAATGGGGCGTTTTCAAGGGGGGCTCGGACAAAAAAAAACATTTTTAGGACCGACGTTTTTTTTTTCTTGAAAAAAATGGACTTTGCAGTGTAGTCGTGGGTCACGGAAAACCTGGAGATCAGGGAAAAGTCTGGGAATTTTTATTTCATTTTTTTTTTCATTTCAAATAAAAATATTTTTTGGTTGATATATCTACTATTACATTATTTAGTGAAAATTAATCTTCATTTCTTGAAAATCAGATTACTTGGTTGAAGGTTGAACAACTTTGTTGAAAAAGCATCTTTTACATTCTCATTATTTATGATTGGGAAATATATGATTAGATATATGATTAGAATATATGATATGATATACATGATTTACATATATCACTACATATATTACATATATGATTAGAACTGTCCGAAATTTCACATAACAGTTTTTTTTAAAAAGTCCTGCAAAATTTATTTGAACCATTTTTTGATAGGACTTGTGATTTTCATTTTATTTATCGAAAATTCTGAATGTAATACTGATCATTACCCTCTAGTCCCCGAAATAAACTTCGGTCAAAGATGAGGAAGAAAGAGAACAAAAAAACGAAACAAACGCGAATCAATATTGAGAATCTACAGAAACCGGAAGTACGAATAAAAGCACTAATAAACAATAAAGATGTAGAGGGCGCATCGACTATGATCCGGGATGCCATTGTTGAGAGTGCGACTAAAGTGTGTGGTACTGCGGTTGTAGGAGGAATGGTGATGCGTGGTGGAATGATTAAATCTGCGCAACAGCTCAGGAAAAGAAACAAGCGTATCTAAGAAAGTTGAACATCACAGGGCTTACTGATGAGGAGAGAAATAAACTGGAGAATGATTACAGAGACAAAAAGAGGAAAGTAAAACTACTGGTCAAGAAAAGTGAAGATAAAATAAAGGAGAGGAAGAGAAGAAAATGCAAAACGATTTCGAAGGAAGCAAGAAACTATTTAATAAAAGAGCGTTGATAAATATGTAGGGGGTAAAACTATAGAGTCAGCCACCATGATGAATAGCAAGGGTAAAATGCTATATGATACAGCCGGGATACCAGACTTTTTGAGAGACTCTTTTGAAGAATTATTGGGAGATGAAGCAGTCGGGCACCACAACTGCGATATAGAATACGATATGGTGGCGACTACACACCCCACAGGTTGTGCGAATTGATAAATTTATATATCGAGATGGGAGAAGTTCTATATGACTGGAAAAAAGCGATTATCGTACCAATATACAATGGAAAGGGAGATAAAAGCAAATACGATAATTACATACGTATCAGCTTATTAAGTACCGTTAGTGAAATATATTAGAAAATAGTTATTCGTAGGGTAATGAAAATAGCAGACAAAAATATTTGGGAAGTCCAAAGTGGATTTATGCCAGGAAGATCATGCATGGATCAAATATTTAGTTTAAGAGAGATCACAGAAAAAAGTTTCAGCGTAAGGAAAAAAGTTTTCTGTGCATCTGTTGACCAAGGAAAAGCATTTGACAAGGTGAATAGAACTAAACTTTGGAAAGTGCTGAAAGAGTACGGAGTCAATAGATGGCTCCTACAAGCAATAAAAACAATATATGCTGGTCAAAGATAGTGTAAGGGTAAATGGGAAACTGAGTGACTGGTTCGATATTATGCAAGGTGTTGGGCTAGGATGCGTTATGTCCTCAGGTCTATTTATTATATTCATGGACAAGTGTCTAAGAATGGCCTTCTTCGACGTTTGAATGCATTCATATACTGATTCCATCGTGCGGTTATGTATACTTAACAATTAATCATAACCCAGAACTGAACCATAGCAATGTTTATTTGTTATGAATTGTTATAAAAAACCCTTTGGAAACAAATTTATTTATTTCGCGTTTTTGAGCATAGACAAATTATAAGAATTTTTAAAGACAATGATAATTATGGATGAAGGTCAATCCAATGTGTTAGGATATTATTATTCAGATGAAAAGAAATGACTCTGCAAAGAAGAAAAATTTTCTTTGTTTAACACTGCGATATGAGTGTATTTGTTTATACCAATTGTTGTCGAAAGACAATCTATTGTGACAATAACTACGGCTTGAAAGTTTAGATGTCGATGAATCTGCCTATGTTGAACTTATTTTACTGTACGATTTAAGAAATATGTAGCTTCAAAGTCAAAGGGTATTCTAGCAAAGTCATCTTTCTGAAATCTTGCGCTCAACTCATCGCCAAATGTAGTAAATTGTTCCTTAAAAGTTTTTGAATTCATAAGTTCAAGAACAAATCATACTCCGTCGATCTGGACCGAGGAAAAGAATAAATATTACGTGGTTGCTGAGTAATCATAAAAAATGTTTAACCGTGGAATGGAAATTTCGTCGAAGATACAAATACAAGATTCAGCACGTGCGTTAATTTCTTATCACATAATTATTCCTTGAATAATTAAATATTTGCCCTTCATAAACAAAGGTTGGAACTAAATTATATTATTTTGAACAACAGTAATGTACTTGGTCGAGATTTAGGGAGTAAGATTTGTACTTGATTTTATGAATTTTACAAATTCTTAGAAATGACGCGGAAATTTTCTAAACGGAATTCACGGCATTCAAGGATTTCACAGAACTCGAGGAATTCCGGGAATTCGCGGAATTCAAGGAATTCAAGGAATTTAATGAATTCAAGGAATATAATGAAATCAAGGAATTCAATTAATTCAAGGAATTCACGGCAATCAAAGAATTCACAGCAATGAAAGAATTCAAAGAATTCAATAAATACACGGAATTCAAGGAAGAGCATGCTCAGAAAGCGTGTCACCTTTTCGACACAGCTACACTTTTGTATGCACTTTAACATTTACATTATTAATGCAAATATTAACCGATTTTCATGAATCTTCTTGTTCTTTTTCTTCTAATTATATGAAGGAACTAATTCGGCTAATTAAAATTGAATCAAGCCATGATTTCATAATTTCATTTTTTGTGGGAGACCTGAATCTCATAACAATGAAAGGGTTATTCGTTCCGGATGATTCGTCTCGCCACGGAGTATATGTTCCCTCTGGTTTGACAAGGATCCAACAGCAAGCTCAGAAAACGCAGACACTGTCAGCAAAACAGAATAATATTTACATGACGTATGCAAAAAATCAGACAAAAATATTCAACCGTGCGGCCAGAAACTTGAATCCCGTTTTCTGACTCTAATAAATCCCCTTAAAAGCTCCACTCGGCCCGCTCGAATGGAGGTGCATTTTTGCACACTCCTAATTATTAATAATATATTGCAGATATCCTTTCACGTGTTTCCAAAATTCCAATTACCTATTGTTATACCTCTAAAGATTTGTAATGGCTTGCTTTATGTAAAAAAAAAATATTTTGTCATACGGACCAAACAACAAACGAAAATGTTTTGTTTAAACTAAACATGGACGCTTGTAGGAACTGCCGATGAAAAGTTGGTATCTATTTCGTCACATTCCTTGATGAAAAAACTCGAGAATCTTCTGCATGTTCGGTATTTGAAATTTTAGAAAATTTGTCGTCATAATTATAATTTGTGAAATCTCGCGCGTACAACTTATCGGCAAATCTGAAAAATCATTCCTAAGAATTTCTAAAATTCATTAAATCAAGTACAAACCTTACTTCTTAAATCTCAACCAAGAACATGAATAAGTATTGTGTTAAATTTCCAAAATTCGAAAAGAAGCATATATATGGGGCCTTATTTCTACGGTCGGACTCAAACTGCGGCAAAGTGTAGTCCTATTGGATGGTAATTTAAGGGGAAAAATCGAAAAAGATAGAATAAAATTTATATTTTACCTTCATTTATGTAGATCAAATATTAATTTATTCAAGGAATTGGCGATGAATTGAACCTTAGGTTTCGAAAAGATGATTTTACTGAAAGAACCTTGGAGTTTAAAGCTACGTATTTTCCAAATTGTTCAATAAAATTTCTCTGACATAGGCGAATTCAACAACAACCAGACTTTCAAGCGGTCGTTATTGTCACAATTGATTGTGTTTCGGAAACAATTTTCATTAATATATTACACACTCATATCGCAGTTTTAGAAAAAAAATGTTCTTTTTTTGCAGGTATTTTCTTTGCATCCGAAAAATAATATCCTAACACAACTAATTGCCATTCAACAACATGATTATCTTTTTTTAAATTCTTATGAACAAATTCGGAGCATAATTTGTTGATGTGGAAGAGGAGACCACTCTCCCTTCCATTTTAACAATTTTTAACAATATTATCTAACTTTTCACAGAACTTTTTCTTTAAGAAGCCTTACATATGAGCACTCACTTTAGATTTTCTGAACCAATAATTTTTTTTTCTATGAATTTCAAATTTTTAACGCAGATATGAAGTAGTTAAGCTAGGCGGGTTCGGCGGCACTACTACATAGTTCAAACTACCACCGACAGATGGCACCACCGGTCAGTTGCCAAAGGCGGTAATTGAACTGTCTGTAAGGTAGATTCCTGGCGCAGATCCTTGACTCGGTCAATAAAGATGGTCCCTGTTTTACCGTGCGAAATCACAAGAAGCTTTTATGTAGCTGGCGCACGTGGGATCAGGGATTCTCCAAGTTCTGGAACTTTCTAGAAATTTTCTTTTCTAGGAGTTTCGATCAAAGTGGATCTATTGCCTCTTAGATTCTTACTCGTTAAACTTTTTGGAGCACCCAAGTCGTTAAACAGTATTTGAAATTTCTGGAAAGCTGGAACAAATTCGTGGTTCGCTTAACGAGGTGGGTCCCTGCAATACCAACCAAGAATGAAACTCTTGGGATTCCCGGGTTTCCGGAAAATAATCGAACCTTCTAGAAATGTTGACGTGATATCTGACGATTTTCTATCTGTCGAGCATTCTAGAATGTTTGAACATGAGCAACTCTTGCTTGATATTATCAACTTCCACCTATAATGGTACATATTGAAAATTCAATGTGTCAAGCCTTCCAGACATTTCTTTGCAGACGAGGTGATCTCTGACGATTTTCTGATATCTCGAGCCTTCCAGAAATTTCTTTGTAGCCCATACATACATACATAGATTAGCAGTTCGAACTCGAAAGTTCATTGCCTCACTACCCGATTCGGGTAGTGTTTCTAGGTGGATATTTACTACCAATGTGGGCCCACCACACCCACGACGGGCCAACAGCACGCAGTTTTCCTGAACGGTCACCCATCCAAGTACTAACTGCGCCCAACAATGCTTAACTTCAGTGATCTAACGAGAACTGGTGTTTTCAACGTGAAGATAGATAAAAAACTAATTCGTGAGGATTGCGGTGAATTAACATGTTTAAATTGGCCCGTATTCTGCTTTCTGATTCGTTGAACCAAATTGAACCAGAGCGAATTGAATGCGTGTCAATTCGCCTTACTTCGTGGTCGAGCTCATTTCGAAAAAAAATAATAAAAATTGCATGCCTCGAGACTCGAACCAGCGATCTCAAGTTTATAAAGTCCAGAGGGCGACCACTGAGCTACGGAACTCATTCATATTTATTTACAACGGATCCTTTATGCCGAGCGCGTTGGCTGTAGCTTACGAATTCGATTGAATAGGCCAGTCTTTAACTGTATTCGCGCTGGCGAATTGTGGCGGATTGGGGCTTGACTTAAAATATCGTGAAATAAAATGAATTAGCGGACCCTGAAAATAATTCGTGCTGACGCATTCAAATGAATTAGATCTCCTAAAAATTGTTCGCTGAATTCGGGCGAATAGGGTATTTGAAGACTTTATTACTTTTCACGAATTTACACGAATTCACCACCATGTCCAATTCGAGATTGTCGCAAATCAAGATTCACGGGGGCTCCTGACGAATTCTTCTCAATTCGTCCCAATTAGTTTCTTTTTACTGGGAGACGTGTTGATCTCTGAAGATTTCCTATACAACGAATTTTTGAGAAGGCTCGAGACATAAAGAAGGAAGTATAGATAAAGGATATGAGTTCTAGTGATTTTGCTAGGAAAGATCCATCAGTGGCTTCTAGATGGCTCGACACACTAGCTGCCAACAGCGTTGAAAAACACATGCTTACATTCTGGAAAGTTCAACCGCTCTTTCACGAATTTAGGTAAAGATTTTTTCTTTCTTGTGATTGCGGTCTGTAAAATAGGGCCCATCCTTATTGGCCGAGTCAACGATCCGCGCCAGGAATCTACCTTACCGACAGTTCAATTACCGACATTGGTAACTGACCGGTGGCGCTATCTGTCGGTTTAAAGTTCAACTATTTTGTAGAAGATTCTTTGTTTTTTGTGTTTTGTTGAAAATTCGTATTTTCGGGTAGAATATTTTATTATTTCGTTGAAAGTTTGACGAAATTATTGAGGTCATCATTTTTGGTGAAAAATTCAACTGTTTGAATGCAAATTCGTCCTTTTGAATTAAAAATTTATCTTTTATGGTAGAAAGTCATCTTTTATCTTGAAAGTATATTGAATGTGATGATTTTATTATTTTAATATACAATGCATATTAAGTCTAATACAAATTTATTAATAATAATATACACCCTGAAAAAAATATTTTGTACCAAGTAAATGCATTTGATTCTCTCCTTATGGATCACGTGACGTTGTAGCTAGTGGAAGAATTTCAGGGTCTCATCGAGCTCTAGATCTGGAATAGATGAACCAAAGTAACTGCATCGCGAGGTGTAGCTCTCAAGCCATGAGGTGATCACCGTGCCAAGGGCTGAATGGCACCAGGGTTAATAAATCCTTGAATAGCCCGACTTTTTCCTGAGTCGAGGCACACACGTCGCAGTCACAGAAGAGGTGTTTTAACGGAGACTTTGGGACACTAGATCAAATTCCATAGTATGCAGACCCGCACCCGGCAAGAGGGGCTCTGCAGGGAGTGTTGTTTATTTTCCTAGCTTCTCGTGAGATAAAAATAGGCACAACAGAAAATTGAAAAAAAAATAATGAGGGCTTCGCCCCGGGGCCCTAAGCTAACCCACGACCAAAGATGGACGGTTCCTCAAGGACCATCCTACCAGGAGCAGTGCAGACTTCTAACACCGATGACAACAATCTCGTTTTCCACGGTGAAAGAACAGTTAACGGGGCTCTCCGTAAGAAGGAAAAACCGTAACGGTGCCCAGAGGAAGAGAGAAAGAGCGCGGCTTTCAAACAGCAGCCAAGAGACCTCATAAGGGGCCTTGACTGCAGAAACATCATCTGGAGCCACTTCTCAGGCTCATTCTACGGGAAAGAGTAGGAAGGACTCCAAAGACAGTCCCCCAAACAGGGAGTTGAAACGGCAGAAGGCTCTGGAAGCACAGGGCCTTACTTTCGCGCAGATGGCTAACCACACCCTGGTGAGACTTGTTGTTGCGGCGTGTTATCCTAAAGCCTGGCTAACTCCCAAGAAGTTTGACAGGCGAAGGGAGGAAATCTCTGATCCCATGAGGGTCGCACCCCCAGAATCAACGATGTCTTCATCAGGTCATGAGCCATCGTAGTGGAGGTCGCAGGCATCTGGTCGCGGAACTGCCTAGTGCAGAAACTCCAGCATTTAGACTCAAAGATTGACTAAACTTGAAGATCAAGGGAACAAAGTGTCTCTAAAGGTACCATCGAGTGACCGTACTGATTTCCGGCACCCTCGAGGATCCGTTGGCCATTTTGGGACCGAAAGTGACGGGTTGTATTCTAGCTTTAAGTCTCCCCGAAGTTTCAATCAGGGCCCTCGCGTCTCTGGATTACTGACCCTATCTAAGGGTGCAGATGGTTCACCCGTAATGTGCCCCATCTGCGCTCCGTTGGGGGACCAGAAGCGTCCAAAGACGCACCGAATTAGCTGATTCATGATGCAGAGTAATTTGCACTACAGCAAAGGCGCCTCGGCGGTTTTAACCAGGTGCATATCAGTGGTACAGACAGGGCTCACCCTAATCCAAGAGCCCTGGTTATATAGGGAAAGTATTAGTGGCTTGGGAGGGTGTGGCTCCTCATATAAGTGGCCGTTGTAAAGGTGAGACTCAGAAGCAGATGCGCAGAAAGACTGAAGGTGTATATCGTCTTGGCTCATTTCTCTGGGGTAAGCCATCCATGGCTATATGTACAAGATGGAGAGAGTCAGGAAAGTCCTGGGATTACCTAAGAATGACAGATGGACAGTGGTTTAGATGCTTACAAGGCACAACCACCTGAACTATCACATGCACAAAATGGGGTACAACCCCACGATAGAGTGGAGGAAATGCAGCAGGGATGATGAAACATCCCTTCATGTCTTATGCCAGTGCCCGACATTAGCTAGGCTCAGGCAACAAACCATTGGGGCCTGAAGAAATAGCTACGCGATCAGTGTTTGAAATACTGGACTTCACCAAGACGCCTGAAGTCAACTTCTGAGAGCGAGTAGTTAAGGGTGTGGCACAATAGACTTCATAGCTTGAGCGCCAAGGGGGCCACCTCGGGGTTACCCACCCGCCTATAAACTAAACTGAACGAAACTAAATGCATTTCCTTGAAGCCTCTTTCCTAGCATCAAAGAAATATATCAAGAAAAGTCTTTTGTTGATCTAAAGAAATGAATTCTTTGGCTGTATGATATTTCAACCCCTATAAAGGTTAGCTTTCAATTAATTTGTTTGTCGTTGCCACCTGGTACGCGGTTACTATTGAAATTACTAATTTTGCAGAAATTAACTTTAATTAAATGCTTTAACCATATATCGGCTCTGCTTGAGGCCCAGGACCACGGCTTAAACTTCTCTTAAAAATAAAGGAAAATTATGCAATTATTTGTTCACCAAATGGAACATAACAAGGTTATTGGTGAGTGTTATGAGATACACAATATTTGCTTTTTTCGGGTCATCCTGATAGGGCGCATCCCAGCCCAGTGGGCACAGGATATTCAAACGATTTTAAGAACATTTCTTTAACGTTCGTATAACGCTTTATGTGAGTAACGTGTTCCCAATGAAATAGTGAGCAAAAAGTGGAATTTTTGGTTCGAACCGTTCCAGAGGTCGTATTTCAAAACCAATTGTAGAGAGTCTTTATTTTAATTGAAACTTATTAGGGGTCATTTATAAAATACGTTATGCGTTAATGGGGGAATGCGATTTTTCTGAATGGCCCCTTGAATTAAAGAGGTCTGTCGCGGCTGATTAAAAAAATCATTAATTTGTTATCTAGGATGAAAGGTGCCAAAATGCATAATTTTTTGTACTAATGCTACCTGCTTTGCTATATTTATTGATATTTCCTCAAAAACAAATAGAATTAGTAATTTCACTCTCGATGAATAGAAGTTTTCATTATAGATTAATTTACTTCACTTTTCTAATTTTCATTAAGCAAATGAATGGATAAAACATTTAACATCAGCGTTTGTCTGTGTTTAAACATCATAAAAATTGTGTTCAACATTTTTAGAATGGTATTTAGTAACTTAAAATTGTCAAGAAAACAACATTTATAAAGTTATAAACAATTTATTAAACTATTAAGGCAGATGGACAGGCCAATAGAAATAACAGAAAATTTACTTTTGCGGGATGAAATCATTTTATTAAGAAATTATTTCTCATAGATAGAAAATAATCTGATTTTTTAATTGCTTAAAGAAAACTGCTCTAATTCTGGGAGTAACTAAAAAAAATATATTTCATGGCAAGAGATTTTTGCCCAAAGATTTTCTTTTCTAAGTCGCATTATATTATGCCAAAAAATAAATTATGTCATATCAATATATTTCAAGCTGTGCTAACAGTTTGAAAAAAGGTGGCACGAAACCAGTTTTTCGTTGATTCAACCTTATCTGTGCCGAGTATTTATCGGTGCATCATGGGCCTCAACAAATAATGTTTGTCTACAACAAACTGATACCCTGGATTATTTGAAGAAATAAATTGTTCAGAACAATTAAATGAAAATTCAAATAAATGATTTATGTTCTTTGAATCTAATTTCGATAATTCTGAATCACAATTACTTTATTTAGGTAATTTGTTTTTGGATAAAAAATAATATTATTGAATAAGCTCATTTTTTCGCTATATTTATATATAATATATTATATTATTCAACACAAAAAGAAATGATGAAAACGTCTTCGACTGTTTTCTTAAAAATTGAATTCAAATAATTTCTAAACAAAACTCCTAAATCCGTTAAGAATTACAGTCTCTGGAATATTTTGAATAGCAAATACCAGATCCGTTCCACTGCAGTAATTAGTCGCTCTTAGTCGCCAATTTTATCGCTTTTTATCTACTTTGAATTAATTAAAAATCCATTTAATACTATAAAATGCGAAAAATAAATGGGTTTAATCATTAAATGTTAATTCCAAAATATTTTTTTTGGGATATATTTAAATTATATCCAAGTTTCACGATTATTGATGTCGTCCCGACTTCTGAGACATGCATCGTCATTTTCTTGCAAATTTTAGCTTAAGTACTGACGCAGATATACACGTAATAATTGCAAACAAATTTTCCCCTGGTGCGAATTTACATCGGCATCCAAATTAAGACCGTTTGCCCAAGGGCTGACCGAATTTGACAGCGAAAGCTTGACAGACAGATTTGTGTCATCTTTGTTGTTTTTAAGTATTTATAATTGATTTAATTATATAACGCCAGACCCCATACATCTTTGGTCACACGCCAAAAATTGAGCCGCCGGGTGCAATAACCAGCCGGACGCTCGAAAACGCGTAAAAGTATTGTCCGATCGTCTAGGGGAAAGAAAATCTGTATTTTAAAATTACTCATTTTAAATCGTTCTTCTCGTGTTCGTTAGTCTATCATTTATGGAAAAAATCGAAAACGTTGTTCTAAAATACCGTAAAATGAGGCTCAGCAGCTAGATTTTTTGTTTTTTAAGGTTTCGCAACTCCGAGCAGAAACCCTCATAGTTTCCTCATGGCCCGTCGTACTTTTTAACAAGATTCAAAACGAAAATCGAGATTTGAGGCAAAATTCGAGACGAGATTCGAGACGAGGATCGAGACACGAGACGAGACGAGAATCGAACGAGAATCGAGACAAGAATCAAAACAAGATTAGAGATGAGATTCGAGACGAGTTTCTAGACGATACTCGAGTCGGGACTCGAGACGAGACTCGAGGCGAGATTCCAGACGAGATTCGAGATGAGAATAGAGGCTTCAAAGGCTTACATAATACTTGAATAACCCCTTTAATTATGTATCTATGAATGGTTAAATTGTAAGTAACTACATTTATTTAAAAATCTGAAATAAGGAGACTTTTCACGAAAATAGAGCAAAAAATTAATTTATGTACTATATAAAATTCCATTTTTAAATCTTTAAATTCATAACATCCCAGCAAGTAAAAATATTCCTTTTTCAACAAAATGGGTAAATTAAAAAAAATGTAGTTACATTTTTCCCAAAGCAGATGAATTTTCAACCAAGAAAATTAATGTTCTGAAATTTAAGAATTTTAAATTATATTAAAATCAAATTGAAAATCCTATTTAACGTCCAATACTCAAGTTAATGTATAGAATTCCTGAAAATAAAACAAGAATCCGGCGATCAAATTTGGACAACCACCATAAAATGCTCCTATTGCAATTCCTAAAAACAGTTTTTAATTAGGGCGCCACATTTTAAACTAAATTGATGAATCTTTAATCAAACAAATTAATTTTTAACAAAGTGGTTCTTATTTCAACCAGATAGTTGAATTCTAAACCAAAAATATGAATTCTTAACGCAAATGATTTTAATTTTAAACCGAAAACAGTTAAATTCAACAAGAAAAACACAAATTTTCAACAAAATAGTTTAAGCCTCAACCAGAACAAATTAATTCTCAAAAAGTGAAGAATTGAATTTTTACCAATCAAGTTCATTTTTAACCATACAGTTGAATTTTCTACCAATCTTTTTAAATTTCAAGCCAAAAAGACGAGTTTTTTAACAAGCAGTAACATTTTTAACCAGAAAATATTAATTTTCAAGAAAAAGTCATTCATAAACAAGTAGCTAAATTTTCAACAAAATAGTTGAATCTTCAACCAAAAAATATTAATTTCTGAAAATTGAAATATACATTTAAAAAAAAAAAATAATTTTTCACCAAAAAGTTGAATTTTCAAACAAATGGATGAGTTTTTTCGAAACTGTTGAACCCTCGAAACAGATTAATTTCCGAAAAACAAAATTATTAATTTTGAACAAAAAAAATATATTTCAACCAAACAGTTGAATTTTTAACCAAGTAGTTGAATTTTCGACCAAACTTTTGAATTTCCAAGCCCAAAAGACGAATTTCCTGCAAAACAGTTGAAATTTCGCCCCAGAAATATGAATTTTTAACAAAAAAAGTTCATTTTTAAGAAGAGAGTTGAATTTTCAACCGAGAAATAATTTTTCAGCCAAGAAGAATAATTCAACCAAATTGTTGAATTTTCAACCTAAAAAGATTAATTTTCTACAAGAAAGTTGAATTTTGAAAAAACTAGTACATTTTCAACCAAATAGTTGAATTTGGCACTAAAATAGTTGAATTTTTAATAAAATTTTAATTTTTAACCAAAAAGGATAATTTTTCAACAAAATCATTGAATTGTCAACCAAAAAAGATTTATTTTTTACGAAAGACTTGAATTTTCAACCCGGAAATATGAATTTGCAACAAAAATTTTCATTTGCAAACAAAAAGGATTACTTTTGAACAAAATTGTTGATTTTTAACAAAATAAGTATTCAGCCTCATAATGACATTTTTAATAAATAAAATTAAATCTGAAAAGTTGAATTTCCAACTAATAAATCGTTTACAACCAAAAAAAGATCTAAAAACATAGAAAAAATTAATATTTAACTAAACAAGTGCATTTACAACCAAATAGTTGGACTTTTTATGGAAATAGACGAATTTTCAACAAAGTAGATAAATTTTCAACCAACTAGTTGAATTTTCATTCCAGAAAGACGAATATTTTAGAAAACAGTTAAATTTTGAACAAAAAAGTTCATTTTTAGCCAAGAGAGATGAATTTTCAATTAAAAAGTATGACTTTTCTACCATAAAAGAGGAATTTTCAATCCAAAAGGATTAATTTTTTATCCAAAAAGAAGAATCTTTAACAAAACAGTTGAATTTTCGTCCAATAAAGATTACATTTAAAAAAAAAAGTTGAAGTATCAACAAAATAATTGAATTTCCAACCAAATAATTGCAGTTTTAACCAACAAGAATGAACTCTCAACCAAAAATAGTTGGATTCTCTCATTTCCGTTCTATTAATTCAGTTTGAATTTAAGCGAAAAAACGAGAAAAGGAAAAATTTTCTTGAACATAGAGGGAAAAAAAGAATTTTGAAAAAAGTCGAAAAAGGAAAACAAGGAAAAGAGTATAAAGACTGTAATTTGAATACTGTTTCACGGAAATAAAAATTGTTCAATTTTCAACGTTATTAATTACAAATTTTCCAAGTATAAATCTTTAACGAGAAATTATTGAAATTGTAATGTACTCAATTAAAATTTTACAATTGAGCCGCCGGATGCAATAACCAGCCCGACGCTCGAAAACGCGTAAAAGTATTGTACGATCGTCTAGGGGAAAGAAAATGTTCAAAATCGACAAATTAAGTTTTTGAAAATGTAGAATTCTAGATAATAAGAAAGTGAAACTTTTTCCTCTCACAATTTTTTTTGCCAAACGTTTATTTTTAATAATAAAAACGAAATATTGAGAAAAAGTTTCTACCTAATTTAATTAAGTTTTGAAACCTAAATCGTTCTAAGTCGGCCAAATATTATTGAAATGAGTTCATATTGGTCACCCGTATTCAAAATACTCTCGCGATGCCTATTTAATTATGAAAAAGTTAACAATCGCTTATTGTTTAATAATATTTAATTGTAAAATGAGGTCAATCGATAATTGTGTTTTCTTGGTTTCGCCGGTAAAAAGTATCTAGGTAACTTCGACTTTCAAACAACTTGCAGTAAGTGATTTGTTCAGCAATGTTTAATGAAGTTTCTTGCAAAATTTCATATCGAATCGTTGAAAATTTACTGAGATATTCAGCTTTGGAAAAAGTACTCGACGTCTGCCCGCGCTGTTAGCTAATGCGTCGCGAGGACTGCTCTGTCAGGCAGCGTTCTCGAAGTTCAGTCTGCGCGGGCAGACGTCGAGTACTTTTTCCAAATCAGAATATCTCAGTAAATTTTGAACGATTTGATATGAGATTTTCCCAAAAACTTAATTCAACATTGCTGAACAAATCACTTACTGGAAGTTGTTTGAAAGTCAATGTTACCTAGATACTTTTTACCGGCGAAACCAAGAAAACACAATTATCGATTGACCTGATTTTGCAATTAAATTTTATTAAACAATAAGCGATTGTTAACTTTTTCATGACTTCCTAGGCATCGCTAGAGTATTTTAAATACGTCCTACAAATATGAACTCATTGTAATAATATTTGGCCGAGTTAGAACGATTTAAGTTTTAAAACTTAATTAAATCAAGGAGAAACTTTTTTTTCGATATTTCGTTTTTATTATTAAAAATAAACGTTTGGCAAAAAAAATTCTAAGAGGAAAAAGTTCCACTTCCTTATTATCTAGAATTCTACGTTTACAAAAGATTGATTTTTCGATTTTGTTTCTTTGAGATGATCGGACAATACTTTTACGCGTTCTCGAGCGTCGGGCTGGTTATTGCACCCGGTGGCTCAATTATCGAAGCTGAATTGGGAAGTGTTACCTCATCCTGCGTAGAGTCCTGACTCTGTTACTAATATTGAATCTAAGTTTGATTCTTTTTTCAGAAGGAATTAAGTTATTCTTTTCTTCTATGTTTGCTCAAGTATTATCAACGAGTTTGCATTTGTTGTTAGTATCAGTACAAAACATTTTTAAATTTAAATTTTGCACGTTCGAGGATTTTTGTTATTGTAATTTCTTTCTTATTTGTGTCTCGAAATCGTTTCTGACAAAGGAGTTATTTAATCAGATAACTTTAAAAGTCCACAAAAAGAACCGTTCATAATGCGCAATAAACTCGCACTCTTATACATACTCACTAACGATTTTTATTTACATTAGTCGAATGATCACCAAAGTTTTCAAGTCTCATTAATTGCTCTTTTCAGCTCTTCTAAATTTTACTTAGTTAAATTTTCCCTAGATACGAAATTATCGCTTCCCTATAGCTGATATGACTTTAACCTTATATTTTATAGCAGGTGCTATGATTATTATTTGCTATACATATACTGATATGATTATCGTATCAGCACGGTAATCATCTTATCAACGCCCGTCCGGATTTTGATCTGAATTTGCTTAAAAAATAAAAATTTCAGGAAATACTTTTCACTTAATTGAAAAATAATTTCCGCTATGGATTTGATTTTCACAGTTCACATGGGTCCACTGAATTATTAAAAAAAATTTCTCAATTTTCTTGGAATTTTGTACAACACACCATGAATCAATTTGAATTTCTCCATCTCTTTTTTATCCTCTGAGTTCTTTCAAATTCTCTAAATTCTATTAAATTCTTTTGAATTCTCTGAAATATTTTGAATTTAATCAGCCTTTCTTGGCTGAAATATCAACTATTACGTTTTTTGTTGGCAATTAATATTTGTCGGTTAAAAGTAGAACTTCTTTTTCAAAAATCCATTTTTTTGCGAGGATTTATCACTTTCGTCCAAAATTCATATCTTTGGTTGAAAATATTAATATTTGGTTTAAAATGCTTTTTTTTTGTTGATAATTAATTTTCTTAACTCAAAATGTAACTGTTCCTTTTTTGGTTGAAAAATTTATATTTAAATTTAAAAAATTATCTATTCGAGTTGAAGATCCAACTATTTGATTACAAATTCACGTAATTTGTTAAAATATCTTTTTTCTTGGTAGAAAATTAATCTTCTGGATAAGAAATGCATCATCCTAGTTGAAAATTCTACTAATTGTTTGAATGCTTCTGTTAAAAATTAATTTCATTGTTCTTGAAGATTCATAAATTTATTTGAAAATTCATCGTTTTTGGTTGAAAATTTATCCGTTTGGTATTTGTTATTTATTATTTATTGCAAAAATCCCTAGGGTCAAGTAGCCCTCTGTAGAACAGAAAAATAAATTTTTGTTTAGAAATTCAACTCTTTGGTTGAAAATCGATTTGTTTTGGTAGAGGATTCAACTATTTTGTTGAAAATTAGTATTTTTGGTTTAATTTAACTGTATTTTATTTAAGTTGAAATCATTCATGATTGAAATGTCAACTATAACATGTTTCTTCAAGAATTCATCTGTTTTGGTTGAATAAAATTCAACTGCCTTTCTTTTTGGTTGAAGATTCATAATATTGTAGTTGAAAATTCAACTATTTCGTTGTTAATTAAGTTTTATGTCAAAAATTTAAATTTTTTGGTTTAAATTAAACGGGTTTGTAGAAAATTCATGTATTTTGTTGAAAAGTCAATTTTTTATAGAATTTATTCCATATGTGGTAGTGAACTTTTTTGTTGAAAATTCACTGTTAGAAAAAATAGTGGCGAAGTTCTTATACAATATATGCAAATGACTATACACACATGTTAATGAAATTTAATATACATGGTTATATTAAATAATTTATTTTTCAAATATACAATGCATTTAAAGTCTAAAACAAATTTATTAATATTAATATATACACTGGAAAAAATATTTCGAACCAAGTAAATGCATTTACTTGTATCCTATTTCTTAGCATCACGAAAATATTCTTTCACAGTAGTAATTTTGATTTTAACCAGATATATATTTTATTGATCAATAAATTTGTCCATACTTGAACCAAATCTTCAGATTTGATTGAATGAAAAAAAAAATATTTAATTCAAAAGATTATTAATTATGTTGAAAATATATTTATTTGAGACAAAGAGTTTATGCAGTTATACCAATGAAGAATTTCTTTAAATAAATAAAATATTGTGTTTACCTAAATAATTATTTCTTCGTTCAAAAGAAATGTTCTAATGTTTACATTATATTAATGAATATTGGCGTAATTATTTTATATTAAATACTCATTCAGATTAAACAAATATGATGTTAAATTCAATATCCATGTTTTTGATTTTAGTCCAGTCGCCACTAATACACCTGTATGCATTAAGAGGTCCCCAAAATACCTTTTTTGGAAAGGTGAAGAAAATTAGACTTTTCATTTGTTGATAAGAAATCATCCAGGTCAACCAGTGTTTCATGTTTTACATTTTATAACTTTTTTATAATTATTATATACAGTCCTAAGTAAATTTATTTATTAGCATCAAGCAATTCTTTGCTTTCTAGTATTGAATTAAGAAATATCGCGATTCATCGAATTAGGAATATTTTACTAATCTTTGGTGGCTCAATTTCATACTTATTTAAGCTGATGTTTATTTAAGGCAAATAATTTTCGCAAAGTTTGCCAAACAATTGCAACTTTCTATGGATAATATGGAAAATATACAACCAAAAAAATTTTTGAATCGAATGCAGAGCTCTTGAAAAGTAGCGCATCAGGTTCCTAAATATGCAAAATTAATCAATATATTGATCCATATTGATACATTATATTTTTAAGATTGGAAAACATTCTTATCATTCCTCACTTTGTTCAAACAATCAGAAGACAGTATTTTGAAAATGGAAACAGACTAGTTTACGTTAACAATGTCTCAATGCCTTCTTATTGTTTCAATAGAGATAAAAACGTTACACCATCGCGTTGACTAATCGACTCTGAAACATTTCACTAGAAATCATACAAATTTAACAATTTTGATTCAGAGTGCAAAAAACCTCAAAAACTCAAATATACTTCTTTAAGCACTGAATTTAATACTCATCGAGCCTGATTGAAAAAATAGATTTTTTAACATCTTTTTATTAATCTCGGGCACAAAATAAAACTTTTTATTCTTGCAACATTTTCTCGTACGACGAGCCATTATATATGCACATCCTTATAAACAATATATTTTTCATAAATCTCCGCTCCCCTACAAGCCACAATTTTCAAGTTATCAAAAAATGTGCTGTCGCAATGATAAGTCTTCTTCTTTATTCATAATGTGTCTCCTAACGGTTGACATGACTTCCATCTCTTACAACACTTCCTTCTACATGTTTTATAAAATCTTATCCTCACTATTTACAGTTATTTACATCTATTTACAGAAAATCTTATATCTATATCCTTATTTCTATTTTTTGGCGATAGCGCAATTTGGGACGTGTTAGCGAACGAGTGAGCAAGCGATCGAAATCGAGAGTGCAAGCGAGAGAGAGAGCGATAACGCAAACGCAACTTAATTTACTTATGCTATTACATAACCATTACTTACAAATCTTTACACTTCTAATTTAAGCAACTTCCGTTTCCTTTTTCTTTCACTTATCTTGTAACTTCATTTTGCCATTTCTTTTGTGTCCATTCTTTCATTCTTTCTCATTTGCTCCCCTAGCACCATCTAACTCCTTCATCCACTCTTCCCGCAAACCATCCTCCCCTAGAATCTTTACCATATTCTCTTGCCAGCTTCCTTTATCTTCCATTCCTCTCCTACATCCTTCCCATACATGCTCCCATGTTTCCTCTTCCCATTCACAGATTGTGCAATTCCTGTTATCTTTCATTTCCCAATACATACCTTCCCTTACCTCGTTTCCCAATCTAAATTTTGCTATTCTGGTCCATATTTTCTCTGCCCATCCCTTTTCTAAATACTTTGGTACTCCTTCCTTTTTTATCATCTTACACCATTTATTATATTTTGATTCCTCAATCATCCCCATCTTTCTATTAATTGTGTTTCCCTATCCTTTTCTTCCACTACTTCATAGTTGACTCCAGTCCCGTCTTCTATACCTCTAGTCTTAAGGAACTCCCTCCTTTCTGCTTCCCATCTCGCTAATTCCATCGCCCTCCCTCTCCTTTCTTCTGCCTCCATCAAAAACTTTCTCGCTAACTCCTCTTCCTCTCCCTCAGCTTCGTCTCAGAATTCCTGGCCCTCTTTCCCGCTCTAGTACTTGATTCATCCCTTTGCGCTTCTTCTCTCACCATATATCCCGGGGTTCTCCAGTCAACCCCTAGCGTCCACCTTATATACCTTTCTTGTAAACTCTCAATCTCTTTCCTTTCTTTCTATCTCCATATCTCTGCTCCATAACCTAATACCGGCCATACCAGCGCATCAAGTAACCAGATTCTCCTTCTCCAATTTTGTTAAACCTTCTTTTTCCTATTCCCTATGTCTGTTTCAGTACTCCTGCTGCTTTTTTATCCTTTCTCTTATATGAGCTCTATGATCTCCATTTTCTTGCAAGTTATATCCCAAATACTTAAACTCTTTTACTTCTTCTAATTTTATTCCCTTTCATCTCCCCGTCCATTCCTTCTTTCTTTCCCCTCCTTTCCTAAACCTCATTATCTTTGTCATTTATACATTTAAATTCAACTTTTTCCATCTAAGTATTTCTCTAATCCTGTAATTAAGCCCGCCATCCCTTCTTCATTCTTTGCCATCAACACTATATCGTCTGCGTATGCTAGTGTATATATCTTTTCGTTCCCTATCCTAACTCCTCCCCACCCTTTTCTCTTCATTTCTTCTTCCAAGTCTGATAGTAATATCAACCAACCAGAAACTATCTCCTGCTTGCTCTCCTAACTTCACCTTGCCTTTTGTCTCTCTAAAAATTTCCGATACTCTCTTTATTAATCCCTCTCGTATCCCCTTTCTCACCATAACTTTTTCTATCTCGCCTCAGTCTAATGAGTCAAACGCCGCCTTTAAGTCCACGAATATCGGTACCATTGCCCCTTTCTCCCTTTTAATCCTCGTATTTACTAAATAGTTCAGAACATATATATTGTCCATCACCCCCATCCCTTTTCTAAACCCTTTCTGATTCGGTGACTCTATCTTTTTTTCTACAACTTCTTTTTTTTAACCTCTCCGATAAAACAGTCACATATACTTCATACAGTGTTGGCATTAGTGTCACTCCCCTATAATCTTTGAACTCCTCCCCTTTGCCTTTCTTCACTATTGGTATCACTACTCCTTCTTTCCATAACTGTGGCTACCTCTCTCCTCTCCATACTCTATTGCACATTATCCATGCCCATTTCTTCAATTCTGTCCCCCCATATTTCCATACTTCATTTGGAATCTCATCTATACCAGGTGCCTTTCCATCTTTCATCATCCCCAATCTCTTGTCAATTTCTTCCCTTGTAATGTCCTCCTCCTCATCTGTTTCCCTACCATCTTTTCCTCCTTTCCCAACTTTCCTTTTTACCCCTCCTAGTAATTCCATAAAATATTTTTTCCATTCTACCATCTCAATATCCTGGTTTACTCTTTTCCTTCTTTTTCTCCCTTTATTTACCACCTTCCAAACCTCTTCCTGCGTCCTAGCCTTCTCCGCTTCTTCTTCAAACCTCTTATTTTCCTCCCCTTTTTTTTGATCACACAACTCAGTATACTCCTTTTTTCTCTCCTATATTCTTCTCCACGACTTGTCGCTTTTCTCCATTCTCTTAATTCCCTTTCCACTTCCTTCTTCTTCTCTTTACAATTCTCATCCCATCCACTTCTATTCCCTCCTTCACCAACTTCTTTTTTGCTTGTGCACTCTAATACTCCTTTTATTTCTCCTATTATTATTTCCATTTCCTCGTTTACATTTCCTTCCCCCATTTTGATATTCCTGACTTTTTCTTTAAACTGTTCTTTACCTTCCATTGACCAATCCCCTCTTCCTGCTCTTTTTACTTTTGCTTCCTTTTTAGCCTTATTGATATTACTCATTTCTCCCTCTACGTTCACTATTAAGGAAAAGTTTTCCGAATCTACATAATCCCCTACCTCTAGTTTCTTAACCTTCTCTCTTACCTCGTCGTCCACTACCACATAATCAATTACCGTTCCCCTCTTTCCTCCTGAACGTGTATATTCTCCTTCCTCATCCCCCTCTATACTTCCGTTTAGGATGAACCATCTCATCTCCCCTAGGCTCTTTAACAACTTCTCCCCCCCCCCCCCCCCATTCAGTGTCTTGTCCTTGGATTTTCTTCCTCGCTCTCCATCCCATTCCCTTCCTCCTCTATCTCCTGTTCTCGCATTAAAGTCTCATCCTATTACAAGCCTACTCTCTTGCTTATTTTCTTCTATCAGTTCCCTCATGTCCTCTGATTTTTCTTGCATATCACTGTTCACATAAACCCCCACCATCTTTCACCTCTCTCCTCCCATATTTATCGCTTCTACTATTAATCCTTCTTTATGTCCTATCAACTCTTTTTTTATCCTTCTCTGTTATACATCCGTTCTTTACTCCCATCATCATTCATTCCATTGCTCTGCCTTTTTTAGTCTTCCTCTTTGCATTTTGAACCTGCCATTTCTAACCTCTTGGTAATCTTCCCCTTACTCTTTCCCATTCCTTTTCATCTAGCCACGTCTCCGTCATTACTACTACATCCCATTGTGTTTTATTTTTCATAAACTCCCTATCCTTTCTTTCTAAGCCTGCTATATTCCAGTAGCATATCTTCCAATCTTCCCTACTCTTGTTCCTCGTCTCTTTTTTTTTCCTACTATTTCTTATTTCTTCATCTCCCGTTTCTTTCTCTCCTAGTTTCCCGACACCTCATGATTTACTATATGTTCCTTGTTCTCGTCCCAATTCCACCATACACCTTCTATCTATACTCTCCCATACTTAACCCATGTTCTTCTTCCCTTTTTTCTTTCCTCTTCCGCTATTTTCCTTAACTCATACTGCATGTTCCTTTCTACCCATGTCAAATCATCCTCTATTCTCTCCGAGCTTCCATATAACACCCTCTTCTTTGTCATCACTTCCCGCTTATGTTCCCATTTCTTCAGTTTCACTAGTACCATTCTTTCCCCTCTCCGCTCTTCCCTTCCTACACTTCGCACTTCCTCTATCTCTACCTTAGCATCAATCCTTTTCAGTACTTCTTCCACTCTTTACAACAGCTTCTCCCCCTCTAATCTTAGACCCTCTATCACTATGTTTCTTTTTCTTTCTTCTCCCTCTTTCTTTTCTAGTCTCTGTTCTATCTTTCTCAACCTTTCCTTCTCTTTATTCCCACTCTCCCCACCTCAAGACTCACGGTTTGAGCTTTCTATTTTTTTTATTCTGCTTTCCAACTCATCTACCTTTTTATTAGGCTTTTCCTTCTTTTCTAGTCTTTGCTCCAACGTCTGGATCCTTTTCTCTAGCTTTTCCCTGACTTCTCCCCATTTCTTCATTTCTTTCCTAAGTTCGCTCAGTTCCTGCATAATTTCTTTCCTTATTTCCTCTACCCTTTTCTCCTGCTTTTCTTCATACATCCCCATTACTTCTATCATCATTTCGCGCGTTTCTTTCAATCTTTTTTTTTTCCAACGGATCTTTAGCGTCAGCTCTGTCTCTATCTGTCCCCTGATTTTTCTCATCCTTCTCTACAAAACTATGTTTTCCCGGCGGCGATCTATACATTTTTTCATTTTTCAAGCTTGACTCTGCATCTTCCTTGTCCTCACTGCTTCCCCTCTCCCCTCTCTTCCTTTTGATAAATGCCTCGGTCGGCCCCACACTCTTCGCCCTCAATCTATCCTTTTCCACTGTTTTCCTATACTTCCCGCTTGCCCTCCTTTCTTTCTTCTCCCCTATCGGTGTACTGAAAACGTCCTGGTCTAAATCCCTATTTTCCTTGCTGGCACTCGCTCCGCTAGCCATGAATCAAATTCAAACTCTTCCGCCTTCTATCGTTCTCTGTCTCTATCTATCGTCGCGTCTACCTGCCTTGCCTTTCTCCTAATCTACCCTGCCCTGCTACGACCAACCTGGTCCTCCCACCCTGTCACAAACCTCAAACCCACCTAACCTCAACGTCCACACAAATCTGTCATTATCCCCAAAACTATCCTCACCCACTTGTCAATCTTTCAATCTCTCAATCAATCCCTCACAAACGAACCCTTCTATGCACATCCACAATCCACTCACCTCAAATTTCACCACAAATATCCGAAAAACTCGCATCAAACTTTCACCGCTATCAGACACTTTTACGCGGGAAACTTATGAATATTGCATTGAGTCTGAAAAGCATATATCAAGCTCAGTGGAGTAATGATAATAAAATAATGGTAAAAATTTCCATCGAATCTTGCTGAGGTGATCGCAACGAGCTTTATTTTTTCATGTTATGTTACCTTATTATAAATATATTATATAACATTCATAAACAAACACAACTTTTACATGAAACATAAAAATAAAAAATGATCCTATCTTAAAATTGGTCTGCTTGCCGACGTCATGTCTACCTAAGACATCTCTGCTTGATCATGTCAGCGATGTAGCTGGCGATTTTTTTCGAATAGTGGGTGCATAAAAACAAAGTATTAGATTTTTCGTATCAAAACCTTGCGTGACATTTTTTTTTTAATTAGATTTTTCCGTCGAATTGACTTTTTCTTCAAACCTATATAAAAAGGCAATTCATATCTGATTGGTTGACCTCAATGATTTTATCAACAAATGAAAAGTCTAGACTATTTGCTCTCAAAAATCGCTGTTTTTAACAACAATTCACGGATAGAAGTTTTCATTCGATTGGAAATTTTCTGATTGCTTTCAACAGATCTAACCTCGATGTAGATAATGTAGAATTGTACATGTTATATATTTTTCATATATTTCATACATATCATATATTTTGCAGCAATAGATTCTGTAGTACAACTGTCCAAATATGCAAATTTTGTTTGTGGTTGAATCTGAACCGAGCTATTTAGATTACATTTTCCAAATACGAAAAGAAACGAACCAAAAATATGTACAGTTCTAAAATTGCTAATATATAAAACATTCTTTATAAAAAAATTTAAATAAAAAGATTTCTTTCAAGAAATCAAGTAAAAATTATTTGGCCTTAATTAAAAGAACTTTTGAAATATTTATAAGCAAACCCTGCAGATTGGATCGATTCATGAGTTTAGTATCCCTATTTAAAAATTTTTATTTAGGATCGAAGTGAAATCTACTTTCTTATGAATAATTTTCTCCGAACAGAGCATGAAAGAGATTCAAAATTAAAAATAAGATTTCCAAACTACCTCCTTTTTGGCTCATTAGAGAAAAAGAAATAACAAAAGAACAAAGAGGGATCATTTATAGGAAAACTACAAGGTTTGGTTAATAGAAACTGATGCTAATCAAAGATCACGCAATACCTGCAAATAGACCCATTGATATTTGAAAAAAAAGTTGCTTTGTCTAATTTTGCATTCATTTGTAAAAAATTAATAAACATATACAAATTATTTTCTATAGCAAGAATAAAAAAAACAACTTTAAACAAAAAAAGATGATCCTAATTTTTGTTTTGTTGAATAAATAAACCTCCCTGATATTTTAGGCAGCGCTCCATTAATATCAGTTACATTTTTTTCATTTCAACCAATTAAAAAAAAAGATTTATTTAAATACAAATTGGTTAAAATATTACTTGTTTTTAACGCTGTGATTTGCAAGCGGTTCATCCTACGAATAAACTGCACGAGGCAAAAAAGTTTAATTTTTACTCAGAGATGCTAAAAATGATTTTATAACACTTTTTTCTTGATAATGAATGAAATTGTTTTAAAAAATTGTTTAAGCGAAAACTGACCAGTATTTCGAAAAAATAATCAAAATATTTGTAATTAGGGGACTTTTTTGCCCTTTTGAACAAACGGTATCTCGGGGACCTATGCATACAGAAGTGTTAATGGAGACTCGATTATTTGAAGAAATATTTCTTTAGCTTTTTTGTGGTTGATTCTGAACCAATCTATTTAGATTATCACATTTTCCTGATAGGGAAAGAAACAATCCGATAATAATAGCTCAGTCATAGTACATCCCCCACATTTTTGCATAGGACTTTCAAGATTAATGTTAAAACCATCGACAACTGAAATTTAGTGATTGTGAATTCTCTTTTGTTAAAGCTCTTTAAGCTTTAACAGACACATTCTCATCACGTGTATCGTGACAAAAAAAAAGTTTTAAAAAAAATGCAGATCTAATTCAAAAACAATTTTGTTATTGAAGCAAATTATTGTACCTTGTGTCTTTTTGTCCAAAAATTCTATTTGTTTATTTGTAATGTAATTTTTCACGATTGAAACAAAAACTACGCGTCTATTAGAGTTTCTTTGGCAGCAGTAAAAAAAAAATTAAGTTAAAGTTTTTGAAATATTAAATTTTATAAATATTAAAATATTAATAAATCTAAACACATTGTCAAGAGTATTAAAAATTTAACTGTTGTTGGTTGAATTTTAGAGTTTCTTTTTATTCAACCATTCAGTTGAAAATACATCTTTATTAGTTGGAAATTAGACTATATGGTTAAAAATTAAACTATTTCTTAAAGTCATTTTTTTTGTCGAAAATTCAACTTTTTTATTGTAAATTTGTCCTTTTGGATTAAAAATTCGTGTTTAATGGTAGAAGTATAATATTTTTTGGTTGACAATTAACCTTTTTGTCGAAAATTCTATTGTATTCTGAAAAATTTGTCTTTTCGGGTTGAATGTTTTAGTATTTGGTTAAATGTTCAACTATGTTGTTGAAAATTCATTTCTTCTGCTTGAAATTTCAATTATTTGGTTACTAATTACACTGATTGGTTAAAAATTGATTTTTTTTGTTGCAAATTCAAATATTTGGTTGAAAATTTGTATTTTTGGGTTAACAACTCATCTCTTTTGGTAGAAAATCTTTGTTGGTTGAAAATTTAATTATTATGCAGAAAACGTAACATATTTCGACATGAAATCTTGAAAATTTAAAGCATTTTATATTGAATTAAATATATCAACATTATTTAAAAGAATTTATTCCCCTATTATTCTCCTATTTTTGTGAGAAATCATCCTATTCCCCCTCTTTTAAGGGCATTTTAGGCTATAGAGTCGGATATTTTAATATTTTCAATTATTCTTGATTCATTACCTGAAAATATTTCCTTTTAAATTTTGTAGATTCCTTTAAAATTAATTGAAATCTTTTAAATCCGTGAGAATCTTTTCGAATATTTTGAAACCCCTTAGGATATATTTGAAATATATTAAAATTTTTCAAAGCCCTTTAAAATCCTTTATAATATTTGGTAATCCTTTGGAATTGTTTGAAATCTTAGGAAATCCTCTCAAATCCGTGGTATATACTTCAGAATATCTTGAAAGCTCTTAAAATTTCTTATTATTTCATAATTGGAAAAAATATTAATATTTTTATCACTTTCGGAAGTGTTATGACCACCATATCTTGGTTAATTTCTTAGATATGCAGAAAAATCTGGAGGTGCATATGATTGCTTTTGAGGTTGTTCCGGGAGGGCTGCAGACAGTTTGAAGATTGAACAATTTCTTTTTCTTTACTCATCACTTCGCAAAATGTTAAAACCTCCATATCGTATACAATTTTCAAGATTTTCATCCAAATTTGGTGGCATATATGAGCGCATTTGAAGTCGTATGCCGCCCTTTCCGTAATTTTCAAATTTATTTTAGAAAAATCGCGTGAGCCTTCCTCCAATTTGTGTTGCTAATAACTCGGTTATCATTGGGGCGCCAAATTTTCACCTAATAGGTCACTATTAAAAATGTTTGGGATTCCCCAACACTTCTACAACACAAGCGTAAGGTAAAATTCCAAACACGGTATTGGTATGCCGAAATTGCAATACATGTATTGTAAGTGCTGTAAATCGTGAAGCACCGTCAAGCATTCCAATACATGTATTGTAGCGTTTATAAATCGAACATTTTGCGCAAGGAATTCATGGAATTCGCGGAATTAATGGAATTCAAGGAATTCACCAAATTTATGGAATTCACGGAATTCACTAAATTTATGGAATTCGCGGAATTCAATAAATTTATGGAACTCACAGAATTCATGGAATTCACGAAATTCATTAAATTCATGGAATTCACGAAATTTATGGAATTCATGGAATTCATAGAATTCGCGGAATTAACTAAATTTATGGAATTCACGGAACTCATGGAATTCACGGAATTTATGGAATTCACGGAATTCATGAAACTTAAGGAATTCATGGAATTCACGAAATTGATGGAATTCATGGAATTCACGGGATTTATGGAATTCACGGAATTCATGAAACTTAAGGAATTAACTAAATTTATGGAATTCATGGAATTCACTAAATATATGGAATTCCCGGAATTCGCGGAATTCACTACATTTATGGAACTCACAGAATTCATCGAATTTAAGGAATTCACGAAATTTATGGAATTCATGCAATTCGCGGAATTAATGGAATTCACAAAATTTATGGAATTCACGGAATTCATGGAATTCGCGGAATTCACTAAATTTATGGAACTCACTGAATTCATGGAATTCACGGAATTCACGGGATTTATGAAAATCATGGAATTCATGAAATTCAAGAAATTCACGAAATTTATGGAATTCACGGAATTAACTAAATTTATGGAATTCACGGAATTCTTGAAATTCACGATATTGATGGAATTCATGGAATTCACGCTGAAAAAACCAGTTCTCGTCCGATCACTGAAGTTAAGCAGCGTTGGGCGCGGTTAGTACTTGGATGGGTGACCATTCGAGAATACTGCGTGCTGTTGGCCCGTCGTGGGTGTGGTGAGCCCATACTTGTAGTTATTTACTACAAGAAACTATCCACCTAGAAACACTACCCGAATCGGGTATTGACAGGCCTACCATGAAAGGGAAATGGCTTAATCGTATACTAATGGCATGGAATTCACGGAATTCATGAAACTTAAGGAATTCACGGAATTCATGGAATTCACGAAATTTATGGAATTCATGGAATTCACGGGATTTATGGAATTCATGGAATTCACGGAATTCATGAAACTTGAGGAATTAACTAAATTTATGGAATTCATAGAATTCACGGAATTCATGAAATTTGCAGAAATCACGGAATTCATGGAATTCGTGGAATTCATGGACTTAATGAAATTCACTGAAATCATGGAATTCACGGAATTCATGAAATTCACTGAATTCATGGAATTTTCGAAATTATTGGAATTCACGAGATTCATGGTATTCACAGAATTTATGGGATTCACGGAATTCATGGAACTCATGGAATTCATGGAACTCACGGAATTCATACAATTCACGGAATTCATGTAATTTAATAAATTCTGAGGATTGACTGTATTCACGGAATTCGCGGAATTAACTGAATTCAAGGAATTCACGGAATTCATGGAATTTACGGAATTCACGAAGTATATGTGTGGTAATAATAATCATAAATTATTTTATGATATATATTATGGGTGTGGTGAGCCCAAACTTGTAGTTATTTATAACTACAAGAAAACTATCCACCTAGAAACACTACCCGAATTGGGTAGTGTCACGCCTACCCTGAAAGGGAAATGGCTTAATGGTATACATACATAATGGTATACACGAAGTATATGGAATTCAAGGAATTGACGGAATTCATGGAATTCAAGGAATTGACGGAATTTATGGAATTCAAGGAATTCATGCAATTGATCGAATTCGGGGAAATCACGGAATTTATGGAATTCAAGGTGTCCAAGAAGTTCGTGCCATCCAAGTAATTCACGGAATTCACGGAATTGATTGAATTTACGAAATTCACTGCTGAAAAATTCTTTTTTTCTTCTTAAATTCATTAATGGTATACACTGAATTAACGAAATTAATGGAATTCGCGGAATTCACTGAATTTACGGAATTCTCGGTATTCACGTTCCACGAATTCCTTGAATTCCGTGAATTCATTGAACTCCGTGAATTCTCTGAATTCATTAAATTTTGTAAATTTCTTGAATTCTTTGAATTCAATGAATAACATGAACAGGACGAATTTTTTGAATTTCATGAATTCCGTGAATTCATCAAAATCCATGAATTACATGAATTCCTTGCATTCCACGCATTCATTGAATATCACGAATTCCTTGAATTCCGCAAATTTCGTGATTTCCTTCAATTCCTTGAAATCCTTGAATTTCGTGGATTCCTTAGATTGCGTGAATTCCGTAAATTCCGGGAATTCCTTGAATTCCATCAATTCCATGAATTCCGTGAATTCTATGAATTCCTTGAATTCTATGAATTCTGCCGATTCCGTGATTTCCTTCAATTCCGTGAAATCTTTGAATTCCTTGAATAATGTGAATTTCATGTATACCATTAAGCCATTTCCTTTTCAGGGTATGCGTGACACTACCCGATTTGGGTAGTGTTTCTAGGTGGATAGTTTCTTGTAGTAAATAACTACAAGTGTGGGCTCACCACACCCACGATGTGCCAACAGCACTCAGTATTCTCCAATGGTCACCCATCCAAGTAATAACCGCGCCCAACGCTGCTTAACTTCAGTGATCTGACGAGAACTGGTTTTTTCAGTGTGGTATGGCTGTTGAATGAATGAATGAATTCCATAAATTCCGTAAATTCCGTGAATTCCTCAAATTCCGTGAATTCCGTGATTTCCTTCAATTCCTTGATATCCTTGAATTCCGCGAATTCCATGAATTCCTTGAATTTCGTAAATTGTTTAGATTTCGTAAATTGTTTAGATTTCGCGAATTCCGTGAATTCCTTATACCATTAAACCATTTCCCTTTCAGGGTAGGCGTGACACTACCCGATTCGGGTAGTGTTTCTAGGTTTTTCTTGTAGTTATAAATAACTACAAGTGTGGGCTCACCACATCCACGATGTGCCAAGAGCACTCCTGTCAGTATTCTTGAATGGTCACCCATCCAAGTACTAACCGCGTCCAACGCTGCTTAACTTCAGTGATCTGACGAGAACTGGGTTTTTCAGCGTGGTATGGCCGTTGGCAAATTAAAAATAAATAAATAAATAAATTCCATAAATTCCTTAAATTCCATCAATTCCTCCAATTCCATCAATTCCGTGAATTCCATTAATTCCGTAAATTCTATGAATTCCGCCAATTTCGTGATTTCCTTTAATTCCATGAAATCTTTGAATTACTTGAATACTATGAATTTCATGAATTCCGTGAATTCCATGAGTTCTGTTAATTCCATGAATTCCGCGAATTCCATGAATTCTGTTAATTCATTGAATTTCCTGCATTCCATGAATTCCGTAAATTCCGTGAATTTTGTGAAATCCTGATATTCCGTGAATTTCTTGAATTCCATGAATACCTTGAATTCCATAAATTTCAAGAATTCAATTAATTACGTGAATCCCATGAATGTTCTTAGGAATGATTTACGTTTTTTTTCCTCAATTTTTCGGTTCAACAGGTGTCGAGATATTCAGCCGCCAATATGATACAGAAGTGTTACTGGCTACTGGAAATGTATTGTAAAATTGCAATACATGTGAGGTACCATTGCAGTACCAGCATTTGGGAACTACAACATTTTATATTGTAGCGTTACCTTACGTTTCGGAAATAAACTTCCACTACATTTGTTGGAAGTTTCGAGCGGAAATTTTTAAAAGTGCTCATATAGGCGAATTTGAAATTCTTCAAGGTCATGGTATCTACAGTTTTTAAAAGGGTTTCGTAACGCCAAATTTATCATTGGCGATGCATATGAACGCATTTGCGCCGCAATTCAGTGATAACAAAAAACTCAAAAGTTATAACTGGTGAAACTGACGTAAAGCAATTCATGAAAAGATGATTTTACATAAACAAGAATTTGATATTTTAGTTGTTAAAAGAAAAATCGAAGCCTTGGCAGAGATAAGGTTCGATAAAAATATCTGTTTCGCTGAAATCTTTGTTCAAACAGTTAGCATATTTTGAAATACTTTTTATATGACATAGTTTATTATTGAAAATAATATATGACGAATCAGATCAGAAAGTCCTTCGGCAAAAATCTCTTACAATACTATGAAAATAGTTCTCCTTGAAAATATTTTTGTGGATATGTTACCGTGTTAACGCAAATTCAGTTCAAACTAGCTTCAACTAGTCAAAACGCGAAGTAACCAACTCCTTTTGTAAAAACCTGAAGATTTTTTTAATTCCATCTAATTTCGTGTTTTAACTAAGAATATCTGTTGAAACTAGAACTACCAAATGTGCTTTTGAAAGAAGTAGTTTAGCCTGTAGTATTCAGTGTGGTTCGAGATGTGACCAATCACTCTTCTGTGACTAGTCACTGCAAGCTCAGTATTTCGGGTTTTCACTTAATAGTTCAGGAAAAACTAGTTCTATCAAAAGCACAATTGGGTGAATCTAGTCATATAATAATAAGAATAATGCTTTATTCCTTGTATGACCTTTACAGCCTTTTACAATTCTTCCCTCTATTCAATTAGGATTTCTACATTACAAGAGTATCTAAATACAATTTAAGTTTCAAGACATCACCCATACATCATTTGTTCCTTCCACTCATTCATTCGTCCCTCTCTTTCTCCCTTTTGTTTCTAGCCATTTCTTTAAATTTCCGTATATCCGCATAGATCAGTGATCGGTTCTTTTTTCAGCACACTTATTATTTTGCCCCTTTTGTCTAAACCATCTTCCTTTTCCCACCAATTCTCAACCCACTTTGCCTCCTTTCTCCCTATCGCCTCCTAACACACGAAATCAGATCAAATTACAAATTTATTCGTATTTTCGCGTTTCAACTAGTTAAAACTAGTTTTAACTGATTTCGGGTATAGACGGTGACAGATACAACGTTATCTCTACCGAAGCTTCGGCTATTTAAACAATATTCTTAAATGTGTGAATTATGGTAAACATCATTCTATTCTACGGAAACAATGACATAGAGTCCACGTATTGGATAATTTTTTTCCATTCCATTTGTTATGTATTATAAATTAATGCTGAAGATTTTGTCGTACTATGCAATGATTTATCTGTACTAAGAAAATTCATGAAAGTATTTTTCCACAAAATGGAAGAAATTTAGGAAGTAGCATCTGAAAAAAAAATTTTTTTATTAATTTTCCTGCTATAGACGTCCGGCGTCATTCACAGAATACATGATACATATTTTAGTAATGTTGACCTCCCCCCCTCCCCACTCTGCATGATGTTTTCCATTGCTCCTAACATGGTGAATGATGCCTTGAAGGACCCCCTCCCAATCCCTAAAAGTACCACGTATTTTGTAAATGACCCCTCCAGCTCTTTAGAACGAAAATCTAAAATCTTGCAAACTTGATTGGTGGAGCTGGAAAAGGGAGAGCTGTTCTGTTCGCCCCAACTGAGCTATTCGTACACAAATAAAGTTGTTTCATTTTATAGCAAACAAAATACGTTTTACCACCACTTTCTTCTGCTCAGCTCCAGAAACTTGAGATGGCGATCGCTTTAGTGAAGTTAAATGAATAGAGACCAGTGGTGGTGGAAAAATCCTATCTGACAAATGAGCAATTTCGTCAACAATAAGAAGATAATAACCAGTATATATACAAGTGAAAAATATTGAAGATCCATTCAGTTACAATACGAGAATTCTGTTTAAAATCATTCCTCTGTGTCTGTTTGCAAAATGAAGATTGCTGTCCTAACGCTGCTCTTCTTGTTTGTGATGTTGCTTGATATTGTTCGTAAGTACAATATAAAATAATACCAAATAATTAATATATTAAACAATCTTTCATCCAGATATCTTCTATATTCATTGCATAGGAATTTCATCTTGCTACAAATTCATTTACCGAATAAAGCGTCTCATTAATTGTTATAAAATAATTTGTTATAAAAACAGTTTGAATTCAAACTTCTTGCGTTCATTGTTACTATTCTTGGTTATAACTTACAACGAAATTTTTTCCCAACTGTGCAAAGTGATTCAAACCGAGCTGATGCCCAATTGGAGGTACATCGATAGTCGATTCGAAAGACTGTCGATCAGTTCAGTTCGAATCGGGAAAAGAACGATTCCAATTGGGCCGTTCGAAGGTCTCTCGACACGACTTTCGACGTGCTCAGTCCGCACTAGAAAATAGTAGATTACGTGGCAGGAGGCGAAATCGAGCAAAAGCAAACGAGCATGAAGTTGGTTGCGTTCGCGAGGTTTCAGCCCATGTCGCGTATGCTATTTTTCACCAAAAAAACATAGAAAATGGCGGCTTTCGTTGCCTGCAAAGCGGGTACGAAACTACTTTACAAACCCTTGAGTTTCTAATCCTCTTATTACAAACCCTAGTGTTTGTAATAAGAGGCTTGGAAACTCTAGGGATTGTAAAGTAGTTTCGTACCCGCTCACCTGCATACCGCCATTTTCGCCCCGCTTCGTCAGTAATATAAAACGCGCTAATTTGTTTTGTATTTGTACTTATTCATGAAAAGTTCCGAAGGCTAGATAGCCCTGTAAGAAACAGCTAATACATATTGTAATTAAAATGTGGCAGCGATCGATTTTTCGATTGAAATTAAAAATAGGTATTTAATAAGAGTAAAGAAATAAGCTATAATACACATAATTAGATGTGGTCTTTTAAAAGTGATACGGTGAATTCACATACGTAAATATACATACTTTAAAGTAAATACATTCATGTACACGCTAATATAACTTATTAACTTAAAGATTTAAGCGCCATCAACGTGCAGCCCCGTAGATAGGAAAACCGTGCCCGGGGGTGGGAATGACGAGCCCCTATATGCAGGCCCGTCGAGAGGAAAACCCGGAGTTATTCCTAGAGAACAAAATCAGTGTTTTATAATTTTATAAATTTTTCAAAATAAACAACGTAAATGTACAATTCACAAATATTTCGAATCAAAGATTACTAGATATTGTACTCTAGAGGATTTCGGGTTAGTGTTGGGGCGACTAATTGATTTTGTAAAAGCATGTCGGGGGTTCGAAAATTATAATAGTCGGGTAAGAATTGGTGAATCGACTAACTTGGTTTGCGACCATTTCAGGGGGCAACTAAAACATTAGTGATTCAGCTCCGGAGTGCCGCAAGAAAAAATTCCATATACATTTCAAAATCAAAGAAACAATAATTCACATAAAAAGATTGAAAAGGCAATTCACAATTGTAAATTTCAAATAATAGCAATATAGATAAAGATAGATAAACGTTTATTTTTTGGCCTGATGGCCTTAAAAAATTGACTTGCTTACACTTCCATTTTTTTACAGAATTTTCTTAAAACTAACCCTTAAAAACTAACATTCATCCATACCTTATCTCTAAGACCGCACGCTCTTATCACCTTGCCTTCCTCGCTTCGCTTCGCCTCGCTCGCATGTCCCTACTTTCTTTCTCGCACTTATCTACTATTTACAATATTTACATATCACTCATATCTACTGCCTCTCCTATTTACAATCTTTCCTTTTCCACTCCTCTTCCTCCTTCCTTCTCTTCTTCTTCATCTTACCCAGCACTCCCTTCACCCATGCTACTACTGCCCTTTTGTCCCCCCTCTCATGCATCAATGCCTCCATGCGTATCCCACTCCTTTCCACCTCTACGCACTCCCCCAACCAGTGTTCCACTCTTGCATCCCCCTTCCCACACAGTTCACACATCCTCTTCTCCCTAGCGAGCCAGAACCTATTAAAACTCTCCATGCACCCACATCTCATCCTCACTATAAGCTCCTGACTTCCTTTCTCTCCTTTCTCACATGAATATTGCGCTCTCGCCCTTGGCATAATCAACACATAATACCCGTTAAACCTTGACTCTCTTATTCTCTCTTTCCCTGCTGTCTTCTCTCTCTCCATGCCATTTTTCTTAACCAACTCATATACCTTCCTTCCTTCCTCGTGCGTCCTCGTCACTTCATCCATCTGCAGTCCATTCGTTCTAAAATACCTTTCCCTTCAAACCTCCATCTTCCCACCCCCTGTCCACCGAAGGAAACGCGCCTTTGAGATCCACAAAGAACGCGTACACTATCGACCCCTTCTTCGCTAATTTCCTATCCACCACGTGCTGCAGAACGTAGAAATTTCCGATAGTACTCCTACCCGCCCTAAGGCCCGCCTGCGTCTCCGGCAATATTCCTTTGCCCTCGACATCCTTCCGCAGCCTCTCCGCCACCACCATCGCGTATACTTTATACGCCGTATTCATTACGTAATCCCTCTATAATTTTCCTGTCTGAGCCTTTCAAAAACTCCCTCCACTGCTCACTCCCTATCTTCTCGCTTACCCCGACTCTATGGTTCCTAAACCTATTTATTATCTTCCAGACGTCCCCCTCTGTCTTAACATTTCCTAACTCCCCTTCCAGATCTTTCTCCTTTTTCTGTTCTTTCTTCTTACACATCAATTTAAACCCCTTCCTCATTTCTACGTACTCCTCCCATTTCGCATTAAGCTCTTTCCACTTCTTGTACTTCCTCTTCACATTCCTTTAAATAATAACAATATATTCAAATACAACTAGTGGTGAAAAACCTCGTGGCCTCCTGGGTCAACTCAACATTTACAAAATTAAACTAGTTGCATATGCAACATTGATTATTGAGCCCATCGGTAATTATTGGCAAGAATCTTGCGCTACCAACATTATGATATTGTTCACAGTGAATAAATTTGACTTTCAGGGCCAATTAAAATTGGGTTTTCACTTCTGAGGGTCAGGTTGATAAAATTCTAGAGGTTTCGCACGAATTAAGTAAGATTGAACATATTGGGTGGATTTATTGGGCATCTTTCTAATGTAGCAAATAAAGTAACACCAGCATTTCAGTTAAATTGTATCGCGTTTATTTAAAGTATAATTCAAGAAACATTACACAGCTCAATATGCAAAAATTATACTTCGAAATATAGGAATAAAGGGATAATCAATAGCAGATCAAAAGCGCGGATTTCTATCGACAGCTTGCGGCAGTAAGACTAACTAGAACTATACTATACTTATGGGCGCGCGCTCAATAAATGAATGTCCGTGAAGACTCAATAACCATAAGTAACCCATATATATTGGAGGACTAAATGAATCCAACATGGACATAAAGAATCAAATTTGATTCGCTCTCCTCGGGATGTACAGAAGGTCTGTCCAGAATAAGGCCTTATAAGTCGACGTAGCGTCGACATAGCATCAACGCGGCTTTGGTTACTTCCAGGGAGACGCATGAAGGAGGACTACGGTTAAAGCACATATTTTGGGAATGCTAACTTTGTCGTAGGATTTAAATTCAAGTACAATGTTTTAATGCTCGCCTTTAACTGTTTAAGTTTGAATCGTACTCCTTACTCTCGATACACGATTTACACCCAGCACTGATTAGTAGGATCATTGTCAACTCCTGAGAAGAATCTTGCTCTACTAACAATATGGTATAGTATGTAGTACGGACCTTAGCTACAGAGGTACCTCACGTATAGCGGGTATTAACAACGAAATCTTCTCGTATCCAGGATCCTTGTAGAGTTCCACGCAAGATAAAAGAGTCTGTAGAACCTCGAAGATTGTTTCGAGCAAATTAGGCTCTCGGCATCTCTGTAATGATTGATTTGGAGAGGTTAGAGATGTAAGGTTGGCGGCAGTGCAAGATCGCGGGCGCTAGCGCGACTATTTGAATATTGCCTCCGCTCATCTTGAAGTAGTGGTCAGAGTTCATGTCCCATAGTTCTCCGCTTCTCGTTGTTCTCCGCTCTCCATTGATCAGTTAGATTCCGAGAAGGCGATACATGCAAAACAAAACAAAAATCGAAACAAATCAGCCTAAATTCAGTTATGAGAATATTAACGTATCAAGCCGTGGAGAATCGTGCGATCGCTGAAGTGCTAGACATCTATTCATTTTATGGTCACGATTGAATGTTCTCCGTTGCAGAATCTGCAACAAAACTTTTAAGAATAAGAAATTCATTCATTTCTATTCCTTCTTACAGAATCAAGTCCCTCGGAAGACGGTTCGCAACACAATTCACCTGGAGCTCTTACGGTCGTGAAATTGCCTGTTCGCCGGAGAGGCCAATCTTCGAGTCAACCAACCGGATCAGCCTACGAATATGGGCCAGGTGAGTAACTTTTTTTTTTAAACACATGCATGAAAATGGTCACATTTCGTGTCCGTAAAGAGTGCGCGAAGTTCTATATCACTCTACTGTGAGATTAGCGTGCAGGAATATTCCTGCACGAGCGCTTGCCTTGAGTTGCCTTTTTATTCACACGGCATGTGGCGCCATCAGGCGGCGTAGCCGGACACCGAACTGACCGCATATGTTTTCATGAAGCTCATGACAATTAGTCAAGCATCCGATCAGTATCATTTATTGTCGACATAAATATGAATACTAATTCGGAAAGAAAGTTGCCGGGTACTCCGTCGAAAATTTGAGCTCGAGCTGAAGCAGTTACCGAAAAACTGTTGCCTCCAAAATCCTTGCACAAATATACCTCTGTGTATAGTATGTATATAACCTGGTATGTATATAACCTGATTTTATATCTAATTTTATTATTCTTCTTGCAGTTATTTGATTCATCATCTCATTTTGATTTGTTTTTTTTCTAAAAGGGGGGTTCCGCCCCCAAACCCCGCACAGGGGGCCTCGCCCCTTTCACTTCCACACTTGTTACGCAATGTACTATTCTAAGGTAACTCGTTACAGTTACGTTACACTGCAAAAAAACTTAACGTGTTGCAGTTATCTTACATGAAGTAAAAACTTCAAGTGCTCTAAAATTTACTATAAATGTTGCCACCAACCCCATTCACTTTTGAAATTTATAAGAAAATCGGCAGACCTAAAATAAAATGTCCGATGTTGAACAGTCTGCCAGTATTTTATTGAAAATACGTTGTTTATGGAAAAACAATTTCAGTTCCAATTTATGACTGTAGTTTCTCAGGAATTTAAATCACAGTTTTCGATTTAAGTTACAATATTTATGACATTTGAGAAAATGTACTAAAAATGAACGCTTTAAACGTACGACAACGAGCACTAGAGCGTACCCGCACGCCATAGATGCACTCCAAATTGGCTTGAAACGCCGCATGCTGCGCGCGCAATGGGAATGTGCCCGCGCAGCTATCTTTTTTTTTTAATAGTATCGGTTTTCGATAAATACTTGGATTCAATCAAAAATATCTAGAATCAATGAAGTAGCTATCCATAAAAGTTGTATGATAGCTTAGAAGTTGTTTAGAAATGTATTGAAGTGTTATAAGCAAATAAGTGAGTGAAAATTGAGTCATAGGGATTAGCAGTGATTCTTTAATTGATTTGCACTAAATTGGAACAATTCATAGGCAAAAAGCGTTTTTTAATTGAATTTATGAAATATGCTAAATAAATTGTTAATTTCCAAACAATTATCCAGAGCAGGTAGTTATGTTAAAATAAATCAATTTTTTTCTATTGAGTCAGCCAAAAATTATACGAAAATGTCACAAATTTATCAGATTTATTCATCCAATAACAATTGATGATTGTCTAAACAAATATAATTAACAAATGCACTGTTTGGCTATTTTTAGTGGTAAAAACAAGGTTTTTGTTAACGTAATAAAGTGTAAATAACTAATTTCTAAACTTTTATGGAGCTTATATGACAATAAAAAAATTTTCTTGTCAACAACAGTGGTTCAACAAATTTTTATCATCTTAGGCGTTTTTCAAGAAAACAATTGCGTTTCTTTAGGATATCAGCAGACTGCTATTTAGTAGTAGCCCTGTGCTATCGGTCATAACAATTGATAATTTTTTAAACATAATTAATGAACAGATGTATTTCTCGGCTATGTCTAAAGGTAAAAACTTGGTTTTTTCATCGTAACCAACTGTTAATAACTAATTTTTCAACTTTTTTCAGAAACCTCGATAACGATCCGCTATTGTCATTGTCATTTTGAATTTTATAAACAAATTTTTGTCCTCCCATATATTTTGAACCAAAAAATGCTGTGTTTTTTAGGGATATTCAAAATTAACGTAACCGTCAATCACTGACGCTAACTTAACAACCAAAGGCGGCATAAACAGTTAGATACAGTGACACAAAAACAGTGACAATTGGATAAAGTGACACAAAAAAGTGACATATTGGATACAGTGGCATAGAGTGAAAATGAGCATCAGGTGTGTGAAAAGGTGTATATGAACAGTGAAGCTTCGAAAGCGATGGTGAAGACTGTATGGAGCCAGAAAATGGAGTTGCTGCTTATAAGGGAAGAACTGTGGGATGTGATCAAGGAAGATGCGCCAACACCAGAGGATCGTGCATGGTCAAAAAGGGATGATAAAGCACGTGAAATAATCGGACTCCTCGTTAAGGATAATCAGTAACTTCACATGCAAGGAGCGACCAGTGTTTGTGAAGCTTGAGAAAACTTGAGAAAACTCAAGGAACATCACATTTGTACAAAAGAATATTCAGACTACGCTTAACAGAAGGTGGTGATGTAGAGAGCCATATAGATGAAATGTTGATGCCCACGAACAAGCTGGCAGCTTTAGGGGAGGAGTTAAAGGACAAATTGAAAGCTTTGCTCTTACTAAGCAGCCTACCGGACTCACACAGTGGATTAATCACAAGTTTAGAGAGTAGAAGCGAGACGGATTTTACTCTAGACTTCTTTAAAGGAAGAGTGATTGACGAATACAAAGGACTTCAGGAAGGCCATGTATTCGGAAGGAGCAGCGAAACAGCATTAAAAAAATGGAAAGCAGGAAAAGGCGAATAAAGTTACGCAGCCTCAGGAGTCTTCGGGCCCATTTTGTTTTATGGCAGAAGGAAGTGAAGAGGCTAAAACGCCAGAGAAGATTCTGAGTGAAATGTGACTTAATGCTAACCCGGGACAGAGCAATCAAAATTCTTGGTTCAGTAAAAAGCATGGGCTCAGGAATTATTAAATGTTTTGTCGACGGCCAGGTACGCCAAGTAAATGTACGAAGCGTGTGCTGCAGTAAATCCCGACCATAAAGATAATTGTCAGCATGTTTGGCACAGGCGTTCCGGGAATCGGGACCCAAACGCAATTAAAGATTTGGTCGAGAAGGTGCTGGCTACGGGCATAACAATGAGCAACTGTAGCAAGCGAGAGGTATACGAGTGCTGTGTAAAGGGAGAGATGGCTAGACAACCTGTTCCAAAGGAAAGTGCAACAAAGACACAGACTACTCTCGACCTAATCCACACAGGCATTTGCGGACCAATGCAAACAATAACTCCTGGAAGGAAAAGGTACGTCATGACAATCACAGATGATTACTCGAGATTTACGGTAGTACATTTTATGGAAACCAAGGATGAGGTAACTGCGTAGAGGCATACAGGCTTACAGGACTATTCAAAGGATAAAAGAATTAAAGTGCAGTATATAGCTGCATATTCGCCCCAGCAGAATGGAGTGGCAAAACGAAAAAATAGGTCACTGCTGGAAATGGTGAAATGCATGTTATCAGATGCTAACTTGGAGATTACCTACGAGGACAGCAGGAAGGACACCGTACGAGCTCTGGCACAGCAGAAAACCAGACGTCGGAAGCTTGCACGTATTAGGCTGTGAAGCGTTCGTACAAATCCCAAAGGAAAGACGTCGGAAGTTAAACAAAAATTCAGAAAAATTAATATTCGTTGGATACTCGGAAGAGTCGAAAGCGTTTCGACTGATTGACAAAAGAACTGATCAGATAAAAATTAGTGGAGACGTCATCTTTTTTAACAAATTGGATCATCAAGTTCAAAATGATTCAGGGCGTGCAAAAGTTGATCTTCTGCTCGAAAAAAATGCCAAGGAATTTCAAAGTTGCAACGAAGAAGAGGAAACACCTGCCGAGTCTAACTCGGAAGATAATGATCCTAATAAGGAAGACAATGCAGGACACCTCGTGGTCAAAAAATATGGGAGAATAAAAAAAGGTGTGCCACCAGACAGGTACATGGGCATCTCAAAACTGACTACTCTCTTCAATGAAGATTCAAGAAGCAGAAACGAGACGTTGCCATGGACTGATAAGGAACACTGGATAAGGGAAATGGATGAAGAAATTGATTCTTCATTGAAGAACGAGACATGGGACATCGTGCCAAAACCGAAAGTTGCCAATATAGTCACCTGTGAATGGGTCTTCAAAACCAAGCAGAACGCCGATAGAACGGTTGACAGGTACAAAGCGAGGCATGTAGCACAAGGTTTCTCTCAAAAATACGGTACGGATTAATATGAAGTTTTCGCATCTGTAGAGAGGCAAACGACATTCAAGGTGCTGCTTGCATTTGTACGTGAAAGGGATCTAGTTATTAAACATTTTGATGCCAACACAGCTTTCCTCAAAGAAGAAATAAAAGAAACTATCTACATACATAAGGCAGCCAGAAGGATACTAGAAAACAGAAGAGAAAGGACTAGTTTGCAAACTAACAAGGGGACTCTATGGACTAAGACAAACCGCAAAATTTTGGTATGAAAAGTTAAATAGTATTTTGAACAACTGTGCTTTTTCGGGTAGTAACGTAGATCTCTGTCTCTTTGTGAATAAAATTGAAAAAGAAGACATTTATATCATTATCCACGTGGACGATTTTCTAATTGCTTCAAGAAAAATTAAAGAAATCAGTGAAATAACTGGTTTTTCAGAAAATGACTTCAGCTTATTGGATCTAGGGATTTTGAGGAGATATCTTGGCATCGAAATAAGAAAAAATGGCGAAGAATTTTATTGCATCAAACAAGCAAAATACATCAAAACTATTTTAAGTAGATTTGGATTAGAAGAAGCAAAACCATCAAGTATACGTTTGGATACACGATATCTAAAGAACAGGTGGAGTCAACCTTCAATGGAGAACAATGAAAAGTATCAACAGCTTATTGGGGCTTTGTTATACACAGCAGTAAACACGAGACCGGATATATCTGCAAGTGTAACAATACTTAGTCAATACAATAAGCAACCCACAACGGCAGACTGGACGAAGGTGAAAAGGATTTGCCGATAGCTGAAGGGTACCAAGGATTACGAGCTGGAACTAGGTCGCTCTGGCGAAGAAATGGGTTTGATTGATTACGCAGATGCAGACTGGGCGGAGAACAGCATTGACAGAACATCCAACAGTGGTTACCTGTTCAAGTTTTTAAATGCCACAATCAGTTGGGGATCGTACAAGCAGACGTGCGTCGCTCTCTCATCAACAGAGGCTGAATATATATCGCGCTAACGAAAGCATACCAAGGAGCCTCGTGGATTCACAGATTGCTGGAGGATTTCACATATAAAAAACTGGAGACAATAGTCATCTATAAGGACATCCAAAGCTGTTTGAAGATGATTTGTAGCAAAAAGTTTAGCTCAGGAATGCAGATTGAAGATACAATAATGGAATATTGTCGTTGAGGAAGGGTGTTGGAATACACCGACTATATGTACACCTACAAACACATTTTCGAACGGATAAATTCAGTATCCAGGATTCTTGAGAATCCTGTCAAGCTAGACACCCACGGACGTAAACAGTTTCGGCAGAACTTCGTGCATTTTTCAAAAACAGTGATATTCAGTTATATATAGACACAATTATGAAGTACATTTTTACATACACACACGTACACAGTGATCTTATAAACATTCAGTAGAGTCAATACAGAATAACAATATCGTGCCTACACTAGCCACGCAATAAAGCGTATTTCATACTTATTGTAACCATTATGTTTTCATTCTTAAAATACACATATCTTAAACGTGGATTTCATGTGTTTTTGATGAATTTTCCAACAATTTTGCGTAAACTTGACGCTCATGGGGTCTGTTTTTCCCTTTTCTGCTATAAATAATTAATATTCGATAATTAAAATTTTTAAAAACATTTTTCACTGACGTGTAATTGTTTGAACAATTTACATTTGTTTGGATAATTTTTTGTCTACTAAGTCATTGAAAGGTACTTTTTTACGTTTAATCGAACAATTAGTCATGGATAGAAAGACAAATTTTGTTTCATAGCCCCGAACTGAAACCCTTGGAGTTTTCATTACGTGATGACACAATATGAAAAACAAGTCAAACATCTTTTAATTCTTTCGAGAATCCTTCTTTAAATTGAATATTGAATAATTTATGGTCAAAAATATGAATCAAGAATTAGATTTTTAATAGCTATTGATCTGAACACTTAATATAGAAGCTTTTATTCATATTGTATTGAAATACTCTTTGGCTTTGTATATGAAAATTTTGCCGCATTTCATTACCAATTTTTAAAACTGAAACTCTTGACACGCACAGAACTAAGTTCTTCTGAATACACTAAGAAAAATGTTTATTCGAATCAAACCATTAACTTTGGGGTTCATTGAAAACACTCATTAATGAAACATCTCTATATTTCTTGTTACAGATTTAATTCCTCCACCACCAACAAGGAGACCCCGTCTAGAGCAAGGTAATTTAAAAACTAAAATACAATCTAAAACAAATATTAGAGAGTTCTGCCAAGACCTCTAGTTTTTTAGAGTTTTGTAGGCTACGTTGGAAACCCTTATATAAACACAATCAGATATCGGTTCGTCTGTCGTTTACCACTCCTATTGGATTGTTAATGGCAGCAACCATTTCGCCATCCGATTCCCAAAATCAAAACTAGAAAGAGTAGGTATAATTTTAAACATACATTTCAATTTTTTCTCAAAAGTAGTTTTACGATTGTTTTGTGGAGTTTAAAACTGTTAATTTACGGTAATTTGATCAGTTATATATAGTAAGTTTCCATAAATAACCGAAAAATTATATTATCTGCAACGAGAAATTTCCTCACAGTTTTTACGGTAATAATCGTAAAATGCGATCTACTAAATGTATAATTTCCATTATTCGCCTCTGACGTCACTTTTCAGCCCCTAGGGAGTTAGAAGTAATTTTTACTCTCTAGGAAGTAAAGTAAGAGGAAATTAATCATGACTTACTCTCTAGGGAGTAAATCATGCATGTGACATAAACATTTCATTGTGTATTTCAGTTGATTCTTCTTTCCCCACCACCCATGCCATGTCACTCTGATTGAGCCTGTTTGTTTTGACATTTGATAACGGTAATGTGAACGATACCTTGAAAAATTCTGTATCCAACGGGGAATTTCCTTCTTGAAATTGGTCCTTCCTAAGTTGATCCGCTTCCTGATACCTCATTATCTTTAGAGGTACTTCGAAAATATCCAATACAGAGTCTTCAGTAGTTTCTTTTTGTTGATCCTTTATGGCAGGCACATCGACTGTCAGTTCTTCAAAGAAACGAACATCACAACATCCTTTAAAACTTTATTAGTTTGCTTATACCATACTCGGTACGCCAACCACTTGGCTTCCGATTACTCCTATGAATCCAAAATAAGGAGTCTTCTCCATCCACATTTCGTGAGGCGTTTTTGAGTCCAAATCCTTAAACAGACATCGGTTAAGTATAAAGACAAATACGCTCTTCCTGCCACATCATTTTGCTAAGGTGTGTATTCAACCAAGAACTGCCGTCGAATGCCCTTATCCTCCAGAAAATACCCCATTCTTCAAAATCGTATTTGTTTCAATAATTTTGTTCTGAAGTATGTAATTGTTTGAAATTTACTTTTTCCTGCAATTGATGTGATAATTTGTCATTGCTGAGAGCAACATTTTATGTTAAGACCATTATAAGATTGTTGAAAGAATTTGTACATTCTGATCAAAATGCGATAAAAAATCTGATTTTCTCATAAATATGGTTAATTATGTCGCTTATAGTTAAATATTTCAATGTTATATAAATTCTTTAAATAATTTATAATTATTTTTAAAAAAGTTTCACATTGGTCAGGAAAAGTTTTTTCCCAGTAAGGTTCAATTTTTACATTCTCATTCTAATGAGAAGGTATTGGTTTTATGTAAAATTTGACATAGTCGGTTTTCATCAAATCTCCACGTTTTGAGACCCCCTGAGTTAGAAAAAACGATTTTTACCAAGGTGTCTGTCTGTAGTCTGTCTGTCTGTCTGTCAGTCTGTCTGTCTGTAGCCACGATAACTTTCGAAAAAATGATCAGATTTGATTGACCTTTGGCACACTTTTTTATGGCCGAAAAATAGAGGACGAGTTCGTTAACTAGCTATTTTGGATGAAAATCCAAAAAGTGAGCACATTTTGAAAGTTTTTGAGACCACTTTTTTTGAAGATTTGAAAATTCTATGTACGGTTATTAGTAGTACGCAAAATGACGAACAAAATATTCTTATAAATTTTCGTGATAAAAAAAAATTACTGGAGTTATAGCATTTTCAAAATTCCAAACAACAAACGAAAATGAAGATTTTAAGCCGAAAAACGCACGATATGAAAAAAAGTCAAGACGAGAAAAACGTTGATTCCTGAACACCCTATAATATTTTCATAACAACTTTTTGAATTTTTTGAAAAATAAAAAATTCAAATTTTGATCGCACAAAAAATTAATGAAAAATCAAAAAAGCCATTTTGCTGTCAAACTATGCAAGATACCAGAAAAGATCATCTCATCAAAATTGTGCACCTAAAAAAGATCTACAAATTTCTTATTATTCACTTTTTGATATGACGCGTAGTTTTTGTTTTATTCGTAAAAAACAGCATTGAAAATATAAAAATCAAATTTTCAGACGAATATTACCAGCTACGAAAAAATGACCGAAACAAAATTTGTTCATCCAAGGAAGAGGTACAAATTTATTGTGACTCATGTTTCGATAGGATGCGTGGTTTTTGTTTTATTCGTGAAAATAACATTGACAGTAAAAAAAATCAAATTTTTGAAAAAACAATGCAAGGTACGAAAACATATAAATGAACAAAAATTGTGCATTCAAAAAAGACTTACAAACCGGTAATCAATTTTTGTGGTAAGAATATATTCAAAATGAAAAAATTACCTTTTTTGATAAACGGCACAAGCTAAAATAAAATGTTAACTAATAAAATTTGTCGCCTGAATTATATCATTACTTTTCATTTGAAATCAAATACAAATTTAGTAATTTGTATATGAAGAACATATAACACGAAGCACAAAGTGCGCGCTCAGTGTATTTACCAAATCGCACGCCGTAAGTGCACTCAAACTTTTTTGTTTCTATCATACGGTTCAAATGATTCTCAAATCAAATATCGAGCGCGAAGCGCGAGTGTCTGGATGAGAATGTGTTCCTTAAGGTCGATAGAACCTTGAGTAAATAAAGTTCCTTTTCAGTCTAAAATAAAAACAAATTTAACAATCACTTAATATGTAGAGGTTTTGATAATTTTATAATATTTGCAAAGAAAACTTTTTCTTTTCATCGAAGTCGAACACGAAGTTCAAAAATCTAGAGGAGCCGAGCGTAAAGCGCGATGTAAATACGCCCGAGCGCGTAGCGCGAGATGAATACATAATCGAGCGCGAAGCGCGAGATCCAACAGTCGCGCGCCCTAGGCGCGCTCAAACTTGCGAGCGCAGCGAGCCGCGCGCGAAGCGCGCGATGAGAGTGTTAGTTAGTCGTTCTGAAATTAATTCTTTTTTTTTCTTTAAATAACATATATTAATTATATCGAATATTCGACCCACTTGATTAAATTTAGAAAAAAATCTGTTTTTTTCATCTGATTTCCATGAAAATGTACTGTGAAAAAAATGTGCTTTTAAAAATGACAAATTACCGCATTAATTACAGAAAATATATTTAAATTTGAAACATTTGTTGTAGAACAATGGATCACTTTAACCAATTTCAAGTTAAAACATTAAAAATTCAAAGATTTCATTTTTTTACTGTAAATTTTTCAAATTAGAAGTTAAATTATTTTTATTTTAAGTCTTTTCAAATTATTCATGATTTAATTGTTATTCACACATAAACATTTTCAACTTTCAAATCGTAACGTTCAAATTTTAAATTTAGCACTATGAAATTTTAACGATTTAATTCTTTCTATTCCAAGCAATTCAGTTTTAAGTTGATTAGTTTGGAATAATTGATTTAAAATTGCTTATTTTAAATGAACGTTGAAATATTTCCAAATATTAAAACATTGTTTTTTCTCTTTAATTAAAAAATTCTCAATTGAATAGGTTAAAAATTTCAGACTGAAAGAATATTTTAATGGGATTTAAAATTGAATAAAAGCGTTCAATTATTGAACAGACTTAGAATCGTCTTGTGAAATCAATTATTGTACAATTTTTAATACTCAAACTACAGTTCAATGATTTAAATCAGGAATCAATTTACATTTGAAGTTTATCAACTCAAAACGTTTGTTATCAGAAATGTTCAATTTACATCATTGAAAAAGTCAACAATTGAACAATAAAAAATTGTACAATTTTTTAAAGCATTTTTCACTGAAAGTAAAAGTTAAAATTTAGTTATGAAATTTCGTATTTAGTTGTTTTCAAGGTTCCTGATTTTTAATTTGATGTCAAATTACAAAATTAAATATGGCGGCTCAATATTTATTAATTTTGGACCAAGCAGTTGTATTTTGCAGCAAAGATTGAAATTTTTAATGAAAAAGATGAATTTGCAAATGGGAAGTACGAATTTTCAACACAAAAGTTGAATTTTTACTCAAAAAAACGTCTTTTCATAACTACATGTCTTACTTTAGATTCAAAATAGAGTAGTTATTTTTTGTTAGCCTAAGGGCGGCAAATTTCTGTTAGCCTAGGGGCGGCAAATACCTAAATCCGCCAATGAGAAGTCTAAATCTCAAATTCTATACTTATCTTAATGTAGACTATCCTGCGTTTACAATATTCTACTAAAAAAATTAAATTTCAACGTTTGAACAACAATTCGGAATTATTCCTAGAGAAAAAAATCAACCCTTATACATCTAATTTTAATCTTTTCTCGGCACTCCACATGCTCGAGGATTTGGCGCTACTGTTGGGGCGACTAATTGATTTTGTAAAAGCATGTCGTGGGTTCGAAGATGATAATAATCAGGAAATAATTGGCGAATCAACTAACTTCGTTTTCGATAATTGCAGGGAGCAACTAAAATATTCGTGATTCAGTTTTAGAATGCAAGAAGAAAAAGGGCAATGTATATTTCAAAATCACAGAAACAATAATTCACATAAAAATATTGAAAAGCCAATTCACAATTAGGAATTTCAAATAATAGCAATATATTAAAAAATAACTAGTCGTGAAAAACCTCGGGGCCTCGTGGGTCAACTCATAGTTCACAAAATTGAACTAGATGCATACGCAACATTGATTATCAAGTCCATCGGTAATAGTTGACAAGAATTTTGTGCTACTAACAATTTCATATTGTGCATAGTAAATAAATTTGACTTTTAGGGCCAACTGAAATTGGGTTTTCACTTCTGAGGGTCAGGTTGATAAAATGCCAGAGATTTCGCACGAATTAAGTAAAATTGAATATATCGGGCGGATTCGTTGGACAAATGAAGTAACACCAGCATTTTAGTTAAATTGGGTCGTGTGGGTTAAGGCGTAGGCTTTGGACCCACTCCGTCGGCTTGCGGGTTCGATTCCCGCCTCGCACTCTGAAAGAGCCTCGGCGCCCATGCGGTGAATACTAGCCTAGCAAGGGAAGTTATTCATCTCCAGAGAGTCGTGGGACCGGAACCTCTAAAGAAAATGGTTCTCTAAGTACTTGAAGCTGTTGCTCTTGGTGGTTCGGAACCCGGCTCAAACTGTAGGTCCCTCTCCCACCACCAAGTAAGTGTGTGGCGGGGTGTGTAAACGAATAGGGAAGAAATACAAGAAAAATGTAAACCCTTAGGGGACAGATTAAAAAATATATATATAGGAATAAAAGGATAATAATCATTATCAGATCAAAATTGCGGATTTCTATCGACAGCTCGCGGCAGCAAGACTAACTAAAACTAAATTCTGCGTCAAAAGTACGCGAACCTCACTTTGACCGCTCGCAACCCGGTTTTTTATCAAAAAAAGTCATTAGGATAAATTGTTCCAGTTTTCGAGTACTATGAAGAGACGTACATGGAATTTTTAACTCTTGAATGGAATGGTCTAAAAAATATTGAAAATGCTCTAACTTTTTGAAAATTCATCCAAAATAGCTGGTTAACGAACTCGTTCTTTCTTTTTAAGCCTTAAAAAAGTGCGCCAAAGCACAATCCAATCTGATCTTTTTTTTTTTAAGTTATCGTGCCTATAGACAGACAGACTACAGCAGAGTGACTACAGACAGACAGACCTTCGTGAAAATCGTTTTTTCTGGCTCAGGGGGCCTCAAAACGTGGAGATTTGATGAAAACCGACTATATCAAATTTTACATATAACCAATACCTTCTCATTAGGATGAAAATGTAAAAATCGCAGAAAATTCTGGCCAGTCTCCCGAATTGAACAATATGCATCTACAATTTTTTTTACGATAGCGCTAACGTAAAACGTACCAAAAAACAAGGTTTTGGAGGCACTTTTTTTAAACTCCGGCTTTCGAGGCTTCTCAATATGAGGTGGACGTCTTAAAAAATCTGACGAAATTCACAGACGCTCCTTAAGGTGTCCAGAATGCAACGCAGTTTTACAAATTTCGAAACACTTAAAAAAAATAAAATTCTTCCGGGAGACCTGATGCTTTCATGTGTACCTGGCCAGAATTTTCTGCTTTTTTTTCGAACGAGTTGCGGCCGATCAAAGTGAGGGTCGCGTACTTTTGGCACTGACTTATTAGGCTATACTTTCGCGCGTTGGCTAAAGAAATAAGTATCAGTGAGTACATTTCGAGCGACCAAAATTCGGCGGCGTGGCGTCGCTTACACGTGAGTGGCGTGTCCTATCTTGCGCCTTGGAGGTGGAGGGGATACACAGGAGTAAGCGAGGAGTCCGAGAGTGGTATCTGCCTTCTCTTTCCAACCTATGTATCCCCTCCACCTCTAAGCCACTGGATACGCCGCGGCACTCACGTATAAGCGACGCCACGCCGAAGAAGCTTGGTCGGTGGAATTGCCCTCAGTGAAGACTCAATAACCATAAGTACAACATATATATATATATATATATATATATATGAGGACTGAATAAATGCAACATGGACATTAAGAATCAAATTAGATTCGTCCTCCTCGGGATGATCCAGAAGGTCTCTTCAAAATAGAACTTTCTAAGTCGACGTAGCGTCGATGCGGCTCTGGACTTCCAGTGAAACGCGTAAAGGAGGTTCGACTATGATTGGAGGACAGATTTTGGGGATGCTACCTTTGTCGTAGGATTCAAATTCAAGTACAGTGTTTTAATGCTTACCTTCAACTGTTCAAGTTTAAATTATAGTCCGTACTCTCCGTACACGATTTTGACACAGCATTGTTCAGCAGGCTCATTGATAATTCATAACAAGAATCTTGCTCTACTAACAATATGGTATAGTGTGTGCATGAGCTATAGAAGTTCCTTACGTATAGCGGGTATCAACAAAGAAATCTTCTCATGTCCAGGATCTTTGTAGAATTCTACGCCAGGTAGAGAAGTCTGTAGAACCTCGAAGCTTGTCTGGACCAAATCAGGCTCTCGGAACCTCTGTAATGATTGATCTGGAGAGGTTATAGATGTTAGCTTGGCGGCAGTGCAAGATCGCGGGCGATAGTGCCACTATTCAAATCCTGCCTCCGCTCATCTTGAAGTAGTGGTCAGAGTTATATTTTGCAAAGTTCCCCTATTCTCGATTTTCTTTGTTGTCCATCGATGGGTTTCATTCCGAAGAGACGATACATACATTAAAAATCAAAATCGAAACAAATCAGCGTAAATTAAGTTATCAAAATATTAACGTATCGAACGGTGGAGTATCGTGCGATCCCTGACGTTTTTCTCAGTATGAGTATTTAAAATTAAAAATTCATTCATTTCTAATTGTTCTTACAGAATCAGGTTCGCCGATCGCCGATCCACCTGGATTTTCTCCACATCCAATGCGTAGGTCGGGTAAGTAACTTTTTTTTGAGGTAACTCGTTACAGTAACGTTACACAGCAAAAAAATGAACTTTCTGCAGTTATCTAACTTGAAGAAAAAACTTCAAGTTCTCTAAAAGTTACTATAAATTTTGCTACTATCCCCTATATTATTAAAATTTACAAAAAAATGGGCATACCTGAGACAAAATGTACCTACCCTCTATTATAAGATGCGAACAACAATAGGTTTGAAAATACTAAACGCAAAAGCCCTATAATGGTCTCTACTTCAGATCTTTAACAATTAACTATAATAATTCGCGACAATTTCTATCTTGTCAACGGTGACACTTCACAAGTACACGCCAGTTTAAAATCGCATAAAATTCTCTTCAACCAGAAGCTAGAACCAGTTAAGGCTTTAACTGGTTCTAGATTCCGACTGAAACCCCCTTATGTAATTTGATCTATAAATGGAGTTTCCGAATTCACCCCACATGTCCGAAGTTACTCCGTCTGACAGTATTTTATTAAAAATTTGTCGTTTATGGTAGAAAATTGATCTTCTTGTTTCAAATGCATCTTTGGTTTGAAAACTTATATTTTTCAGTTTAAAATTAAATTGCTAATTTGAAAAATTGTCATTTTAGTTGAAAATTCATTTCCTGGGTACAAAATCTAACTATTTTGTTGAAAATTCCTGTCCTTTTGTGATTCGTTCAAGTTCAGCCTTTTTGATATAAAATTAATCTTCTTGGTTTAAAATTCATGTTTATGGTTCAAGCGTCAAATATTTTGTGATTAATAAGGATTCAATCGTTGTGTACATTGCATGACAAACCGAGAAGTTGAACAATATTTTTGAACCGCGACTTGAAAAAGTTCTTCGAACAAAATTCGGTCACCATCTGTTTTGTTGGAGGAGAGTTCACTTTCTCTAGATCCGAATTGAGCCCAGCGGTTAAATAGACATCTTTCAGTTGTACTGAATTGAGTCAAAACTGCACTGCCCATCAGAAGTATGAATATGTCAAAAAAAAATTTAATTAAAAAATTTCCAATTGGATGGGTTTAAAATTTTAGACTAACACAATATTTTAATAGGATTTAAAATTAAATAAAAGCGTTTTGTTATTAAACATATTTAGAATGAACTTGTAAAATCAATTATTGTACAATTCTTAATACTCAAGTTACAGTTCAATTTTTAAAATCAGGAATCAATTTACATTCAAAATTTATCAACTTAAAACGTTTTTTATCAGAAATTCAAAATTTTCATATTTGAAAAATCTAACAATTGAGCATAAACTTCAAATGAAAGTTGAAAAAGTAAATTCATTGTCATTTTCCGATTTTTCCTGGTATAAAAATATTTCCGGTCATTTCCCGGTTTTCACGGTCCAGCGTCCACCCTAATATTTGAAGTATTTTTCGGAATTTTTGTCAATAATTCTAGCAGATAAAAAAGAGAATTGCAAGTTATCTCAAAGACATTTTAAAATTTGATAAAAATTAAAAACGTTATGTGTTTCTTTTTATTACCAAATTATCCCAAATAAATTTTTCCATTCAAATGAAATAAAAAAATTTAGGGCATTTTCGTTTAGACAAAAATTATAAAAGTTAGATTATTTTCAAAATGGGGCAATTTGTTTTTAAGAGATCCGAAATTTTAATCATGATTTTTAATAGATTTCAACAGGATTTACAAAGGATTTACATTACAAATGACTTAATTGACATTTTTGGATTGCATACTTTAAAGTGTTCTAGATAATTAATGATCAAGCATATATTACTTATATTGGGGCCTGCATATTTTTATTAAATAGGCCGCAACACTGATCAGAGGATCTTTTTTGGAATGACCCACACTGTCCCTACTAAACTTGCAAATGGAATATGATAAATTAAAGTTTTCATTACATGATGAGACAATATAAAAAAAGCCTTGAACATTTTTTGATTGTTTTGAGAATTCTTCTTTAAATTCAATTTTTGATCATTTATGGTCAACAATGTGAAGAAAAAATTGAATTTTGAATCACTTTCAATCTAAACACTCATTATAGAAAATATAATTAATATTGTATTGAAATACTCCTTAGCTTTGTATCTAAAAATTTGGACGCATTTTATGAACAATTTTTAAAACTGAAACTCTTGACACCACCCGAACTAAAAAATTTTCAAATTACTATGTGTTCTAAATTCTTCGTAGGAATATTTCCTGCTTACACTAAGAAAAATGTTTGTTTGAATCAAACCATTGAATGTGGGTTCATTGAAGAAATTCGTTAATAAAAAATTCCTATATTTCTTCTTACAGAATCGATACATCCACCATCGCCAAGGTCAGATAATATACTAGGTAATTTGAAAACTACAATACAATCTAAAACAAATAATAAAGAGTTTTTCCATGACTTAGAGTTTTTTAGGGTTTTGTAGGCTACGTTCGAAACCCTTATATAAACCCGGTTGTGTATACCTAGACGATTTCTAGATAAGATTGTCTAGGAGCACATCATCTAGAATTGACAAAATGTGTTCTTAATTATTTGTAGAAATTTTTCCTGCATACACTAATGAATTCCTTAATGACAAATCCCTATATTTCTTTTTACAGAATCAAGTTATTTGAGCACGCCAAACCCTAAGATTTTAAGAAGATTATTTTTACAAGGTAACCAAAATAGAATCTGAAACAAATATTAGAGATTTCTTTCGAAACCTCTAGTTTTCTAGGGTTTCGCAGGCCACGCTGAAACCCCAGTATATAACCGTGGCTGGGTGTCCGTCCGTCGTTTACCAGTCCTATTGGAAATTCGTGGTCGACCATTTCGCCATCTGGTGCGAAAATCAAAACTAGAAAAAGAGTAAGTATAATTTTAGAGATTCATTTCAACTGTTGCATAAGAGTTTCTTCGATTGCTTCGTAGATTTTAAAACAATGATTTGATAGTAAAAATGAGTCTTTATGCAAAACAGAGTATTTTAGATAGAATTTCTATCTTATACAGTGACAAAACATATTTCTGTCGAAAATCTTTTCTTACACACAAAAAAATTTGCTCGCCGCACGAACACATTCCCGTCGCGTTCGGTTTGCTTCGCTGGCAAGTTTGAGCGTGCCAGAGTACTACCAAAGAGAGTACCACCTAAATAAAACCTGTGTTCAATGCTTCCTCGAGCGAAAAGTGTTTTCCCTCACTGAACCAGTGTCTCAAAAAAGGTCCTAATCTGACCGAGCTGATACCAGCTACGTTATTGAGATTCCGCGAACATGAGCTCGGTGTAATAGCAGATATTCGTAAAGCGTTCCTACAAATTGAAGTCAATCTGAAAGATCGAAATTTTTTACGATTCCTGTGGCCAGTAGACGGAAAAATTATAACTCTTCGTCACAAACGAATAGTGTTTGTTCTTACATGCAGACATGTTTTATTGGAAGCGGTTTTAGATTTTCATTTTTCGAAGGCATTACACGCAGTTTCCAAACAGTTTCCTGGGCGCTGGTCAAGGGAAATTATTGAAAGATTGTCGGAATAATTTTATGTAGATAATTGCAGAACGAGTATCAAATCGTCAGAAGAACTAAATCTTTTTAAATCAGCGGCGAAGGACCTAATGTCGAGAGGCAGTTCTTAATTTACAAAAGTACTGCGCATTTAGTTTGATAAAGCTCGTGATACAATTTCAATTAATCCAACAATTTTTGAAAAAGAAAACATTGCTACGGTTACCAAGCGAACAAATCTTTCTCTAGCGCACAAAGTATTTGATCCTATTGGGTTCACTTGTCCAGTAACTATGCCCCCTAAATTAATGATAAAGAGATTATGGGAAAAGAAAATTGACTGGGATATACCAGTAGACGATGGTATCAGGAAAGAATTCACACAATGATATAAGCAATTGCATTATTCAAATGAATATTGAAGTCCCGAGAAAGCTTGGTACAGGTGAACTATCTTTACATACTTTCTGTGACGCGAGTAACTTGGCATATGCCACAGTTACGTTTTTGCGAATTGAAAATGAGAGTGGCGTTGAACTGAAAATACTTGTGACCAAAACACGGGTAGCTCCAGAAAAGACAACAATCCCACGTCTGGAACTATTAGCAGAGTCGATAGGAAGTAGACAGACACGGGAAATAATAGATGCTTTAGATTACAAAGAGATACCGGTTTTTTGCTGGAAAGATTCGACAACGGTTTTAACTTGGCTGCATCGGGACGTACAATTTGGCATTTTTGTTTGGAATTGCGCACGCGAAATTCGACAATTAACTTTGTCAGGGTCGTGGAGGTATGTGCCTGGAAAATTAAAGCACGCCGATCCAGCGTCTCGCGGCTGTCAAGCAAAGCAACTTCTCGATTCCCGATGGTGGGAGGGCCCCGAATGGCTTCAGGGGGATCAGCTAAACTGGCCAAGTTGGACGGGTGAAGTCGATGAAAACGAGGTCAATAGTGAGATAAAGAAGTCAGCTCAGATCTCACTGCAAAACACGAAAGGGCAAACTAATTTTAAAATTGTATATAAATTTTTTGATCTTGATATAATTAATAAAGTGGATTTGAATTCTAGATTTAAATGTAAACAAGAGATAATGGAACATTCCAGAACTAGATTTCTCAAAGAGTACTTGAGTCAACTCATTTCTAGAGGAAATGTAAAAGAGTCGCGCAAACCAAGTTGGGAGACACGATTCTCAACGGTGATGATAATCGAAAACGTATTGATTGGCCGTTAGCAAAAATCGATAAATTAATTGTAGTAAGAGATGGTCTAGCAGGGGTCGCTGTTCTAAGAGCGAAAGAAGGCAATTTTAAACGAACAATACAACGCATTTATCCTTTAGAAATTGAAAATAATACAAACGAAGTTCAGGCTTTACAGAAGAAAGCGATCGAAAAAGTAGTTGTCAGGGAAGTAGATGATGAATCGAATTGTAAACAAAACGAATTGTTGAGTCAAAGCCTCAAGGTGGGAGGATGTTGCAAATTTATTCTTTTTTGAATATTTCCGCGTATAGATATTAGTTTAAGAAAGGGACTCGAGGTGGCGTGACGTATGAGTGAGTAGCTTCAGATGATTGACGACGACGGTTGAGATAAGATGGTTTTTGTTGTGAACGTATTTTTCTTCTGGTCCTCTGAAATAAAGAGTCATTTCTGTCCTCCAAGGTGTCAAGTAGTAATTATTTCCTATATTTACCCCCTATCGTAAAGGATTTAGAACAGTATCAAAGGCCAATCTGATATATTAATTATTTCAAAAGTGATCGTGGTCACAGAAATATAGACATACATACAGGCGTGTGAATTCATGTGAATGCGTTGTCAAGGTCAATTAAAAAAAAATTATGCATGCGTCGAGACTTGAAACAGCGATCCCTCGTGTATCAGTCCAGAGTACCTTCCGCTGAGCTACGAGACAATGTACTAAACATTCACAATAAATTCTATATTCCCGGCACGTTGGTTTTCCTATTACGGATCAAATTTTATAAAACAACAGTTTCTGAAATTGGCCATGAAGAATTGGGGCGAATTCGAGCGTGCATTCTACTCTCCCGAATTCAGACGCATTCCCACATAGCACACTTGCCGAAAAAACCTGGTCTTTTCTTAGGACTTGGTCCAAGTGGCTGGGAGAAAAAACCAGGTCTGCCCTAGTTCAAGACCTATACTTAAACCCAGGTTAAAACATAGGTTCATGTCCGCCGCGATTTTTTGGTTTTTAAAAAAAGTAAATTAATGCCACAAATTTTTGACAGAGAATTCAATTATTGCATGAAAATAGCTCTAATTCATACAAATCGATTTTATTACAATTTTTAATTCGTATTAAAAAAGTGGTAAACCTAGATATTTTATCTGCTACATTTAAATTTTTTTAGGGAGGGAGGGGGGAGTTTGAAACAATAGTGAATAATGATTAAATTTTCTTCATAATTCATCAACATTCCTCAAGAGTATGTCGCTACGAAAAAAATGTATTTAATGTTGTTAAGTCCGAAAACTTTAATTAACGTCTCGAACAGCAAAAAGTTATAGCGACCGGCAAGCCGCGGCCGCCTCGCAAATTAATTCGAGGTTTGAAGTTGAAGGATTCTTATATCCTTGGCGATTAATCTCAGCTGCGAGAAAGGGTAGCACTAGCGCTGCACACTGACCAAATGCGGAACTAATGCTCATAATGGACCTGCGCGACTAAAGGGGTATTAGTAGAGGGAAATTTAAATTAGTACCCAGATAACTTTCGAAAGACTATTTAGATTAGGGAGCATTTACATATTACGTAACATTATTTTCGACCTTTTTAACCGCCCCACCCCCCAACGCCGTTACGTAACATTTTTTGTATTATTTTTGAAACATAATAGACGTTTTCTAATTAAAAAAAGGTTTTGTAAGATGAAGTATTGTCTAGAAATAAATAAAACTATATTTCGATGTAACACTGAATGCTTTTTCAATATTTTTCTTAGTCATACAAATATTGAAGTTACTTAATGTAAGTTCTTATTAAAATTCACCAATACAAAACTTATTTTCAATACCATAAGGAATACAAAATTAAATTAATAATAATACAATATAAAAATTTCAAATAAGTATTTGTTAAAATTTTTTGAATACTTAAATTTGAGCTGAAATTAAATTCTAAAAATTGAGAACAAGAAAATAAGTAAGATCAGTTTGTTTTTAAATTTAAATAAATATAATTTTGGTAAGATTCTTGAGAAAATTAAAAAAGATTTTTGAATATTTCAGATTTGTCAAAAAAGAACCTGAAAGATTTTAAAGAACTCTTTTTTATTCAATACGATTTTACAAAATATTAGGAAAAATTCGAGTCTTTTTAAAAAATGTTTAGGACCTTTAGAAGTTTGGGAGAAATCAAAAAATATTTGATAAATTTTCGGAAATGTTTACAAGTTTTTAAATATTTCTAATCTATTTAAAATGTCTTGAATTCCTAAATATATTTTTAACTGAATCGTATTTTTCTTAAAATTTTGAAAAATGATTCAAAATTTAAAAAAATTGATTTTTAATCTTCTACATTTTGCCAGGAATTTTAAGAAACTTTGTTTATTCTCTTGAAACCTTTCGAAATTCTTTTGAAGCTTCTAAAGTTTATTTTTGAAATCTTGAAGAATCTACATTTCTAAAAATTTTGTAAAGTTTGAAATTCTTTTTGAATCTTTTCAATTCTTCTAAATATTTCTTGAATTGACTCGATTTTTCTTATCTTACCAAATTGAAACATTTTGCTTTAAAATCTTCTACACTCTTTTTCAAAATTTTAGGAAATCGTTTGATATGTTTAAGAACATTTTTTAGTTTTCTCTTGAAGTTCATTTTCCCAAAATGAAAAATCATTTAAAATTTCCACACTAGTCTTAAGAAAATTATATTTTTTTAGTCTTGTCAGACCTTCTCAACCTTCTAATCTTTAAAAATTATTGAAATTTTCCATGATTTTTTTTTAAATTCTGCTAAATAAAAAAAATGCCTTCAAAACTTTTAGATTCTTTCCTGACAATTTTTGAAATCTTTTAAAATGTTTTGAAATCTCTGTAAATAATCTCTTAAAATTAATTTTTCAAAGTAAAAAGTTATTTTAATTTTTCCTAGGAACCTAAATTTTTTTTTTCATTTTCGTGAAATCTTACAAAATTCTTAAACAATCTTTGTAAGTTTTAATTATTTTTTAATCGTTTCAAAACTTCTAAATATCTTTTAGTCTTACTCAATTTTTTTCTAAAATTATGTAATATGGAAAAATTTTGCTTTGAAATCTTGTATACAGTCTTTTTACAAATTTTAGGAAATAATTTAAAAAATTTTGTAATTTATTTTAATTTTCTCTTAGAATTCATTACAAGACAATCATTTAAAATTTGTCCATGAATCTTAAGAATATTTTTTTCATTCTCTTGACACCCTACAACATTTAGTTTACCTACAAATTTTTAAAATCCAGAAGAATTGAAAAAATTGTCTCGAAGTCTTCCATATTCTTTTTCCACACATTTTGAAATCTTCAAAACTTAAAATTATTGGTTTAAAATAAAAAAACCTGAACCGTAAAAAATTTTTCCAGAAATCTTGAGAAAAATTTGATCTCTTTGAATCTTTCATAATTATTGCAGGGATAAAATGTTTTTAAATCTTTAAAAATCACAAAAAAATAGGAAATTAAGTGGCTTGGGGATTCCTTAAATTTCTCTGAATCTCCTGCAAGTGTCATTGAAGCCTTTAAAAATGTCATAAGTGTTTCAAATTTGATAAAATTCCATTAATTATAGGTTATATGTTTCATATATTTACAAACCAGAAAAATAGGTTCAAAATGAGCCCAAGAACATTAGCAAATATTGATTATTATTATTACGGAAGTTGTTAAAAATCAAAGAAAACATTGAAATGTACACTATTTTTGCAATGTCTATTTAAAAGATAGACAAATTGGCTACATCCTGGGCTAATTTCCAATTTTTTAACTTCAATTAGATTTGGAAGCTGTAAATGATATCATCTTTATACTGTGTGAGATACTAATTTAAATCTCTCTCTACTAATGCCCGTTCAGCCGCGCAGGCCCATTGTGAGCATTAGTTCCGCATTTGGTCGGTGTGCAGCGCTAGTGCTAGCCTTTCTCGCAACTGAGATTAATCGCCAAGGATATAAGAATGCTTCAACTTCAAACCTCCAAACAAATTTGCAAGGCGGCCGCGACTTGCCGATCGCTATACCTTTTTGATGTTCGAGACGTTAATTAGCGTTTTCAAACTTAACAAAATAAATACTTTTTTTTCGTAGCGACATGCTCTTGAGGAATGTTGATGAATTGTGAAAAAATTTAATCATTCTCACTATTGTTTAAAAATCCCGCCCAAAAAAAAAAAATTTTTAATGTAGCAGGTGAAATGTCTACGTCTACCACTTTTTTAATACAAATTAAAAATTTTAATAAAATTGATTTGTATGAATTAGAGCTATTTACATTGAAAAATTGAATTCTTTGTCGAAAATTTGTGGCATTAATTTACTTTTGTTTTAAACCAAAAAATCGCGGCGGACATGAACCTATGTTTTAACCTAGGTTTAAGTATAGGTCTCAACCTAGGGCAGAGCTGGTTTTTTCTCCCAGCCACTTGGACGAAGTCCTAAGAAAATACCAGGTTTTTTCGGGAAGTGTGCTATGTGGGATTGATGAATGTTGAAGCGTTTGCGTGCTGACGCATTGAAGTGTATTCACTGACTTTAGACTTTTGCACCGTATTTTTACGTATGGAAAGACTCAAAATTGAAATACCGTCTTCACGAACTTACACGCATTTGGCACATAGGTCCAATGCGTCATTGTCGCAAAGCGGGATTTGCAGGTTGTCTTGGTTTTTTCAATTCAATTCGTATCAATACTTTCTTTTTTTCTGGGCATCCAGAAATACATACATACAGAGAGACAGACAGACATATTCGTAAAAACCTGTTTTTCGGGTTTCGAGAGTCTCAAAACGTGGAAATTTGTCAAAAACGGTGGTGTGGGGTCAAATTTTACACAAATCTAACACCTTTTCCGATGAGAATGTAAAAAAGAAAACAATTATTTTACTATGTCATGTAGGTTTCAATGCATTATAAGCTTAAATGAACTTTAATTAATGTGTATAGCGAAAAATTGGATCCAGATTATCCAGAAAATATAAATAATAGACGACTGGAATTAAAATACGAATTCTAACCTCACTTTCAAGTCGGATTTGGTAGATAGTAAATATTTCATGTATAAATAATTTAAATGTTTCTTTGAGTTCATTTTTGCGTCGAAATAAGTTCATTCAAGCTTATAATGTGTGGAAATAAACAATAAATATTTAAATAATTTTCCCCAATACCCGCGCCGGAACTTGCGACTTACACGTTCGTTCAGAAGAATTTAAGTTGGTCTTTACTCGATTGGTGACGTCACAGCGAAGTAATGTGGCATTTAGTCCTCTAGAGAACTAAGTAGTGACATGCGCATCCCAAATCTACCCCTTCTCCCTGAAACTGCGCATCGAGACTTAGATTCTTCTGAACGAACGTGATCGGTTGTTCCGGCGCAGTGATTGGGGAAAGAATTGTGTGCAACGAGCCACGGTGATAAAATTTTTCAATTATATGTACGCTTTTATACATAAAATATTGAGTAAAAAAGTTCTTATAAACTATTGTGTCAAACGCAAACTGGGTCTTCTATAGCGGTTTTTGTATCGAAAATAGGGCTGCAAAAACCTCTATAGAAGACCCAGTTTTTTTTACACAAAAGTTTATAGGAACTTTTTTACTACATATTTTATGTATAAAAGCGTACATAAAATAAAAATTTGTTATCACAAAAAAAAAACATCTCGAAAAATAAAAATTTGAGTTTCCAAAAAAGGGCTCCATCGATTTTTTCCATTCATCACTTAAAATATTCATGCAACATCAAAGAATTAAATCCTGCAAAGAATTTGCGTTGAGTAAGAAGTTTAGGCTGAAGTTGGTTCATGCTCGTCAGTAATCGACGCTGTATCCCACTTGTTGTGCAATCTGCTATTTTTTTGTATTGAAAACATGTTTGTCAAAAGAATGTGTTTTTTCACTGTATAAGATCTAATTTCCACCTGAAATACTTTGCTTTCGATAAAGAGTTAATTTTGGTATGCAATAAATACTTTAAACTCCACAAAGCATCGTAAAAATCCTTTTATGCAAATTGAAATTCATCTTTGAAATTCTAAATACTCTTTCTAGATCTGATTTTTGGCACCAGATGGGATATCGCAGTTAAAATTTGCCATAGATGTTAACCTGATGTGGGTTATTCTAAGAAGAATATTTTCATCGACAACGATGACATGAAGGCAGTGGCTCTTGACATGAAGAATTTCTATTCGTCATAAAATGTGCTATGTTATATTCTTCTTTTTTATATTAGTGATTAACAAATATGAAAATGAGGAAATTTGGCTTTTCAGGCCTAATTTTATTTTATAAACGGAAAGGTTCGGAAAGACCGCCTCGGAAAGGTTCGGAAATATTTCGGAAAGGGTTCGGAAAGAGTTCGCAAAGAGGTTCCTTTCCGAGCCTTTCCGAATTGTATGTGAACTTTGCTCTCTATTCCTTTCCGAATGTTTTTTAATAATAATTTATGTTCATTTTCAGAGAATTTCAAATTGTAGTAATCCAATTTATTTATGTTGAATCCAGCAAAGATGATTCCTAAAAACCTAGAAATAGGCAAATTTCACAACTCAGAAAGCCTTTTTAATTTTCGTATATTACGTACATTATTGCTGCACATTATCACTTCTGAATATTCACAATTTCGAATATTCCATTCACCCAAGTCTCATTTGTAATCATTATAATATCTCCTTCTTTACAGAAGTTCTTTTTTGTATTGTAAAAATAAATAAACTAATAAATATAAACTGCTCTGAGCTGAGCTTGTAGAAGCCATAAGAAGGTCACTTTGATCGATTTCCATAGTCACAATAAAATACAAGATTTACTGAAAAAATAACTGTGCACAATGAAGTTTGACTGAAAACCCTTAGAAGCACTATGGGAAATTAGGAATATTCGAATTTTGTTGTGATTTTATTCAAAAATCTCTGCCTTTGAAGCTTAATAACTCAGCCAAAAAAATGCTAGAGTAATAAGTAACTAGTCATTTGAGAGCTGGAAGTATTCAAAGTAAATGAGCTTGAAGACGTTAATGTAAAAAAATTGTCTGCTTTGCAGACTGAAAAATGTAAAAAAAGTGAGGAACTTCGGGCACATTTAAGAAAAGTCAACTTTAGAGCATTGTTTCTTATACAAGAGGCAATGGGAAAAATTTGAAAAAATTCATATTTTTGAACACATTGCAGTTGACAAATTTAAGAAATAATAAAAATTGTTGCTTACAATTACAAAAATGTACAACTATACTATCTGCAGTTCTAATTAAGGTATTAAAGAGATTTAAACTCCAAACTGTAACGCATAGGCTCTGCAATTATTTACAATCTCTCGGAAGGATGTGATTGTTTTATTTTTGGTGGAAATCGCGATAATTTTAGACATTTTTTTTTTTCAAAGCAAGTGTCGGAAAGCAGCATGGGTGCATTTTTTTGCTCCTGACCGCTGGTGCCTTTCTTTGACCCGTGCTTTTGAACTCCTACCCAGCCGCTGCTTTCCGACACTTGCTTTTCAACAAAAAAAATATGTAAAATTACCGCGATTTCCACCAAAAATAAGATAATCACATCCTTCCGAGAGATTGTAAATAATTGCAGAGCCTATCCGTTACAAATTGGAGTTTGAATCGCTTTAATATCTTCATTAGACCTGCAGATAGTATAGTTGTACATTTGTGTAATTTTGAGCAAAAATTTTCAATATTTCTCAAATTCGTCAACTGCAATTTGTTCACAAATGTTTTTCGCATATTCATGATTTTTATCCAATTTTTCCCATTGCCTCTTGTATGAAAAATCATGCTCTAAACTTGACTCTTCCTAAATTTTCCCGAAATTCTTTACTTTTTTTTACATTTTTCAGTCTGCTAAGCACAACAAATTTTTATATTAACATCTTCAAGCTCAGTTACGTGGAACACTTCCAGATTTCAAATGACTATTTACTTATTACTCTAGCTTTTTTTTGGCTGAGTTGTTAAGCTTTAAAGGCAGATGCCTATAATTTTTGCGCCGATAGCAGGATTGTCGCTTACTCACTCACTCGCTCCCACCCAGTTGTGCAATCGATGAACCCGTCGATAGTGAGTATTCGATTGCACCAACACTCGACTGAACCAAAGTAATTAAATATTTTCATAAGTTTGCAAAAATGTAATTGGTGAACGTCACACTCTGCGAATGATAATGATTCTTGTAGATCTCACAAAAAAAATATAGCCACATTCAATTGCTTTGTTTCAAAATGGTCTTCGGTTGAGTCGAGGCAGGAGACACTGATAGCGGTTTTCCCAAGATTTTGGTTTAAATTCACGGAACTTTTCAGATATTCCTAATTTTCCTATAGTGTTTTCAGTGCAGCATTATTCTGTGCACTTATTTTGTTTAATCAGTCTGTTTTTTTAGTGCCAGTATGGATATGGAGCCAAGTGACGGTTCTACAAGTCCAGCTCGGGACGAATTGTATCTCATATAACTCATAGTACATTTTTTTACAATACAAAAGAGCCGTTTCAATACAAAAGGAGTTACTTAGTAGTTATGAAATTCTCATATTTTTTGGTCTTTAGGAAAAATCTTTGCTGCGGGGATCCAAAAAGAACCAACGTTTAATAATTTTTTCAATAAAATTTCATAAAGATCTTGTCGAAACATAAATTTGGAAAATACGCTTTCAAATACGACCGTTTATTCTCAATGGAGAATAAGCAGTGTGATACACAGGTAACAATTCGAAAAGCATCGGAATATTTGAGAAACGGCGACAATTACTCGGAAAAAAATCGGAAATGTTCAGAAAGAAGAGGCATTTGGAAGGAAATCAGAAGCAATGTTCACATACAATTCAGAAAGGATCTGAACGGTCCCTCTTTTCGACTCTTTCTGTTTTTTCCGCTAGGGTAGCGTTTCATGGGCGGATCCGGGGATGTTTTGTAAAAATAAAGGTAGCATGCGATGAGGGCCTAACCCTTCTTTTCACGGCTTTACAGGAGATACAAAAAACGTTCTAAAAATAAAACTTTCAATTTATTGAAAAAAAAGGGAAAGCGTTTGAGATGAACCAGTGCTAATTTGAATTGAACCCGAAAAGTTTGATTGGAAAATTGTATTGGGTTCCGAGAAAACTTAGGGAGAAAATTGATTTTTCACTCAAGTGGCATGTTTTTTTCAATTTCCGACGGTAATAGAAAATCAAATTTTCAATTTAAAAAGAACGTAATAATTTATTTTCCGCTCCGAAGCTTATCATCCGTCATCAGCTGTTCAGCTTCATGCGGCCTGCGAGTGAAAATTCGTATTTAGACCCTTATGGCATGCTACCAAAAACAAATTGAAAAATGAAATTATAAAAAAATCGTTTCGTCAGGATGTATATTAAAATTTTCTGAGCTAATAATTTCATTTCACCTTTTAAAAAGTCGTTGCTCGGAGTAAAAAGTTCACAGATGGCACATATGTTCATATTAACCGAAATTGCTCAAATCTTTAGTATATATAATTTTTTTCTACTAACAAAAAATTGTTGGGATTCAAAAATAAAACTAAAAAACCTAATTTCTTGGACAATTATGAGTAGACTCACAATTTAGAATAATTTAGTAGTTCTAAGTTGATACATTGTTTAATCTTTAAAATAGTTATTAATTATATTTTTTTGCATGACAAGGTCAGAATTCAGGTCAGGGATCAGATGAACAACCACAACCAGACCCGAGACCAGTGACAACCAAATTTTTTCCGACAGATAGACTCGAGCGGAACAAAAAATTATATGGAGCATGGTTGAGCGGGAAGTGGTACAGAACAGATAAATGTGGTCTAATAAGTAATTAAAAAACTAAAACACAATCTAAAACAATATATATTAATTGATTAGTAACCGGAATCATTAAAGAACTGGTCAATATTTCTACTAATTGACTTTAGTACACGAAAAAATTTTTTCCTTAAGAAACTCCCGAACTAGTAGCTAGGTCTCGGATATGAGAAAACTTCATGGTATATTGATGTATTTTCGTAAATAATCTGCAAACTTTGAGAAAGACTTGACGAACTGGATGTGAAAATTCTCAAACGGTTGATCACTTTTTTTTCGTGAATAATTACAAAAATATTACGAGTGATTGGGAAAAGATCCTTGGAGCACTCACGAGCTTGCCCGACAAATCTGGGAACTGGGAAGTAGATTCGCCTGTACGGGCCCGCACACAAGCTTGCACAAACAAGCGGTGCGTGTATGCGCACGTATGTGTGGTTCGAGTTCGTTTGATGAGTGGCTAGAAGTTTTATAAAACCCATACTGTTTGGTCTTCGAGGGTTCGAATGCTCTGAGTTACAAATTTATAAATTAATATAAATTAAATTGCACAAATAAGATTTTTCTTTCTATATTCAAGTCTGAAATTTTCGGACCGAGACCTAGCTAACAGTTCGTGACATTTTTACGAATAAATTTTTTTCGTGTAAGATAATGTTCGACATGTCTGAATGACAAGGTCCCGTCTCGGAGAAAACAAATGAAAAGGTGCTACAGAGTTCACCACGCGAGTTAGCACATTTTCATTTGGTTTCTCCGAGATAGAACCTTGTCATTTGGACACGTCGAATTCTGATTTTTTGTAAATATTCCATTAGGGAAATGCTAAAATATTGCTTTTTCATGGTTGAACAACTCAATCACTAATTTAATAGTAATTTTCTCTATTCCAGAGTTTGATAAATCTGAAGATCCAATGGAGATTACTCTAAAAGTAGGTGATATTGTGTTACGTAAATTCCGAACACATTCAGAATATCAGAAGACTGGCAAGTTTCGCGAGATACCCGAACATCTGCGAGAACGTCGCTTTTTCTGTTAGCAGCCGTTCCTACACAAATATGTTGTACATATAATATATTGTACACAACGTATACTGTTCATATTTTTCCTACATAAAATATTTTATGCATAACATATTTTATGCACAGAATATTTCCTACACATAATTTATCCTACTGAATATCTCGTGCACATAATCATATAGTAATTATTTTATTCTTAAGATATTCCCAAAACATTTTACACACAAATATTATGTCCAATATTTTCCCTGCAATAAATACATTTTACACAAAATATATTCTACACAAGATATATTCTACACGACGAGAAAATATTTTGTGTAGAAAAAATGTGTATAACAGTATTAAATTCGGTGTAGGAAATATTCTGTGTAGGAAATATTTTTTCTGCAGGAAAAATATAATTAGTATACGTTGTATAATGTATATGTAATGTACCAATAAAGAATGAGGACGAAGTCCGCTTTAAACTGAAAAATTGTGCTTATTTATACCTCTCTTTTCCCATCTTTAAAGCCACGTATTAATATAAACTTCTCTTAAAATATTAAGATGCATTTTGGACCAATATCAAATTTTTGGTTTGCATGGAACCAACACAATATATGTTTTACACTACTAGTGTGGAATAACCTACTTGGTAGTTTTAAATTATATACTCAGGCTTCTGAGCTACTAGAAGCTCTAAAACACTTCTTGACATAAAATGCGCTCACGGTATGCTAAGGTGGAAATGACACCGTCCTGGCATGCGAAAATAAAACCCTCTGTACCTGAATTAAGCCCTGATGATTTGAGGAAAGCAAAAGTTTGCTCCTTCGACAAGGACTGTTTTTCTACATTTCTGTGAAAGTTTCCGTGCATTTTCTTGTCGAGTAGCTCTTGGTGAAAATTATATATATTATAAAATTATATTATTATATATTATAAAATATATATATATATAATTTAAAAAAAAGGGTTAAACAACCACCGCAGGGTCCCACTAAGAGCAACTGCCATCTAAAAAATGACACCGGCTCCCAGTAGAAACGCGGTAAATCACACTTATGGCCACGTCTCACAGCCGTGAGATGGGTGATCACAGGGCCTATGACGAAGCCACCGAACGCCTCCTCGGGATGCAGATAGAGGGTCCCTGTACCGAGGGTTTCTGCTGAATATGGTTACAAGAATGAATGAACAATCGCGGACAATTGTCCAGGGATGGTCCCGAAGGAATTAACTCCCAAGCGGAGGCGTAACAACCGTGCC